>JAAONU010000010.1:14156150-14658214 GCA_012932295.1 Cyclina sinensis
CGGGGAAACTGCTATGTATGATCTACAAATGGCGTAGAAATGGCTTGTTTAATGGAAGTTGAAAATACTTTTTTAATGACTGTCAATACATAATATATTCCGTTCGTTAAAATCGCGTGAAATAAGTCCAAACACGAGAGAGAGGCAAGTTTTTTGTTTTTTGTTTTGTTTTTTGTTTTTTGTTTTATCTTTTTACAGCTTATAACAAGCGATGATCAAGCATAAAGCTAGGATGATTGTTTTTCCAATATGCTTATAAGAGGAAAATATTTGAGCTGTTATATCAATAGAGTATATTTAAAAGCGTTATTGGGTGTTTGTTTCCGTAAAATATGACACTTATTCTTGAATATTGTGTGACAAACAACTTCTAAAATTTGTGAAAAGAAATGAAGAAATGAACGGGCGCCAATTAAAATGAACAAACTATTAAAAAGTATCACAATTACGCCTGTTGCAAACTGTTAATCCGTAACGATTGCCCCTGCCAAATATGCATTGCCATTTTATTGTTAATTGGACCATTTTTGACACGCGATAAACAAACACAATACCAAACCGATTGTTCTTTTTTAGCATAATCAGAATGCTTACATTTATAAAAATCAACGATGCTTTATTTGAAAAAAGTCATTATAGAATATTCAAGTTTGATTTTCAGATTCGAATATTAGGTCGATTTTCGAATATTCGAACAGTTGTTCCCATCCCTAATAGATATATGTATGTGTGATATAATTTTACTGATATTTTGCTATTGGGTATTGACTAGTCTTTGTCATTTATATTCATATAAGTCTTTACTTAGTTTCCTGCTCGAATTTCAATGCAAGAATTACAATAGCTGCTGTAACAGGCATTTGTATTGCAATTGTTGTTTTGTGTGTTTGCTCTCAGACTGGTTAAACGAAAACGATTTTTTATAGATACACTTTCATTTTGGTCTGAAAGAATTGATCTCTGTAAAAATAAATATTTCCTATTCTGTGTAAATATAAAGTTCATGCAGTTGTAACGAAAGTCGGTCATATGGAAGATTTATTCTTGAAGATTTGACAAGCCGGACAGAAGTCAATATTGATATATTTTGAAAACCGATAGCATCATATGTTGGTACAGTATTGTAGATTGTATCATAAACCGTATCAACATTTATCCGAGGGGTTGCACTCAATTGTATTTGCGTTATAATATTAACAATTAAAAAGTAGTCTTCTGATTTACATTGTTAACTGCACGTAACAAGTCTAAGGTAAACTAAGGGCATAGAGCTAAGAAAGAATGTCGGCTTCAAAGGAGACAAACACCTTTTCCGACACTCGAACATTGAAAGAATCAGGGAATAAGTTGAAATCAGCAAGTAGAAACATAACATTGAGGATAAGCAAACATGTCTAAAATATTCATTCATTCATTTATTCATTTATTCTGTACATACGTTTGTTGCTCGTTTTTACTTTTGCATGATAGTTCTTTCGTTTTTTCACTTGATAAAGACAGCCAGAAAGTAGAAAGAAATAGAAATAGATATATAAAATGGAATAATATTGATCTTAATTTGTCCTGCTGACTGTTCCTTTTGATTCTGGGTAGTGACTGAGTCACCGACTGATTTCCCAGGACTGGGTGGTAACCTAACCGTGTGCTGTTTCCAGCAATATCGGCCTAGACTGGAGATCGGGGAGGTAAAATACACACGCCATGGCCTTTTCTGGAAATCAGTTGTTCCATCCACACTAGGTGAGGATTTTCGTTGACTACCCACGTTAAATAAGAAACATTTACCTTTAAACCAAGGCCAATGTATCATTGCTATACACTGAGCATGGAAAAAACAAGGGATGTCTTTGGAATTGGATTCTTTCTGTATCTTGTATTTTCCTGTATCCCCTCAACCTATAACAATAAACCCATAAAGAAGGCGTCGGCCATACGGGCAACAGGTACGATTAATAAACTCAAATAGATAGAGCTTTTTGTCGTTACCATAGACCGTTATATCATGTGTACACTTAGGTAAAACTGGATAACTCAAGACTGAATGAAGTTAATAAAACGCGTCTTTCTTTTAAAGCTTAAGTAAACTTGGAACAACAATCTGAAGTCTTTGCACGACTCTTAAAATGTCTTTGGAAAATTATCAGCTGTGTATTGTTTATCAAAAATACATGATCCCTGTTTCAACCGTGCATATGCGGAAACACCGACATGCGCATAAATCTGAATACATTAACCGATGTGAAAATGGACGTGTCTCTCGGTGCCTGATTTTGAGTTGCGGTATTAAAGACTGCCGGCTTCGCCCACATTTTAAAAATGCCAATATGCTGTAACCAAATGTAAACAGCAATGAATCAGCACACTGACTTTGTTTTGAAAATGAATTAAGCATTTTATTGTAAGCCTTTTAGCACTGATCTCAAGACAGCTACCGTCCGAGTGTAATCTTAGGAACGAACTGAATATCCAAGACATATTCTTCCCACTACTGTTCGAGAGTGGAATGCTCTTCCTTTGGAAATTGGCAATTCAGATGCTTTATTGTCATTTAAAAATTATTTGAATAGAAACAGAACCTTAGTGCCACAAAATTACTGTACCGGAGCACGAACATTTCAAATATTACACACACGGCTTCGAACTAAGTGTGGTTCCTTGACTTACTTTCTGCATTTAACGTATATTTCACCGACTGCTTTGTGAAGATGTAGGCAATTAGAGACTTATGACCATTTCTCTTTTGAGTGTACGTATTTTGAAAGTGTTCGTAAAACTTTTCTTGTTAAAGTTATACCCTAAGATTGTTCGATGATAGACTGCATCTGTATTTTACTAGCAAAATGCAAGAATTTTAACACCAGCAGTAACGCATTTGTGTTGTAATTATTGTTTTGTGTCTTTGCTTTTAGACTAGTTAAACGAAAACGTTTTTATAAATGCATTTACATTTTGGTCAGAAAGAGCAAAAACTTCGGAAGAAGTAAATAGTTTCTGTAAAAAGTAAATATTTTCCTATTCTGTGTAAACATAAAGTTCATGCATCATTAGTTGTGATTCTACGAGTAATGAAACAAAATCACTGTTGTAACGAAAGTCGGTAATATAGAAAATGTATTCCTTAAGATTTGACATGTCGGACAGAAATCAATATTGATATGTTTTGCTTACTGATGGCATTATCTGTTGGTATAACCATTTATATTGTATCATGAACTGTATCAACATTTACCCCAGATATTTTATGAGCGTAATGATACACAATTAAAATCTATTGTGTGAATCTATCTTCTGATTTCCATTGTTATCTGCACGTAACAAGTCTAAGGTTAATCGAAACGCTTAGAGCAAAGGAAGACTGTTGGTTAGGCGCGGATGTGGTCCAGTGGTAACGCGCTGGACTGGTAAAGCAGGGGTCCCAAGTTCGATCCCCCTCTTCTCCACTAACATTACTAACAGTCTTTCGGATGAGACGTTAAACCGAGGTTCCATGTATCAATATTATACACTGATCATGCAAAAGAACCAGGGATGTCTCTGGAATGGGATGCTTTCTTTATCTTGCACTACAACCACAACATAAAACAACTAATCTCTTCAGGTGGCGTCGGTCATACGAGCAACCGGAGTCGACGATAAATAAGCTCAAATAGATAGACTGTTGGATTGTTCGCTGTTTCTCTTTGAAAATGGTCCATAAGTCTGCTATGCATAACAAGCTATAAACTTTTTTTTATTTTCAATCGAAATGCCTTTGGAAAAAAAAGCAGTTTATTGTTTAATCAAATATATGACCCCTGTTTCAACCGCGCACCTGCGGAAACGCCGACATGCGCATAAATCTGAATACATTAACCGATGTGAAAATGGACGTGTCTCTCGGTACCTGATTTTGATTTGCGGTATTAAAGACTGCCGGCTTCGCCCACAGTTTAAAATTGCCAATATGTTGTTACCAAATGAAAACATCAAAGAATCAGCACATTAACCTTTTTTTTTTTTGAAAATGAATTAAGCATTTTTTGTAAGCCTTTTGGTTCAGTTGCATCAAATTATGGTTCGCCGAAAAGCTCATATCGGATGAGGAACAGACGTGAACGTTTATAAGTAATTTTGACGTTGCTGGTAAAAAGCACAAGTACAAACATCTTAAACATTTAAAGGCACCATGAATGCCGGAACTAGGATTTCTTACTTACGAAATCAACTAAAATTCATGCTCTACGTATAATAATAGTAATGTAATAGTAATTTAATTCGCAGTAATAATTAATTTAACGAACGTCCTTACATAGTGTTCGAGGAAAAGAATGGAAAATCCTCTGCCAACGGACGTGTCGCTCTTATGTTACATTCTCATATTCTAATGTTGCCGCGTGTTTGCTGCCCTGAGCAAGTGGTTGTTTAACAGAGAATCTGCTGTATTCAATTTCATTTTACATCAGGTACGGAAACTGTTTATTTTCTAATCAGTCAAAAACTAAAAAGTTACATGCTGAACTGCCAAATTTCAGAGATACGGCCAAATTTGTTTGCAAGTTTACAGAGACTGTTTTGAAAAAATATGGGTAATCAATGCTATTAAATCGACATGTTTGTATTTACATCTTCTCATTATCTCCTAACAGCGTGTTTACCTAGGACTGACTGTTCAGTAAATCTGTGCGATTTTTTCTCTGTTTCTCTTTGAGAAGGATTCATAAGACTGCTGCGCATAACAGACTATAAACTTCATATTTTTAATCCGTAGAGAGCGCGAGACGCGTCAACGAGTACCGAGTGAAACCTCGTCTTTTAGCATTGTCGGCTTACTTACGTACCTAAGTTAGATAACAAATAACAACAGTCTCGGCGATCAAAGGTCAGCTTAAATCAATAATGCATTTAACAGTGCTAAGAAAGATTCAGTTAGGGCTTTAACGAAATTACTACTCTTTTCATAGTGTTTTAATCCGTTATATTCGACGTGCATTTCGCGCCGTATTGACCTGTTCCCATAACGTCTTCTCCTAAACGCTGAATGTGTGCTCTGTTTACTTAACAAAATGTGTCGTCTGCTTGGTATTTGAAATTGCGCCCGTCATGCATATGACTTACAGTACAAATGAACGCAGTCTCTATAACCGATAAATGCGAAAGGGTGGTACTGGTCTATTGGCATGACATCGACGTGAACTGTAATAAAGAAACGTTCTATACTGCACTGTCTTTCGCGTTTGTTTAGAATTAATACGGTGTATTTTCGTTTTAGCAGGGACGATAAGCGTCCAACTTTTCGGTCGTCTGCCAAGGTTTTGCTAGCCGTTGACACAATCGTGCTTCCGATCGATCAAGCCTTTTTCAGGGAAAAATTTTCGCTGGAGACTTTCTGTTCATCGGCAAGTGGATGGATGGTGTTAAACGAAATTTTGTTCATGGAACACTGAGCCGGTGTCAGCCACGTTTATATTTATGATATGATAATAGTAGTATCAGCAGTAACACAATAGAAAATAGTATAAAACTAAATATCTATACATTTTAGAATGTCGTCAAGTTATAGCTAGTGTATCGTTTACTTGAACTTACAAGACAGAGTGCAGTTTAAGTCAATACAGCGCGTGCAGTAAAGTCTTTTTCTCTCGTGTTTCTTTTTAAGTAACCGGTGCACAAATGTTCATTTGCTTGGTGAAATGAATTGGTCATGCATAGGCTTGTAACCTACGGTCACATAAAGTAGCCTTAAACGCTTTAACTGTTATAATGAAATTAAACAAACAGTGGCAGTGACAAGTTCTATGAGAAGGCAGCTTATACTAGATGTGGCACAGAACTGTGCAATAGTAATTGTTGAAATATTTGCATGTGTAAATCAATGAACAATGTATTTGTGTTCTCCACAGATCGAACTGTTTTACGTGCTCATACCTAGTGTTTTTTCTCAAGGTGTTGCTTTCACTACTGTGTTTTATACCAAATTTATTTTAGTTCGAGTGTGTAGGAAGCCTTTTGCTTATAGACACACTCTCGAATCCGTTCCTGGAACTAACCAGTACTAAGCAATGAGTGTAAAGTTTCTTGCCCAAGGAAACAACGGCTTGCCCATGACTGGGTTTGAACCCGTGCGGCTAGCACTCCTTCGAATACTAGTCCGACGCGTTAACTACGCGGCCTCGACTACCGTACATTTCATATGAATATTGTTAAGTAATAGCTAGTGTATCGTTTTACTTGAACTTACACGACAGAGTGCAGTTTAAGTCAATACAGCGCCTGCAGTAAAGTTTTCTTTCTCTCGTTTTTTCAATTTCAAGTATCCAGTGTACAAATATTTATTTGCTTGAAGAGTGAAAAGAATAGGTCATGTATAAGCTTGTAACCAGCGGTCACATAAAGTAGCCTTGAACACTTTGAATGTTGTACTGAAGTTAAACAAACAGTGACAGTGACACTTTCTATGAGAATGAAGTTAAACAAACAGTGACATTAACAATTTCTATGAGGAGGCAGCTTATACTAGATGTGGGAAAGTTTTGTGAAACAGTAACTGTTGAAATTAGCTTCTGTCGGTCGTAAATAACGACTTTTAGGTGAATGACGCCCCCGCCACCCACCCCCTCTAAAAATGTGTTATTGCTTTGTGTTATAAGTCTCGGACCTTTTTTGCATCTCTCGATTTGGAACCCGGTAAACATACGGTAGACATATGCTCTCGATCCCGTTGTTTGGAGAAATCGAGTTATTAAAATTCTGTATAAAAATGCAAAACAAAAATCGATGTCATCTTAATTTTAAAGACCAGTCATAAACATGTATTTTTCTTAACTTTAATTCTCCCTGTCTTATTGTCATGCAAAGAGCATAGAAGCATTTTCATCTAAGTAAATTTTTGTAAAAGATTTTTTTCCATGTACAGTTTTTTTTCCCTTAAAAATCAGATGTACATAAATCAGTAACATTTATTCACAAATGTAGTGTGCGTTTCATCCATCCAAGCAAAATTCTTCTAAATAAAAGCGCGAATAAAAAATGATGAAATGACGGTTTTGTTGAGTGCAAAATGCATCTTAGAAATACCTGCTTATTAATTTAGCATCATGTTTGCGCATAATTCAACCTTGGCTGACATATTGCTCACACCTGCCACCTCAGATCAAACAACTCTGATTGCTGAGTTATTATTTTATTTCTAAAAGGTGTTTACGGCTTCTCTCAGCTGGTTGAGCAGAAACTCTGCTTGTCGGGCAAGTCTGTACATATACCAGGACCAATTCTGTGAAGTCACATCCATCTTCTGACTTCACACACGTCGTAAAAATAAAGTTTTTACTGTTTTTGTGGATCCCTGTATTTATTAACAGGTATGTGAAAACAAATAGTTCTCTATTGTTTATTGTTTTCCCTCTTTTATATATTTCTCCACGTTTAAAAATGAATACTATTGTAACTTAAACTATTGCATATCAAGTATTTTTCTCTATGTTTCAATAAAAATTGAAAGACATGAATTCACATATGTTTAACAAATTCGAGCACCGGTATGTAATATATCTGTTCGTCGACTTACTTTAGTTGAATTTTATTTGATTTTGTTGATATTGATATTAACGTGAGTGATCATTATCTTAGGGTTTTTCTCCATTTTTCAGACATGGCTTTTGGATGCGAGAGATGCGGTTTTGATATCGAACTCAAATGCTCTAACTGTTTCCGCGCATTACAGTACGACGGACAGGAGCACAAGTGTAGTGGTCAAATTGAGAGACCGTTTAACTGTCTTGACTGCAGAAGGATAGAGGAGAGCAAGAAAGCTTTTTGTGCAGTATGTGGACAACGAACATTCTACGAGTGTATATCGTGTTATAACATTCTGTATAGTGTCCTTCAAGAACATAACTGTCCTTCAGGATGTAAGGAAGCCATGGTGCCATTGTGCGATGATTGTGTAGCACTTACCACTTCTGATTGATTAAAATTAAAATTATTAGTTCAATAGAATTGTTTCTTATTTGCGTTTGTTTTGTCACACAATTCATTATAGTATGTCTTTTCCTCTTTTTAACTCTTGCCGGATATCAGTACTCCCATTCCTGTATTGACTGTTCGAGAGAACAGGATAATACAACACTAGCAGAGACTAGCTTGTCTTCTATAGACATAATTCTAGATGGACTTTCCCAATGTTCTTAGCGAAAGCAACACCTTGAGAACAAATACTAGATATGAACACGTTAACCAGTTTGATGATCGGGATCAGGGAATAATGTCGCAATCCGTTGCCCAACTTTAATCCCACCGATGCTTAAGTAGCTTGCTATGGCGCGAAAATGAACACGCTTTTTATAAGAACCTAGACTCAACTGAAAACGGAACAATATCGTTGAATACGGTGGAAGAAGAAGATTTCTTTGAGTACGAAGGAGCTGTGTTGCACGACGTTTTACATGTCTCAGTAATTTTTCTGATTGTCACAGATTTTACCACTTTCTATCTACTCGTAACACATTTTGCGAGTTTATAATATAGCTTTAAGCGACACATGACAATTTTACTTTTTAGAAGGCATCATAGAAATTGATGGCGTATTACATCATGATATTTCTGAACTACAGTATGAGCTATGAAAAGGCAGCTTACACTAGAATGTGGCATAGTACTATGAAACAGTAATTGTTGAAATGTTTGCATGTGTAAATCGATGAATTTCAACACAACATGATTATTGTATTTGTGTTCTACACATATCAAACTGTTCATATCTAGTGTTTGTTCCCAAGGTGTTGCTTTCACTATCCTTCAACCATCCAAGTCGAGTAGCACTTTTATTTCTAAGAAACGGGTTCAGTCTCAGTTTATTCCAGGCGCTGAATGTATAATACTAATAATGTGAATAAGTAGACGAATTCAAGATTTTCTGTTCCTCGCTTTGTGCAGTTATTAACTGGCTTCTTATTAATACGCTCTGACAAACAACAGTAAACAAAACAGTAACTGTGCTTCGTTTGAACTGCTGTATATATGTACATATTAAACATACATTGTGCAAACTGAAGTAGAGCAAGGTTAAGACTGGCCACTGATATGCCACTAGGTGAGTACTGGTTAACGGTTAAGTCTGCTAAGTTATTATTATTATCTGTTACTAATAAGATATTACTGTATCGGAATCCGTCGGCTCGCGGTCGTCTTTTACACCCGGATAATTCGACCGAGAGCAATACGCGAACGCAAACTATTACTGACGTCTAAGAGGAACAGTTCCAGACGTTATATTTGTCTGACGTCATTTGATTGTTATATTTGTCTAGATACTCGTATCTTTATTTTCTTGCTGTTCAGTTTAAATTTTTGATACACGATTGCAACTCCTCATCAGTATTTTGTTTGAACTTTGAATGTCATATAAAGCCTTAAAAGACTTAAAATCCATGAAAAAATAATGCATAAACTAAGACATTTCTTGGTTGAAATAACGAAAATGCACTAAGGCACACGATCTCGATATGTGGACTCAACCGGATAGCCCTGACTTATATAAGATAGCCCTCTAAGAAACTAACTTTCAAAGTTGAAATGGTTAATAACGAAAGATTTTCTTCCAATGCTACTGAGAACAAAGTCAATTTTTACTATGACTACCTTGGTTAATGCTTTTACTCTTTACAATAGAAATAAAACTGCTGTATTGAAATCACGAGCAAAAGGAATTACAGCAGGTATTTTGTAAATGATAGTTTCAAAACGACCCCATTTTAGGCCAGTTTAGGGCCATTTTAGGCCAGTTTTTCCACAAACGCCACTGCTCATGATAGTCCACAGTTAATATGACTTTTTGAAACATCTACTTCTATCGTTTTTAGACAATTAACAGCGACAATTATATTTTGTTCCTGAAGTTCAGATGCTACATACATATGTGTTCTTAAGAACGTAAACCTTCCAGATGGAGGTCCAAATGTGAAATAAGACATTAAAAAGCCCGGAGTGATGTGTCGATATAAGAATTTACTAATATGACAAAAGTGTATGTAAGTGTTTTTAAATTAATTGTTCTTCAGTGTCACCGCCGGACATAACTTTATAACTTAATTTGCTTTCGCTTACATTATCGGACAGAAAGAGGCAGTCATCGAGACGCTCTTCTGCCAGCTGTCGTTTTTCATGGCCATGTCCCTGTAATATCTGCATCTCAATTTGAACATAAATACATTCGAACCCTGTGCGTGTCTATAAATCATATCAGCTTTCGATTAAGCACTTATACACAGGCCTGTGGGCACACACGCGCGCGCGCGCAATTGAATACTTGCATTCAATTAACAAACTCGTTGATTACGTCTTTGCCAAAACCTCTCAATGCACACCCACATATGCGTTCTATTAACTCGGTATTTAATCAGCATATTTCTTCAAACACGCTTTACAATTATTTAATTGATTAATCCCTTCTCAAGAGGATTACAATATACTTCGAGGAGATAATACTTGTCTCAAGATGTGTGAGCAAACACTTGAGGGGATAATCTCCTTAATTGATTGGATTAGTGTTAATTGATTGGATTAGTGACGTCATAATCCTTGCACATTTCACCAACATTCAGCATCGAGGGTCATCTCCCCGGATTCACACTACTAATATACAAACCAGATTTTTGAAAGATGCTGCTCCTTATCTTAAAATACATATTACATTTTTGATAAATAGTTCAATTGTAAACAATGATGTTCCATATGATTTAAAAAGTGCTAAAGTTAAGCCACTTTTTAAGAAAAACAGTAGATTAGTATTCTGGTAGTTGTTTCCAAGATTCTTGAACGTGCTGTTTTCAATCAACTAGAATGTTTTTTGGTTAAAAAATAGTTTATTGTATGAATTTCAGAGTGGATTTAGAGGAAAGTACTCCACTTACTCATGCCTCATTCATCTAACAGACCACATTCGCAGTCAGTCTGCCAATGAAAAATTGACTGGGATGATTATGTTAGATCTACAAAAAGCATCTGACACAGTTGATCATACCATTTTGTGTAACAAATTGCATTATATGGGTGTTGAGTCGGTGGAATGGTTTCGATTATATTTACCCAATAGAACTCAATGTGTCAATGTTAATAATACTATGTCTCAAGTTGAAGAGATAGCTTGTGGTGTGCCTCAGGGCAGTATTCTTGGTCACCTTCTGTTTCTTTGCTATGTGAACGACATCAGCATAAGTATTAGCTCAAAATGCAAACTTATACTATATGCCGATGACAGTGCTATTCTCTTTTCGCACAAAGACCCGGAGATTATTAGTAAAGTGTTGGGCCAAGAGCTAGAAAATTGTAGCAACTGGCTGATAGATAACAAGTTGTCACTTCATTTGGGTAAAACTGAATACATTTTATTTGGTTCAAAGTATAAAAATAACAAGATATCTGATTTCAGTGTCAGTTGTAATGGTCATACTATTAAGTCACAAAATTCAGTAAAATATTTAGGGTCTGTATTAGATAAAGATCTGTCAGGTAGTTCCATTGTTGAAAATATTGTTAAAAAGGTTAACTCTAGAATCAAATATCTGTATAGACAAAGTGCATTGTTGAACAGATCTATGAGAATAACTCTTTGTAACTCATTGATTCAGTGTCATTTCGACTATGCATGTTCATCATGGTATAGCGGACTAAAGAAACATTTAAGAAATAGTCTTCAAATTGCTCAATTAAAGTAATCAGGTTTATCAACAACGTTAACAGTAGAACCTCCTTAAAGGTGAAAGATTTTAAAGATTTAGGCTTTTTGAATATTAAAGAGAGATGTCGACAGATGAGATTAAACCATGCTTTTAACATTTTCATAATAAAGGTCCTGGCTATTTAAAGAACAATTTTACTAAAACTAATGACATGCACAGCTATAGAAATAAGGACAATTTTTATGTACAACATATTAATGGTTCTACTCAACAAACTTTTTATTACAATTATATCAAAGATTGGAATTCTTTACCAAAAGAAATTAAAGGTATTAAATCCAAATTTGCCTATAAACGTGCTGTAAAGCGGTACTTATTAGATAAAATGGTAAAATGTGAAAATTCCGAATATGTGTACTTTTAGTTAGTGCTTTTTGTAATAAGTACAATTTTGTATGTGTTTTTTATGATTTATTAACCATTTATTTGTTTTTACAGTACATGTGACTATTTGTGCATAGTATAATACTATCTCTAGCATTTTCATCACATGACTACGAGTAACTACATCTTAAGTGTCTGGTTTAACATCATAAGACCTAATTCATAATTCTTAATTATATAAGATCAAGGACCCCGTTGGAAATAAGTCTTCGGACTTTACGGGTTATCCTGTGCACATTCCAATCCATTTTTATGTGATATTTTACGCTTTAAATGATTACAATTTTAAGTGATAGCAGGGCTTTAATTTAACGTAAATTATAGCAATTTTTGTCGAAAAAAGTGTTATTCGGTGATCAACACCTTAACGAATTTCGGGTGGTATCAGTGCAAACAGACTCGATTAAAACACTCAACATGAATTGCATCGTACTCTACTTGGATGAGATGGACATTTGAAACTAAGGTTTCCGACGTCCTCTGAATATTAACTTCAAAATGGGCGGTTAAATATTGTGCTATTTTAAACACACGGTTGATCAGTGTTCTTTAAAATTACTTGCACTGAAATTTGGTGTTGTTTGTTGCATTCTTCATTTGTTTTTAAATTAAGTGCTGGTTAATTAAATTTGTGGACAATGGGTAGCATTGTGATCGTGCTTTTGGCTCAGTGGGCAGAGCTTTTATTAATTTATTTATTAATTAATCGCTTTGTCATAATTTTGGGTGTCAGGATGTTGTGACATGACTATCATGCAAAAGTTTACATTTATACTTGTTACAATTTGTAAATCAAAGTCTCAACCTGTGAAAAAAGTAAAGATAATCTGAATAATTTGAAATAATCTGAGTCTACAATTTCCAGACATATTTTTTCAGTAAATTATACCATATATTGACGAAGTTATAAACAATTTTTGTAGACACGTGAACACTTTTTCATCAAATCGAGACAAGATTTTTACCAAAAGAAAAAGGTATTGAGTTGTTGTCTTTTACTCGTCGGATTGGAACAGCCACTTCCTTAGTTGAAATAAAAAATAGATATTGTAAGAGGTCAATATTTCTTCTTTCTTACAAATTTAAAATTTTGAAAATCAGCCCATTATTGACAAAAATACGAATGTTTTTGTAAACTAGGTGCATGTATTGCATGCCAATTTACCGCTAACGAACGATAAATAATTACAAAAAAAGACGTAAAAGTATTGGGTTGTCGTTTTTTACTCGTCGGCTTGGAACAAACACTTCCGTTGTTGAAATAAAAAATAGATGTCATAAAAGATCAATGTTTCTTCTTTCTTACAAATTTTAAATTTTGAAAATCGGCCAATTATTGACAAAAATACGGATGTTTTTGTAAACTAGGTGCGAGCGTTGCATACCAATTTACCGCTAACTAACGATATATATTTAATTATCGATCGATTTTCAGTTACAGGATATACAGGTGAACTCGCGACACCATATTTTGGTTATTCATTCGATAGGTAAGGAGTGTCCATTCCCTGTAAATTAAAGCCCTGGTGATAGTATTTGTGGCATCCAGTGCCTGTGATAAGCATTTTGTGATGTAGTCAAAGTTTGTGAAGATCTAGTCAAACTCTGTGATATTGAAATATGTGCTAGAATTTATTTTAAATAGTATTAGCTTAGACTTATGAATTTATGTCTTTTAAATTGTATGTAATTATGGACCTTATTGTATAAATAATATCTTATCTTATCTTATCTTAAGGTGCACCTCTTTGATATGAGCTACAGAGATTACATGCTCAGCACTGCATCCTGGTGTTCTATCTCCCTAATACTGGACTAGTCCATTTTTCACTTTGGAAATGCTAATTTATATGTATCATGGCTGACGTGACTTTAGTTTCAGGACAATGTGTATTCTGATATACTGTACTGTAACTGCAGAGTGTATGTCGCCATACTTTTAGACTAGAATTTCTTAGATACAGCATGATGTGCACCTAATGACTAATAGCTAATTGTCTTTAGGGTGAGACATTAAACAGACACCCCATGAATAAGTGTTTTACACTGAGCATTAAATTCGAAAAGAACCAGAGGTGTCACTGGAATGGGATGTTTTCTGTACCATGCACTATCCCCCGCAACCTAAATAACAAACCTTTACAGCGGGTGTCGGTTATATAGGTAACCAGTACCGACGATAAATAACCTCAAATAGAGAAGAGATATCCTTTGGCACGTGAAAAACATCCAAATGGAATTGGGTGTCAGGACGTGCAAATAAGACTACCATGGTACTCTATCACTTGTTTTGTCGTGTTTCTTAAAGACCCATACCAGTCCCAAGCTAAAACAATAATTTAAATATTTTAGGAGCCAGGTCAAAAAAAAGCATCAAACAAGCAGTATGATGACTACATTGAATATGTCCTAGAATCCGAAACAGGTCAAACTGATTCTGGTAGTCATCAAGCCGGCCAAAAATTTGCTCGCAAGAAACTATTCTCCCTTACAAAAAATGCAAAACATGATTCTCAAGGCATTTGATCCCAACTACTAGAAAACGATAAACTCCACCCAGATAAGGCTAATATCCTCAATCGTCAATTTCAATCGGTCTTCACCCCAATTTCCCCGATTAGATTAGGTCAACTATGTAAAATGAAAATCCAATCAATAATTAGCCTCCCCCAAGACCTCAAATGTAGATATCTCACAATGCCCAAGGTTACAATATCTGTTAAGGGTGTCCAAAACCTATTGTCAACCCTAAAAAAATGATAAAGATTGTGGACCAGACAATCTAAAGCCAATAGTATTTAAAAATCTCAGTTTCCAGATTGCCCCTCTGATCACTAACCAATTCCAAAAATCCCTTGGTACAGAAATCATCCCAGCAGACTGGTCAAAAGCAAATGTCACCCCACCCTATAAAAAGGGAGATAAGGACAATCCTCCCAACTATAGACCTACACCCCACACGTGTCCTCTATAAATTACTTGAGCACATAGTAGCATCCAACATAACAAAGCATTTCCAGGTTAACAACATTCTCTATGACTTCCAACATAGGTTTAGAGAAAAAAGGTCATGTGAAACTCAGCTGCTAGAACTTGTAGAAGACCTATCAAGAAAATTAATGCAAGGCTACCAGACTGATTTAGTCCTTTTAGATATCTCGAAAGTGCAAAATAAGGTTAACCATCTCAAACTCCTATACAAACTACTTCAACACGGCGTGAAATGGGTTAAATCATTCTTGATAGGTCGCCGCTAGTCCGTTATAGTAGATGGGGAAACGTCAGATGAGGTCCCAGTAACACCTGGCGTCCCCCAAGGCTCTGTCCTAGGTCCCTTTCTCTTTCTGTTATATATAAATGACCTGCCTGAAAATTAAGTTTCACAGGTCCGGTTATTTGCCGATGACACTGTTGTTTATATCGCCGTCAATAACAATTCCCAAGAAAGGATCTTACAACAAGACCTTGACAGGTTACAGCTATGGGAAAGTAAATGGGACATAGAGTTCTACCCCTCTAAGTGTACGGTGCTAAATATCACCAAGTCAAAACACCCATTTAAGCCAGTATATTCACTCCAAGGCCAAGTCCTAGAAAATGTCGATGATGCAAAGTACCTGGGTGTCACTCTCTCCTCTGATCTGAACTGGAACAAACATATGTAAATCAGGTTACCTCTAAGGCTAGTAAGACCCTAAACTTTCTTAAACGAAATATCCCTTCTAAAAATTCAAGCGTAAGGGAATTTGGATACAAAACCCTGGTTAGACCCCAGCTTGAAAATGCCAGTTCTGTCTGGTGTCCTTACACTCAGCAGAACATACACAAAGTTGAAATGGTCGCAGAGCTGCGCGATGGGTTACTAAGGACTATTCTACACACAGCAGTGTCTCCCTTATGTTAGATAAGTTAGGTTGGCGTTCCCTGGAAAATAGGAGAACTGATGCCAGACTCCTAATGTGCATGGACTGGTTGCAGTGCCCGTACTCGCAAGCTTATGTTCAGCCCTCCCTCCGTCTCACCCGACACTCACATCCTCTCTATTTCAGGCAGATCCTCACTCCGTGTAACTAATGCAAATATTCCTTTTCCAGTAACTATAGTCCTCTGGAACTCACTGCCATCTGAACTTGTGCAGGTCCCTACCCTGGACCAATTTAGACAGGGAGTGATCACCCTTCCCCACTGCGTTTAAATCGAATTAAAATACTGTTTTTATCTGTTTTAGCTGTATAAATTATCTTCATAACTAACACTATCAACTTCTTATTTCAACTCTCACAAATACATGTATAGTGTAACTTTTATTCTCCTTTACATTTCTTCTTTTAAACTCTCGCACATACATGCACCTGCACATAATACTAGAAAGCGGGTATTGCAGTATACATAGATAGATAGATTTAGTTTTTCGTGTACCTGTACTCAATAAAGTTAGAAATATAAATATCTATTAAAATGAATGGGCGAGTATTTTGAGCAGCGCATTCATTTTTTCTCCCATTGTTATACTGAATGACAAATAGTCCGTCTGTAAGTTATCCTGCCGCTAAAAGAATTTAGTTCCAGTTGAAGGCTAAAGAAAAGAAACAGGTATACTGGTTTCGGTGTCAAAACCGACCCTAAATTTACTCTCCGACCCTAAACTTTCCCCGACCAATACAAGTAGTCTTACGCACTGGAACAAATACGTCGATTGCATTTCATTGATAATTTACACGTATAACTTCATATGCGTTGATAAATTGTTTCCATGTAAAATATATAAAAGCGTCTCCAAAGCTGTAGGGACAACAAATAAGCCCGCCCGTTTAGCTCAATAGGTAGAGCACTGGATTAACAATCCATCGGTCGTTGGTTCGACCCCTGGGCAGGGCAAATTTTCTCCGTGACAATTGTTCTCAGACGTTGTGTCTTATGTTCATTTGTCTCTCACCGCTGATTCAGAGTAGATCATGTGGGAACAGTAGTCAGTCACTTGCGGAGAAATTGGCAATTACTGGTTAGTTATCCAGGAAAACCGGTTAGGTGGACTGACCGCCGAGATATAACCTGTATGTTGAAATCAGAGTTAAACCCCCCCCCCCCACCCCCCCCCCCCCCCAAAAAAAAAAAACAAAAAACAAAAAACAAGTAGGGACAACCCTGGCCTTCATTAGACCGGGAAAGACGCGGTGTCTTATTTCTTATGTTATGACAATTTATTAGATGATGAAATCAACATTTTATTTGTTTGTTTTAAATGTGTTTTATTGTTTCAGTTAATTTGTAATTAAATTTTAGAACACTGGTCAACATGATTACCAAATAACTCTGAATGAGGAGGCACTGTGGTCCAGGGGTAGAGCGCAGGGCTCCGGATTAGGTCAGAGGTGAGATTCTCTCACGATCTTCGCATTCCTCCACACTGCGCAAATACTGGTTTGGAACCCAGGGAACAGTCATCGAGCGTGATGAATCTAAGTTGTAAAAACTTGTGTCGCAATCGATGTAAAATAAATGAGTCTAAAC
Organism: Cyclina sinensis; assembly: GCA_012932295.1. NCBI lineage: Eukaryota > Metazoa > Mollusca > Bivalvia > Venerida > Veneridae > Cyclina > Cyclina sinensis. The sequence goes on from JAAONU010000010.1 coordinate 14,173,760, forward strand.
TAAACTAAATAACTCTGAATTATTTATTCAATCTTTCATTTTAAGCTTAACCATTTGAAGAATGAAAATGTAAATATTACTCACTAAACACTTTGCGATGCTTTAAGACCTTGAATATTTGTTTATTATCATGACAGCAGTCTAGGTAAATAACTGTCAAGGGTAGAAAATTCTATCAATTTTAAGAATAATGACCCTTTTGTGACTTAATATTGGTTGAAGTTTTCAACAACGTAGAATGTTCACTTCATGTTTTGAGACTTGCACTATTTGTTTTAATATCATAATGACCCGTTTCGGTCGTGAGAACTGTTATACACTACTGGCAAATAAGCAAAATGACTGCTTCAGTTTTACTTTCAAACATTCAATCAACAAATTTGCTTGTTATTTGGTAGATTTGATAAACTTCATATCACAGTATTGCTTATGAAGCAAAGAAAATTAATAGTCCACCTTGTCCATCCTCATGAAGGAAAAGCTACGCCTAGTAACTGTTTGCCTGGTGTACAGTTTTGCATGAAATATGTAAAGTAATGCTTGTAGAGTTACAGCATACATTGTGAAAATACAAGCTATTGTACATTTGGGCATCCAAACAAATTCAGTGCCTTCAGTGCTTTGATTTTTATTTGTGCAAAATTTAACAGTAACTTTACACAGAGTTACCCCCCCCCCCCACCCCAATCTGTCAGTTAATGGACTGAGGTCCCAGTGTGAGAATGTTGACGTGACCATAACAGAATGTTTTCAGTTCACCAGTTCAAAGGCCACAGTGTCACAGCTAATGTCCTTGAATAGCAAAATGGTTTCCAATCAATAACTATAGGACGCTTGGTCCATGCTCCTCAAAACTTCATGGATGGATAAGGCGCTAGTGGGGGCATATATGTTTTACAAACATCTCTTGTTTGTCATTCAAAGGTCTTGGTGACTTTGTCATGGCAAACGCTATGATAAGATGGCATTTGAGTGAAGCAGAGATGTGGAGGACTGTGAGGACGGTGGAGCAGGGGCCACACACCATGACTTTGGTGTTGCGCTTGGTGTACACCACACCATCATCACCAGAGCCTGGGCAAGGTATCAGCAGTATTGTACACCCATCAGGAGGCATGACGGAGGCAGACAAAAGATGATGACAACAGCTCAAGACCGATTCTTGATTATCCAGGCCAATTGGGAATGGTTTGCAACAGCAATGCATCTTCTTAATGACCTTCTTGCTGCTTCTGGGGTCAATGTTTGTAATCAGACAATGCGTAGAAGGTTGCACGAGGGTAATCTTTGATCAAGAAGACCCTCATTGTGCTTAATAGAGGTACATTGACCAGTCAGTGGTACATCAATGAGATGTTAGACACCCAGGTTAGGCTGTATGCTGGGGCAGTGGGCAATTAATTCATTTTAATGGACGATAACGCGTCCCCACATGGCCCCGAGTGGTCCAGCACTATCTGCAGAGGGAGGGTATTGAGCGTCTTGACTTGCCAGCTCAAACACCCGACCTAGGTCCAATTGATCACCTGTGGAATGAGCTGCAGGTATGGATATAAGCTCGCCTGGTTCAAGCTAGTCGTATATAGGAGCTTGAGGCCATGCTGGTGCAATAATGGGCGGCCATTTCCACTAGGACTGTCAGAAACCTCACAGGGAGCATGATAAGATGATAAGGCATTTCTAAGCAGTTGTTGTTAGCAATGGGTCACACACACACACTACTGAGTCTAAACTTGTACACATAAATGGGGTTGTTAAAGTTTGGAAAACGTTGTGTGTCCAAAAATCTTGGATATTGGGGGTCTTCCTCTTCTCTGGCACATAACTAATGCAAAATCAGTAAAAGAAATGTTAAATTTGTCCTTCAATCAAATTGATAAAACATGAAATTGACATTAAAAATCATTTGTATGACAGTAATCAAATCATTGCCGAAAATATTCACACAAACATTTGGTGCTCAGCAAAAGTGGAGTAGTATTTTTCCAAGAGTTATCTAACAAGATTTGGAACCTGACCAAACTGTTTATCATATATATTAAAGCGAGTGACTCACAAAATTTTGCTGAATTTTTTTATTTTTTCAAATTTAAGAGGATTTAATATACTATGGAGAAAATATAATATTATGCTTCTATACACCATGAAAACTGTAAAAAAAAAAGTTTTGACTTTACCAGGATTCGAACCCACGACCTTTTGGTCAGTAAAATATAGAGCAATGACTTAGACCACTGAGCCACGGCATTTAGTTATTAGATTGCCTCAAAATTAATGTTATAACTAAAGTATTTACCCTGTGACTAACGGGGTAAATTTTTTACCGATAAAAGTGTGTAAAACTTTATATTTTGATGTTTTTCTGTCACAAAAACTGAGTCAATAACTTAGTTTAAATATGTTCTTCACGATTACAGCAAGAATTTCAAGATGTAAGTTGTATAAACATTTTCTTTTTATCATCGTCTGTGAGTCAGTAGCTTTAATGAACCTCAAAAGGGCACATCATGAAACATTTAGCGTAAGATACAGGTTTAACAGAAAATGCAAAGACCTAAAATGTATTTTAGCTAGGTCTTTGGAAAAGTGGCATCTAGAGTATTTAAAAAAGTTTCTTTAAACATGAAAACAGGTTCTGTTTCCAATTATACAGCATTTTCCCCCTGAATCCCTTAACAAAAGTAATTTGTTGTACTTTTTTTATGATAACCCAATTTTAATGTCTCAAAAGAAGTTTCCAAGGGCAATAACAGGATACACACTGGCAAACAAACAAACAACACATTTGCAAAATAAAACAACAACAATCAAATAAAAGGCACTTTTTATTATTTTCCCACCAAAGTCTTTCAGCTTTGACATTAGTGTTGGATTGCTCAGCAGGGTACATATTGTATATACCGGTATTTATACGGATGAAAGAAAATTCAAATTTACATAGATTTCTGAAAGAGTACATAGTCATGTCATAGTTTCAGAAAAAAGAAAAAAGATTATAATTTACATTAGCTCTCCTCTCAGACATAGGTGATTAAAACCTTTATGAAATCTGGCTTTGAAGCATTAAACAAATCTAAGGTCAAAGAGAGATTGACCTATGACCAGCTTAGCTATAATAACAAAATGACAATGACACTAGACCTTCGAATTCAGTTATTGCATTGTAATGAGTAGAACTACCCAGCTGTTATTTATTCTATCTTAAACCTATATAATACAAATACAAAGGTATTGCCTTGACCTTGACCTAACTGCCACACAACAAACCATCCAAAATTATTTACAACAAACCAAAAATGTATAAAAATTAAAAAAAAGAACTGCCATTATTTTCTAAAAAATCAAACATTTGTCCACCTCTTTTTAAGTGAATTCAATTTGAAGTTATCAACCAACCAGAAGATAAATATATATCTTAGAAAATGTGAAGATCTTTATAACACCTCCCAACTGAACAATATACTATTCTATATTTCTACATGGGTAACATTCACTAATAGTTGGCGATATTCCAAGACACAGATTTTGATTGGACAGCAACAAAGTCATGACCAATCAGTGGAGAGAAATACATAATATGTTTTTATTGATTTTGAGAATGGATCACAAGTAGATACAATGAATTTACAATGATTAAAGCACCAGGATACAGATAATTTTGAAAGAGAAATAATTTCCCTTTCTACCCAAGTTTTTTTTTATCAGTTGTGCAGCAAATCTGACCTTACAAAGCAGAAGCAAAATCTGGTCACAACAGTCCTAGCTCCTTCATTATGGTTTTCTGAGAGTATGATGCTTGTTGAAAATTTCCCTTAAACAAAATGAAGACAGATTATCCAATTTTTTGGAACTGTTTCAAATTAGTTTGACTGTCTTAACTTGTTTAACAGGCATATTTTTGCCTGTCCAAAAGAAGGGCTGCAGGAGATATTTTATGCACCACTGAATACATTTAAAACATTAAACAATGTTGCCCTTGGACACATTTAAAACATAAAACAATGTAAAATGATATAGAACACTTAACAGACTTAATCAAAGGAACACATGATTTGTAAACTACATTCAATACAAGACAGCCATGATGGCACTGAACTGCTCACCTCACCTGCTCAAAAAAAGGCAAGTTCAATGCAGATTTTCAAAGGTTTCCTATATTATAACTACGTATGCTTCATATATTTAGGTTAAACATTAGACTCATGGTTGGAGCAAAATGAACCGAGTGGTCAAGATTAACAAGACACTCCTACATACAAAACTTCGGAGGTCTCAGTCTTACGGTCTCTGACAAGGTGGTATTTAAAAGACTCTAATTCTAGTCTGACCTGCAAACCATGCCAGCTTATAAAATCATTACAACAGACATGATGAAAACAATGTGTTACCTTTAATCTATATTGCATAACTAGAGGAGTTCTGTAAAAGTGTTGTATCCACTTTCTGTAATATACATAGCTAAAATAGTCTTGCATCAACAATTTTTATTCTAGACTAAACTGACTAGAAATAAATAAAACTATAACTTATTAAAATTTGAGTCTTAAACAGACAATCATATAATCTACATAGATGTAGTTACCTCAAAGAAACAGTAAAGGTCACATGAAAACCAAGATTTATACACAAGGTATCATTAACAAGAGGGCTGTGATGGCTCTGAAGTGCACACCTGTATAACCAATAATGAATTAAATGGATACAGTTTGAACAATTTTGGTAGAGTAACACTAGATAATGCCACACAACAAATTTCTTCAGTCTAAGCTTTGTATTTTCTGACAAAAAGATTTTTAAAGGGTTTCCCTATGTAAGTCCATGTAAAATATCTGATCCCAAGGGTAAAGTTTGAACAGTCTTGGTAGAGGTCCACTAGACAATTCTTCATGATAAATTTTACAGCTCTTGGCCTTGTGCTTTCATACAAGAAGATTTGTTTTTAAAGCGACTGACTCACAGACGATGATAAAAAGAAAATGTTTATACATCTTGAAATTCTTGCTGTAATCGTGAAGAACATATTAAAACTAAGTTACTGACTCAGTTTTTGTTACAGAAAAACATCAAAATATAAAGTTTTACACACTTTTATCGGTAAAAAATTTACCCCGTTAGTCACGGGGTAGATACTTTAGTTATAAGATTAATTTTGAGGCAATTGAATTACTAGATGCCGTGGCTCAGTGGTCTAAGTCGTCGCTCTATATTTTACTGACCGAAAGGTCATGGGTTCGAATCCTGGTTAAGTCAAAACTTTTTTTTCAGTTTTCATGGTGTATAGAAGCATTATATTATATCTTTTCAATAGTTTATTAAATCCTCTTAAATTTGAAAGAATAAAAAATTTCAGCAAAATTTTGTTAGTCAGTCACTTTAAGGTTTTCATTCTTGCCATAGCCACCAAAGGTCTGCATGGAATAGAATCCCTGATAAAGCTTCATGAAGAAATCATCCCTACCAAGTTTTCAGCTTTGATTTAGTGGTTAAGGAGGAGATATTATTTTAACAGTAGATGATGAATGACACACAACAGATACAGGGCAATCAGAAAAGCTCACTTAGAGCACATTGTGCTCAGAAGAGCAGGAAATGTGTTCAAAATTTATATAGAAACGACACAAGAGAAAAAAAAATACAGATTTTTAATAAGTTAGAACTTGTACCAGTGCTCCAGTTATTACAGAATAGCTGAGTGCAGCACCCTGCCGCTTACGTCGTGCACCATGACCTCTGACACCCTGCTGTGCCCTTTTAAGATAAGACTTTGTACTTATCTATTTCATTTGGATTTAATGACTTAATGGGCATCGGTCTTAAATAATAAAACAGCAAGAATTTGAAAGGAAAGAATGTATCATTTTCTCAGTTAATACTAACAAGTTAAATCTGACTCAAAATCGACAAACATGTTTGACCTTTTTTTTTTAGTTTTCAAGCTATCATATGCTCTATTTTTCCCGGCAGCACCCTGCTCCTTTTAAAATCCTAGCTGGAGCACTATGTACATATTGTAACCCAGAAAACTCCACCTGCCCCGAGCTGGGTTTGAACTTGGGTACCTTCAATTGCTAAGCGGACACTCTACCTCGTCGCCATAAAAGCTAGCTGATAGGCAAGGAAGTAGAAGTGCCATATTATACCTCTGCTACATACACCCCCTCCTTCTTAGAATTCATTCTCGAATTCTTGGAGTACTGAATCTCTGTGGGACTTTCTAAGGGTGCCACCTCACTAAAACTCATGAGTTATTCACGTTGGGTGCCCATTGTAACCCAGAAAAATCCACCTGCCCCGAGCTGGGTTTGAACTCGGGTACCTTTGATTGCTAAGCAGACACTCTACCTCTTCGCCATAAAAGTTAGCTGATAGGCAAGGAAGTAGAAGTGCCGTATTATACCTCTGCTACAATATATTTGTTCATGAGCATAAGTCAACAGTAAACTAAGATCAATCTTCCAAACATCACTGTAAAAGAATATCGATGGTGAAAAAGGACACTGCCAGTGAACAAGAACACCGATGGTGAACAAGGACACCGATGGTGAACAAGAACGCCAATGGTGAACAAGGACACCGATGGTGAACAAGAACGCCGATGGTGAACAAGGACACCGATGGTGAACAAGGACACCGATGGTGAACAAGAACGGTGATGGTGAACAAGGACACCGATGGTGAACAAGAACGCTGATGGTGAACAAGGACACCGATGGTAAACAAGGACACCAATAGTGAACAAGAACACCAATAGTGAACAAGAACATCGATAGTGAACAAGGACACCGATAGTGAACAAGAATACCGATAATGAACAAGAACAAAGTCAATTCTGCTCAAAACTGGGTCTTGCAAAAGGATTTCAGGTTACTAGAACTATACTGGTATCAAATATACATTGGTAAATATACAATATATACCTAGCAAGCTATTTCAGTATACAGGCAATTCCCTGTTCTAAGCATTTATTTCTATATTAACCTTCACATATATCTTCTTTAACTGGTAACTTACTATCAATTTCATTGTCCACCAAAATTTTCAACAGTATTTTTCTTTTTTATCATTCTGTAACTTATAGCAACTCATCTGTGACTTAAATTTCTCAAAAGTGTCGAGGCGAGGAGAACCTCCTCAACAGAATTAATTTTTTCAAGAGTAATAAAACTTTCTTAAATCATATCATATTCAATCTCAATTCAACTGTCTTCAAGTTGGATAAAGCAGGCATATACTTATAGTGGGATAGCTTTCTTTTAAAAATCTGGTCTCAGCAAAATTTAATATTATAAGTATTCATATTAATGAAAAGAACGAATCTGCTTCAAGCCTACAGACCATATCTATATACATTTATTGTATACTTACAAGTGAAATATTGAAAAATATTGATGAAATAAAATGCGTATTTTCATTTTCCGTATTTTCACTGTTAAAATTTATTTTTCACTGCAGTGAAACATATTTTCCATATTTTCACTGGTGTCTTGCCGGACTGCTTTCTTCTAAATTCAGCCAATACTCAAAATTAAAGGGGAATTCTTTCAAATTGTAAGGTCAAAAAAAGAGAGAAAGTATATAGTAACAGAAAATTCAAGTTTTTCCTATAAATACGGGATTTATTTTTATGTCGTGGTATGAAAATTATCCTATTTCATTCGTGGCTATCGACGCTCGTGAAATATTTATTTTCATACCACTCAATGAAAATTCATACCACTCAATGAAAATAAATCTTGTATTTATAGAAAAAACTTGAATATCCTTTTTATATTTAATATATACATATTTAATATTTTATGTAAAATATTTACATATCACCTCACTTTTGATCATATTAACATAAAGGTAAAGTATTTAAATATCAAAAATCTCTGTAACAGGATACATAAAGGTAAAATATTGAAAAAGGAAAGCCTAATGTTAAATAAGAGATGAAAAGTAAGTAAAATGTTGAATTTGAGATAGGAAATAAGTATAAAATGTTGAATTTGAGATACGAAATAAGTATAAAATGCTGAATTTGAGATACGAAATAAGTATAAAATGTTGAATTTGAGATACGAAATAAGTATAAAATGTTGAATTTGAGATAGGAAATAAGTATAAAATGTTGCATTTGAGATAGGAAATAAGTATAAAATGTTGCATTTGAGATAGGAAATAAGTATAAAATGTTGAATTTGAGATAGGAAATAAGTATAAAATGTTGCATTTGAGATAGGAAATAAGTATAACCTTGAATTGATGATAGACACAAGGTAAATCACAGACAGAAAATAAATAAAATGTTGAATTAATGACAGAAAGTAAGTATTTTAGGTTAGAAATAGAAATCAAATACAATTTTCAATAAAAGACAGACAATTAGTATATGACAGACAATAAGTATAATGTTGAATCAGAGATAGACAAGAAATCGGTAGAACCGATGGATGCTCCCCAAACAAATGCCAATTCCAAAAGGGCTAATGTTTAATATGTGTTTTTTTTTAAAGTATGAAAAATAACAAAGGTCAAGAACTCCTAAATTATGCAAAATAGAGTTACGGTTCTTGCATGTTGCACTTCTCCTCTAGAGATTTATCTACCAATAAAGTTTCATGTTAATATCTCTTATACTTTGTGACATATGCCCCGGACATAAAATAAGTATGAGAAATTTCAAAAGGCATAACTAAAAAATTAATAAAGCAAGAGTTATGGTTCTTGCATGTTGCACTGCTCATCAATGGGATTTATCTACTTATAAAGTTTCAAGTTGATAACTCTTATACTTTGTGAGATATGCCCCAGACAAAAAATAAGTATGAGAAATTTCAAAGGGCAATAACTCAAAAAATAATAAAGCAAGAGTTTTGGTTCTTGTGCACTGCACTGCTCCTTAATAAGATCTAACTATTTATGAAGTTTGGTCTTGATATCTCTCATAGTTTTTTGTGTTATGCTCCGGACAAAATTATGACGAACGGACAGGACGGACAAAGCGACAACTAAATGCTTGCCCTTCGGGAAGCATGAAAATAGGTTAAATGCCAAATTAATGACAAAAAGTGAGTATTTTAGGTTAGGGTTAGAAACCAAGTTCAATGTTGAATCAGATATAGAAAATAAGTATGATGCTGAATCAGAGAAATTAAGTATAATGTTGAATCAGACATAGAAAATAAGTATGATGCTGAATCAGAGAAATTAAGAATAATGTTGAATCAGACATAGAAAATAAGTACAATTCTGTATCAGAGAAATTAAGTATAATGTTGAATCAGACATAGAAAATAAGTACAATGCTGAATCAGAGAAATTAAGTATAATGTTGAATCAGACATAGAAAATCAGTACAATGCTGAATCAGAGAAATTAAGTATAATGTTGAATCAGACATAGAAAATAAGTACAATGCTGAATCAGAGAAATTAAGTATAATGTTGAATCAGACATAGAAAATAAGTACAATGCTGAATCAGACATAGAAAATAAGTATAATGTTGAATCAGACATAGAAAATAAGTATGATGCTGAATCAGACATAGAAAATAAGTATGATGCTGAATCAGAGAAATTAAGTATAATGTTGAATCAGATATAGAAAATAAGTACAATGCTGAATCAGAGAAATTAAGTATAATGTTGAATCAGACATAGAAAATAAGTATGATGCTGAATCAGAGAAATTAAGTATAATGTTGAATCAGACATAGAAAATAAGTACAATGCTGTATCAGAGAAATTAAGTATAATGTTGAATCAGACATAGAAAATAAGTACAATGCTGAATCAGAGAAATTAAGTATAATGTTGAATCAGACATAGAAAATAAGTACAATGCTGAATCAGAGAAATTAAGTATAATGTTGAATCAGACATAGAAAATAAGTACAATGCTGAATCAGAGAAATTAAGTATAATGTTGAATCAGACATATAAAATAAGTACAATGCTGAATCAGACATAGAAAATAAGTATAATGTTGAATCAGACATAGAAAATTAGTATGATGCTGAATCAGACATAGAAAATAAGTATGATGCTGAATCAGAGAAATTAAGTATAATGTTGAATCAGACAAAGAAAATAAGTACAATGCTGTATAAGAGATAATTGAGAAAGAGATAGAAAATAAATTGCTAAGTTTAATCCAAGCAGGGCAGTATCTACATGATAAAAATCCATATCTTCTCTATACAGCACATCAATATATTATGGATAATTATAAACTGTCTGAAGGCAAGAATGTGTTTTAAATTATAAATATACAGACATGGTATTACTTAACTGATTTATAAATCATTTCTGTACAAAAAACTAAATTAATACAGCATATAAGAGAAAAAAATGTGAAAATAAGGCAAAATTCAAGAAATTTATTAGATTTTAGCGATTTATACAAATTTTAGGTTAATGTTTTTTGAGTGGATATTTTAACAACCTTTGGTATCATCTTTTGAACTTTGATCCAATATTTAATGCATACTTAATGCAAAGTTTTATGACATCACTTTGGCCTACATGTATGTCAAATCTTTCCTTCAAAAAAAAAATCATCTAGCCTTTTCTCAACTTTTACTATAAACAAAAATACTGAGAAATAACCTAATAAGACTGTCAACTTGCTTCCACTTATGTTATATAAATAAATCTTTAACTAGCTTTTAATTTGCTTGAGAAGTCAGACAATATCTTCATTTTTTTTACAAAATTTCAATCGTCTCCCTTTGTTTGATGAGTGACTTATTCCTTAAATTTTGTGCCAAACCGATTAAATGTTCAGAAAATCTTATTTACAATTCCATATATATATATATCTACATGATTGCATATGCATATAAATCACTATATAAAAAGGCATGGCACTAAATATCGTCAGAATTTCTGGGTTCCTTCTTCACATGTACATCTTGTACATGATCATCTTTATTTTCACTTTCTTTTTTCCTTCTTCTTTCTTCATCTGTCTTCTCTAAACCTTTTCCTCTGGTTTTAGCCCTTTCTTTCATTTGGCTCTGAGATTCTAACACATTCAGATCAGTTTCAGATTCATCACTTTTGTTGTTTAAAATCTTGTATGACTTTTTCAGATCTTCGTTTGATTTATTCCTCCCAGAAGTGGAAGACTTAGATCCTGTGTCCAAATTTACAACTTCACAATCCGACTGGTTCATTTCTTCTTCTGACTCATTCTGGCTGAAACCAATCAATGGTGAAACAAGGATACTTTTAATCAGCTTTTTTGAACCTCCCTGTCTCAGATTTGTGGTTGGTAAAGAATATGTGGGATTTTTGTCCGTGTGAACATGGCCGATATCTGAAGGCACTGTTTTCATTGAGTCACTTAAATCAGTGCTATACCCCTGTCTCTCAGGGTTATCTACATAGATGTTGCTTCCATATCCTTCTAGAAATGTCTCCTTGACTGACATGTATTCATTTCCTGATGAGTAATTTTTCCTTGATCTTGTAACCTTTGGCAATGCGGTACAGTAACGTTTTTTGTGTCTTGCCATGTTACTGGTACGGCAAACCTTCCCACATTCCTCACACTTGATCAATTTTTCATAACGACCTTCACCTCGAGAGACAAACAATCCATCAATCTGGGGTGTTTTCATGTAGGTCTTCATTCCACCAGGTGGAAAACATTCTTCCTGCCAATTTAAGTCTGAACCTTTAGCAAGCCCGAACTGATCACCAACTTTCTCACTATAGGAAACATTTTTGGGCACATTATTTGTTGAACCACTTGTCATCTGTTCTGATGTCCACGATGAGCCTTTTAATCTACCATAGGTATTTTCCACACCACCCTTAACTCCTGATGTTGAACCCCTCTGACTGTTAATGTCTGGAATAGTTTCAAAAATCTGCTTCCCTAAACTAATGTCCCTGCTGGTATCCATCTGGGCAGGCATGTGTGTTCCTATTTTCTGGTTCCCCTTTCCATCCAACCCCACTGAAAATTCTGAGTTTCCTGGCTTTAGACTAGTTGTAATATCTCCATAAGACTGAGATGTATGGCTCAAAACTGCATCTCCACTTCCAGCTCTGAAGCTGTCAGACTTGACAATGTCTCGACTTTTTGTTATACGTGTAGGTATAGACTGTTTTCTTTTAGAAAGCACCTGTGGGATTTTACCGTTCTCCTCTGGTTTCCATGGCATTATGATTTCTTCAGAATTTTCTTGGTCAAGCAGGTATTCTGTAATGATATAACAGAAGATTTTAGGACAACTGTATCAAACACTTAGTCAATCCTGTTGAAACATTATAATATGAATTAACAAAGGACCAGATAATTCCTCTGTAGAATCACACTTTTCTTTGTTTGTTCTATTGCAATTCATGCAATGACATTTCCAATGTAATTTAGCAGAAAGGATTCCATGTATTTCAGATTTTAATACTGCACTAGGTGTACAATGTATTAGAACAGATTTATTTGTTTCATCTCACCACATCAAAATTTTCAATGCCTTCTGGACTTGTAATACACAAACTGACTTAGAACAATCACTAGACGGGTTCTTCAACTTTTAAAAAGAAAAGGGTATGTAACATTTTGGTAAACAACAGAAAATTATCATGCTTAGTGTTTGAGAAAACACACTGGGAAGGATTTTGGTGTTCTTAAGTTTCTAAATTTAGTTCCCAAATCTCCTCATACTTTAAAAGCTTATAAACATCTCTACAGTACAGATTTATACTTTGAGAATCTTACACTGGCTGCTGGAACAGACCAGAACATCTGGTTCAAGGGTAACTGTTTCCAGTGGTAACGAGGCTCTGCAGAGTTACTGCTAAACAGTTACCTGAGAGCCAGATATTACAGTCTGTAACGACAGCCAGTGTTTGATTCTTTTTCTTGCATATAACACATTATTGTAAACCATATTTCTGAAGGAAATTATGAAAATCTAATATTTTTATTTGGCACTTTTTTCTTATAGTTATGTAGCGTATGAATTTACAACTCCATCAAAGGAGTTTTTGTAGCACTGGTGTAAACAGTAGAAAATCCTGTCTGATATGCAAGAAATGTGGATTCTTTTCATATCTTGGCAGAGTGTAAATATCAGGCCATTGCTATACAGCATAATGAGTGTAGACAGAAATCCATTTCCAGGTTGTTACTTGTATTTATTTTTGTATATTGGAAAATAAGAACCTCTCCTAAAAATATACATGTACTTGGCTTTAAAAGTTTCCTTTTTAATGAGTTAGCAAACCCTAAAAGCTAAATAACTGCAAGATCAGTCAATGAAAGGGTTCATGATCACAGACCTATATTAATTTTCATAACTGTCACTTACACTGCCGTTAACTTACCAAATGACTGGTTCCCTTCAGTGAAAGATTCTTCGCTCTCCACAGATGCATTTGGTGAATATTGGTGACCCAGTCCATCACCAAATGTTTGGATATCATGTGTTATTCCCTTTGTTTCTCTATCTTCTTTTTCCTCAAGGTCATCTTGTGGTTCAACTTTTACAGTAGCCATAATTTCTCTATCAACATTACCTGTCTTTTCTACATTTCTTAAACTTCCATCCATAGGGATTTCAGTTTTCACAATGACCTGTGGATCTATTTCCTGGCCACATTCATCTAACCTTTGACCTTCATACATTGAGGTCAATGCCTCATCTGACCTTTGACCTTCAATTCCTGCAATTTGTCCTTGGTAGGCTGCACTCAACTCATTTTCTCCAGAGGTCATATACTTCCGTTGTGGAATAACTTTTTCTCCAATTTTTTGGCTAGAGAACCGATTTACACCTTTTGAGAAAACAGAGGAGAACTGTTTACTCCCAGATCTTACACGTGTATTCCTACGCTGAACACGAAAGTAAGGTTTCTTGTGCACTGGAAAGGTGGCCACTGATTCTGGAGCTAGGCACATTACTTTATCTGGATGTATACTGGCTTCTTGTGAACCGTTTGGGGACATAAAGTCGGACTTTCTCTTCTCAGCTTGATGTCCTGTTAAATCGTTTGAAAAATATGGATACATGTAAAGCTCTTCTCACAAACATGCAGAATAAAGAATTTTTTAAAGAAGCAGCTATGAAAGTTACATCTAGAAATGATCATAATCACATGTCAATTCTTATAAGTATTTCTGCTTAAATAGTGTCTCAGCTATACATGTACTTATTTTTTAGGCTGAATCTTAACCTCTAGGTTTCTTTTCTTGATGCTTTTTTTTGCCTGTTCTTAGACATTTTCACATTTACTCAAAGTTTTAAAGAGGCTGTACTCCAGATTTGACATAAAAAATTTTTTTTCATAAATTATATATTTAGATGCCGTGAGATTATAAGAACATAATATTTTACTTCAAAACTGATTATAAAAGTCAAAATAGAATAAAGAATATATTTTCGCTCCAGCCTGATTTGAACTCTGGACCCTCATGTTAACAAAATATTTCGAACGCTTTTACTGTCACCACCATCGCCGCAAGTGATATTACAGATATTTACTTTAAATCTTATACGATATAGTTATACAGTCGCGTTACGGTATAGCACTTTGAAAGAGAAAAAAATCAATTTATAATGTAATTATTTGACTTATTTTTTGTCAGTAGGTTATTTTTTAAGCATTAATCATAAATATGACAAGAAATTTATAATACAAAAAAACTTTCTTTTTTTTGTCATCTGGAGCACAGCCCCTTTAAGTAAGTTCATACCTTATCTTCACCACATCTATTCTAGCAAAAACTTCAATGACACTGCCAGAATAAATTTTTATTTAAAGTATTGCTGTGTTACTTAAAGCGACTGACTCACAGAATTTTGCTGAATTTTTTTTTCTTTGAAATTTTAGAGAATTTAATATACTATGGCAAAAACATAATATTATGCTTCTATACACCATGAAAACTGAAAAAAAAAGTTTTGACTTAACCAGGATTCAAACCCACGACCTTTTGGTCAGTAAAATATAGAGCGACGATCTAGACCACTGAGCCACAGTGCCTAGTTGAAAGGATGCGTCAAAATTAATGTTATAACTAAAGTATCTACCCTGTGACTAACGGGGTAAATTTTTTACCGGTAACAGTATGTAAAACTTTATATTGTGATGTTTTTCTGTATGAAAAAATGAATCAGTAACTTAGTTTAAATATGTTCTTCACAACTAAAGCAAAAATTTCAAGATGTAAGAACATTTTCTTTTTTTTTCATCGTCGGCCCATCTGTGAGTCAGTCGCTTTAAGATATCTCTTCACTTACTTTTTAAACAGTAACTCAGATACTGTCTTTTAACGTCGTTATTGTCAGTGAGAAATCCTTTCCCTGCTCTGGTACCTACATGACTAAGTGTCCCCTCACTGATATTGGCTGACAGTAATACAGACTCTTCTCCAACATGTTCTGACAGTTGCTCCACCTGTAAATGACCAAGTCAGTAGAATTTTTACATTCGTTACGCATGTATTACAGTTTGATTAATATATCTAATCAATAGGACTTTTACATTCGTTAAGCAGCTGAGTACATACCATGTATTACAGTTTGATTAATATATCTAATCAAACCTTTCTGTATTAGTCAAATATCAATTAATTCCACATGACAGCATTTGTTACTTTCTAGGTGAGAGGTTTTTTGTTTCACAATTATGAAACCTGTGTGGAAAACAGTACTCAGGTAATATTATTCTGCTGATGTTAGGTATTAAATTCATTGTTGTAGATATCATAAATATCAGGTATTCAGCCCATTTTGTTATACATACCAATCCATTTCAGATGGATTCTTAAAGGTGAGGTGTTTATTATATGAGATTTTAAATTGCTACATATTTCCCAACAGGCAGGGTTTTATAAGCTTGGGTGAGACCACCTTCTAGAGAAAAGACTTGCCAAGTTGGCCAAATACATTTTTGGACTCCCAGGTTTTAGACAGAAAACTTTGGTGGGAATTTGGTAACTAATTTTCAGTTTATTTTTAAATCTTTCAGTGTGCCCTGCATGACACTACTGAATGCATAAATGTAACCATTGTAAAGTGCCGGTAAATTTGATGACCACTGCTCAAGTTGTGTTTCAGTCCTGGATCCCGTAACACCTAAATAAGTAACAACCTGATAACTGGTAATTTATATGAATCTTTCTTCATCTGGATTAAATTATAACCAAAACCTTTGAACCTTGTTAAGTTTCAATGCTCTCAGCAAGCTCTATCAGTCTTCTCGTACAGAAGAAGAAACAGCGTGTCAACTAGGTAAAAATTGTCAACCTATGTCATTTAAACAAAACTGAAACATTGCTTCAGTTAAACCTTAACCTGCTGGAACTGAAAGGGATTAGCATTTGCCACCAGTATAAAGCCTGGCCAGCCTGCACATCTGTGCAGTCTGGCAGGCTCTATACTTTTGGTAGCTTAATTTTTGTATTTTGATATTGAAATCCGTTAAACATTGAATGGACTGTTCCAAATTCGAAACTGGACAAATCCATTACAAAAATTCAGCAGGTTAAGGGTTTATACTCACTAGTAACTGTATCTGGTATTTCAACACAGCTTTCAGTATTCCCTTGTAACCAGGTATATCTTTAAAGACATCAAGCTCAAGACTCACTGCACTCATATTTCCCCTCTTCATACACTCAGGCTCCTTGTTTGTGTCTGAAATGCATAATGATATTTTACTACATAAGTACAATATGTATTGTTTATGCTTTACCAAGATTTGAAAATACAATGGAACAATACAAAGGACTTTGTCTTAATTCTCCTTAACCAGTTATTTTCCAAACACAATACTTCCAACAAGTTAACAGGACACAACTTAATGAAGCTACTGAGACAAAAAGAGAGGAGAACTGGGATTTTACTGTTGTCTTACTGATGACATGAGTTAGGTCTATCTGAAATTTTTTTTGCCAATATTGAAGAACTGCTTAATCAAACTAATTCAAATGATCTTCAGAAGTAGAGAACTGACCTTAACTAGACTAACTAAGTCCATATAACAACATCCAATGTATTGTAACACTTGAAAGCAATTCAATCTACAATCTGCCCATCTTGACTATTACACTTAATGTTACTAAAATATATAACTAAGAAATCACTCACAGGTTCAAGAGATGTGCAATGGACAGGAAATAGGGAATAACCCAATGAACAGGCAGACATATACATAAATGACATCCTATTGTTATATACTGAACATTTCTTCCAAAATGAATTCTGATATGCTTTAATGAGTTCAAGAAATATGAGTCAGATACAAAATATGGACAAACTGGTGAAATATCAACTTTGTGTGACCTTGACCTTTCATACAGCTGGCTATAAATATAAAGTTCATTCTGCCCATCAAGATTATTAATTTAATCATGTTAATATTTCAACAAAATGGGGAGGTGACTTGCATAACATTCACAATTTTACATTCATGTTTATAAATTTCTTCAATTTTTTTTTTATTCTTATAACTCTGTCATCTTGAAATTGAAGAATTATCCTCTGGCAAGCACAGTGTTGATGATTATTTCCCCTCTGTAATTAAATCTTACCCCGCTGGAGGCAACTGACTCTGCCTTTGTGACTAATGCAGACCAAGATCAGCCCGCACCTCCATGCAGTCTGATCATGGTCTGCACTATTTGCCATTCAGTAAATCTTTAATCATCACCCTCATAAACAATTAATGGATCTATCCAAACTGAAAGGTGGACAAATCCATTTTAGATATTTAGCATGGAAGGGTTAAAAAGTCATCACATGATGACTTGATAACTGGTATGAAGGACTAGCACTACCTTCCAATGAAGGCCATGCCCCTGGCAGGGCCTCAAAAATATTAAAGTTTTGTGACAAACAGACAGACAGACCAAAAACTTGATATTTTCAAAAGTCTGAAATATTTCCAATACAAAATTATGTCCTGTCAGGCATTTGATAGAACCACAGCAAGCGCCCGGCTAGCTCTATAGGTAGGGCTACGGACTAGTGTCCAAGAATCATGAGTTCATCTCCCATGTTGGGTGCACTTTTCTCCCTTGGTTTACATAGGGTCTGTCAAATATTTGCAAGACCCTTGTTTACAACAAAGGTGTCAGAAGTGAAAAACAGGGGCACTCACATCAGCCTTTCAGGGTAAAAGGGTGGAAGCGTGGTTTGGACGTTGGGTAGAACCACTGCAAAAGCAAAGCTAGCTTAGTAGGTAGAGCTATGGACTGGTGTCCCTGGGATCTTGGGTTTGAATTCCACGTCCGGTGCACTTTTCTCCCTTGGACTTGGGTTACAACAATTAACTATTGTTATACTGTTATACTTTCAGAGCTGGCATCAAATAAATTGAACTAACCTACACCTTTATTTTTATTCACCCTCTTCATTTCTAAAAGGTTTTAAGTATTCTAAATGCTGCGGATGACATAATTTGTTACTTCCTATGTTAACTCAAGTGTTAGCTTGTGCCTTGTGGTTGTATTTTATGAAAGTCCATAACGATACAAAACTTAAATATCTACACCCTAAGTGTAGATCTACATGGCATGAATTAGATGTATCACTGAATACTAAAATACAAATAAATGTTTGATTTGTAAAATAAATTACCAGAAATATAAACGTAAAAATAATAACTTCCATCAGTTTCGTTTGGGCAAGCAAAAAAAAAATAACTTCCGCATGTAATACCTTTTTGACGAAGAGTAGACCAAGGGAAACAACTCCGTACACACCGCATATTTTATGAAAATTTACATTATTTCTTGTATATTATAGTAATATCAACAAGTGTCAAGCTGATTCGTAAAAGGAAAGTAGTTGTAGACATGTCGGACAACGAAATAGAAGATGTTTCGTTTCTTCCTGGTGAGTATTTATCACAGATTTCATTATTTTTTAAAGTGCACCAGTACCCGGATATTGCTAAATAGAGATATCACATCTGCTTTGAAGTGGCCACTGACTGGTTGATTCAAGCGTTGAATTGCATACTTTTTAGGTAAAAATTAATAAAAGTTATGACTAAGAAAGTGTTGGGCTCAATTGTAATCATAATAGTCATAATTGATTTAAGGATTTTCTTATTGCTAATTTGAATTAAATTTTCTTCAATTATAAGTATTAATTAGACTCTAATTAATACTTATAATTGAAGAAAATTTAATTCAAATTAGCAATAAGAAAAACCCTTGATATAATATCTTGTTAGATTAGTTCAACAAAAATACTTAAACAGAAGGTAAAGAAACACATGTAGATCTCTAATTTAGAGATCTACATGTGTTTCTTTAGTAAGTAAGTAAGTAAGTAAGTAACGTCTTTATTTAATGAGGCTTACGCATTCGGTTTCCCGATATTCTATGCGGGCCTCAACATAATATAGTTTTATACAGTCAACATATATATACAGTATATACATACACATCATCATATTAATTAATAAAACATGATTTTCTGTATTATGAAAACAATGTTATCTGACTGAATGACTGAATTATCAACATAAACACATATATGTTTACAGCCAGAAAGACAATAATGAGATAATATACAGGTAATTTAAATTCACCATTAGCATTTCTAACATGGAAAATCTCTACAAAATTTATTTAGGAAATTGCCACTGAATATAGGCAGCTTGAAATTTCCTCAGAGTATCAAAATTTCGGATATGTGTTGGTATGCCATTCCATATTTTGGGTCCAGAGTAAGTAAATGATTTCCTGAAGAGTTCTGTTTTTGGTTTTGGTAGTATTAGTTTTTCATTTTGTGCAGATCTTAGGTTTAAGTTGTGTCTTTCATTTACTGTTTGGAATTTATTTTTCATATACTGTGGAAAGGATGATTCGTTTATAGATTTGTACATGAGAATTGACTTTTTGTACCTAATGCGTTGGTCAAAGGACATCCAGTTTAGTTCTTTAAATAATTCAGTTGTGGGAGTGTCAAAATTTTTGTCTAGAATTATTCTAGCAGCCCTTTTTTGAAATTTGACAATATCTGAAAGTAATTCATTGCTGCAGTTTCCCCAAATAGTACAGCAGTAGTCCAAGTGTGGTAGTATGTATGCGTTAAAAAATAGTTTTCTAGAATGAAGATCAAGATATTGTTTAATTCTAAGAAGTAAGTAGAGCTGAGAATTGCATTTTTTAATAGTTGTTTGAACTTGTGTTTTCCAATTAAGATTGTTGTCGACATAGACTCCAAGTACTTTTTCAGTGTCTGTAAATTCTATTTCTTGGTCTTGAAGGTGTAAAGTAGGTAAAACAGTATTTTCTGATTTTGAACTTTTCAATGATAATGTCATAGCTTTAGTTTTTTGTGCATTTAGCACCATTGCATTTTGTGAGCACCATGCATTAACATTATCTAGATCTGTTTGAAGATTTGAGTGTATTTCTTGTAATGTTTTTCCAGTGGAAGTTAAAGAAGTGTCATCTGCAAACATATTGGTATTTGACTTTTTGATATGAAGTTGTAGATCATTAATGTATATTATGAATAGTAAGGGTCCAAGAACTGAGCCTTGTGGTACTCCTGAGACAACTTCAGCTGGTTCAGACAAGACTCCAGAGATATTTACTCTTTGTGACCTTTCTGACAGATATGATGTTATCCATTTTATAGATTGTGAAGAGAGGTGATAGAAAGGTAGTTTTTCAAGAAGTATTTTGTGATTTACCAAGTCAAAGGCCTTAGATAGATCCAGAAATAGTGTTCCAACAAGTTTACCACTATTTAGTGCATTGATCCAGGTATCAATTACATTTGTAAGTGCTGTCTCGCATGAATGGTTTGTTCTAAAACCTGATTGTGCAGTGAAGAGTAAATTGTTTGTTTCTAGAAAAAACTTCAAATGATCTGATACATGCTTTTCAAATATCTTTGAGATAAGTGGAAGTACTGAAATTGGTCTGTAATTATTTTTGTCTGACTTTGGTCCTTTTTTGTGGATGGGTGTTACCTTTGATTGTTTTAGCTGTGTTGGAAATTTCCCATTTTTAATACTTAAATTTATTATAGTACAAAGGGGTTTACTTATGACATCTGAGGCTGTTTTTAAGAATTTTGCACTAATACCATCTAAGCCAGTTGCTTTTGTAACATCAAGACTGCTTAGCTTTTGTTTCACATAACTTAGTTCCACACAGGGTATATCAAATTTGTTAGATTGGTTTACATTTTCCAAGAGAAGAGATTCAGATAAAGCAGTTTTCATTTCATGTGATAATTTGTTTCTTTACCTTCTGTTTAAGTATTTTTGTTGAACTAATCTAACAAGATATTATATCAAGGGTTCCAGATATATTAGAGTATCTACTTAATTAAATTTGTCCAAAAATATATAAAAATTTGACCTCAAAACAAGATGCCAAAAAATTCTCAATTATGCAGTTCATTACAGTTCAGGTTCAACTTATTACTGCCCACAGTCAATACTTACTCTACTAGGCAGGCAAGTTATTTTATGTTGTGGGGATAGTAAGCACCCCATTCCATAGACATGCCTGGTTCTTTTGCATGCTGAGTGTATAGCACTGATACATGGGACCTCGGTTTAACATCTCATCTGAAAGACTGTTAGTAATGTTAGTGGAGGAGCAGGGGATCGAACTCAGGACCCCTTATTTACCAGTCCAGTGCATTTTCACTGGACCACATCCGCTCTGCCCTTAGTTCTATTCTTCCCTAATCAACACCCGTTTTGACATGTAAAGACTATTACCAGCTGATACAACTGTCAATTCTTAGCAGTTGTGAATAGATGTAAAACTTGGGTGTAGCCTTTCAGTGTTACAATATATTTAAGTATGAGATGTTCCTAACAAGGTAGCAAACATGGTAGTTTGTGTTTTATTTTCGTGAAAATTGTATTCAACATGATATATTTGAAGAAGAATGTCATAACTGTTTAAAAAGAAGCTTAGTCTTTGAAAATGTTTTATGTGTTATATTCAAAGAAAATTTAAAGATTAGCTTGGCATTAATGCTGTAACGACTTTAGTTTCGCTTAATAAGCAGATATACTATTATTTCTGCAAACAGCACTACAGTGTGAAAAAATGCGAAATATAGTATCTGCCAAATTTCTTGGTTTACAGTAATAAAGTTTAAATTGTTTATAAAATAAGTATCACATAAAGACACAGTTAATTCCAAACTGTTTGAATAAGTATGCAGTGACTTTCAACTTAGATAAGTAACATGATTTAAGTTATTCAGTTAATTTTTGACAAGTGCATTTAAGACACAGTTGGAAAGAAAATACCAGGTTAGGCAACAACAATCTTTGATAAATGGTATGTTGCATTTTATAAACAGTGTTTTCTCCAGCTTTTATAAAATGCTCTAACTTGTTTTTATATTTCAGGAGAAAATCTTCATAGAAGAGCCGTATATGAACCAAATATCTTACAAAAACTCCGCCTCCTGGCTTGCAGTAAGGGCAGGGCAGCTGTAATAGCTACAATAGGCTGCCTGTTCTTACTGGTTATAGCACTGATTGTTGCTCTGTCCAGTGGAAAAAGTTGTGACAAAACTGTTTCAGATGCTGGAAAAGATCAAGACTCTTCTGAGGCACAACCTGCACACAAGTCTGACTTCATATCTACCAGTGGAAAACCATTCCCATATAAGGATATTCGTCTACCAAAATCGGTCATTCCAACTGATTATCAGATAATCCTTCATCCCAACATATCTCAGTCATTTTTCAATGGGACTGTGAAAATTTACTGTGATGTTAAACTTGAAACAGATTTCATTGTTTTTCATGTGAAAACCCTAAATATCACTAGACTGGAACTACGAGATCTTAAAACTCTTGAACAGATAGAAATCTTAGACTGGTTGGAGTACCAGACAAATGAGCAGATTTTTATAAAATTGGGAACCAGATTAAAGGCAGGGTCAAGTGTCCTGCTAGATGTAGCATTTCAAGGTGACCTCATAAAGAAACTGGCAGGATTTTATAAAAGTTCATACAAAACCAGTAGCGGAGAAGAGAGGTGAAATTTCCATAGAAAATATTTACAAATATTTTCATTTTCAGTAACCAAATAATTGTATTAGAATGTTTAGCTTTTTTATGGTGAAGTATAATTGTTTTAGTTGTGTTCAATGTCTATAAAATTTGAAAAGTTATGCAGGTCTCGGGCCATTTGAAGTCATAACAGTGATAGAAGAAATCTGAAAAAATGCATGCCATTCTCTGATAATCTTGTACAGTTTGGGCTTAGAGATTCCATTTGATTTATGTAAACTGATGATTGATTTTTTGCCTCTGAAATATTGTTTGTTTTATTTTCTTGTACTAAAAGGAGACTCTTACAAGATATATCCTTCAAATGAATTTGAAGTTTGATGAAAAAATGTGTCATATATATGGTGAGTATAGTAATGATACTGACAAGCATATGTTTTGAAATAGTCAGAATTACTTGACCAGTTAGGATAATTCCTTCTTTAAACTGATAGGGCCAGAGACTGTATACATTTTCAGTGACAGTTCCGTTCTGATATGCCACATGGCAGGGAAATGCATATTATATGCTAAAGGTGGAAAAAAAGGCAATCTTGTTTAAGTTTTATGTAACTACTGAACAAAACATTCATTTGTTATCACAAGGTTGCCATATCATTAGAAATTTTTGTCTAACCTTTTTAAAACTTCATTTTTACTTTATTTATACTTAAATTTATATCGAAATTAATTTTCTTCTTAATATCATAAGTTAACTTAATCATTATAGGTACATTGCAACAACCCATTTTGAAGCAACTGATGCCCGAGCTGCCTTTCCGTGCTTTGATGAACCCCAGCTCAAAGCAACCTTTGAACTCTCAATGATACGAGACCAGAATCACATCTCGCTCTTTAATATGCCACTTCTGCAAACACAAAATTATGCGGAGGATCTTGTGATTGACATTTTCGATAAGACTGTGAAAATGAGTACATATCTCGTTGCATTTGTGGTTTGTGATTATAAAAGTATTTCGAAACCAACAAAAAGGAATGTTACAGTAAGTATCGATGCATTGTTATCAAAACTTTGGTCCTTGGTTTTGAAAGAGATTGATTTTCCAGCTGTATTTTCTTGAAGTAAAGCAGTAAAGCTGTGAGAATCTTGAGCCAAAAGATACTGGAGTGACCAGAAACATTTAAGTGCTGTTTAGTCAAGAAAATGTTTCTTTATGTGTTTAACAATTACTTTAAATGTTAATTTTTTTAATGAAATCTTGCGTGTTGGTTGAAGTTTGCAAGTATAAAAGTCTGTGTGAGATCAGTCTACCATAAAGTTCCGAGGCAAACGATTCTTTGAATCAAGAATATGGGTTCAGGATAAACATTTAGATCTAATTAGCATATAATTAAATTCTAATTAAACTAGTAAGTTGTTTCTATATGCACAGATCTCAGTGCTATGTTTTGAGATGACTTGGTCAAAGTCAAGGGTCATACTGACAGAGTTGTGGTGTGAGTAGTAATACACTGCAACTTTTATATATCACCTTGGGTTAGTCTAGCAATAAATCAGTGATTTTGATTGGTTCATTAATTTTGTGCATATTTATTTAATACTCTAGCAATAAATCAGTGATTTTGATTGGTTCATTTGTGCATATTTATTTAATACTCTAGCAATAAATCAGTGATTTTGATTGGTTCATTTGTGCATATTTATTTAATACTCTTACGGGCTAGCAATAAATCAGTGATTTTGATTGGTTCATTTGTGCATATTTATTTAATACTCTGGCAATAAATCCGTGATTTTGATTGGTTCATTTGTGCATATTCATTTAATACTCTTTTTATTCCGAATGGAAAAAGTATACATTTCTGCATTTGAAATGAGGCAGTGAATTTTAGCTCTTTATATTATTTCTGTTGTGAATGCTACCTGGTCCCGAGGTTTGTCGCAATAGGCGCTGACAATTATTACATATGTTAGATGTACCCTGTATTTCAGGTGAGTGTGTATGCAGCCGAGGACTCAATCCATGCGGCACACTTTGCCTTGGATACTGCAGTCCGTGTCATAGATTATTATGAAGAATTCTTTGAAGTTGTATATCCACTGCCCAAGCAAGGTAACATTTGACAATATTACCCTGATCCTGACGATGATTTAAATTTTGAAATGGACTGACCCAACTTTAAGTTTGGATAGTTTCATTTATGTTCTTTACTTTAGCGGTGCTTACCAATTTCTTAATGGACAGTTCAATATGTTGAGATTAGTGTGAAGTGAATTTTGTTCTTGCAAACCAGCAGCTTTAGGGCACAGTTGAAAACACACATGCTAGATTATCTCCCTTTAATCTCCTTTTTATGTGTTAATTTATAACCTAGAAAGACATCATTTGTTCTGAATATGTTGACAGAAATTTCTTTTCCGAAAACTGTTGTCGTTGAACCAAGTAATCAAGCAGCAGAAAGACATTCTTCATCATTACATTGTACGTTCCTTGTCATGTAACATGTAGCAACTGTATAATGATAATAATTATAACCGGAACACATCGGAAAAAACCTTCTACCTAGTGTCATCTTAAAATGGTTATATTAGTACAAACAGCTCTGAAGTATAATAGATTTTTTATAGATCTTCCCAAATTTATTCCCGATTTCTTGTATTTCACCATCATAATCAGTCTTCACGCCAAGTAGATGTCTGCAGCAACCTAACACTGATTCGCGCAACCAGGAATTTTGAGAATTGTACATTTAATACATACAAGATGTGATAATGTTGTTTCAGGAAATCTGCAGCAAAATCATCAGGTCAGAAATTGCATAAATTATATCAGATTGCTGGTAATATAAATGCTAATGCACTTTGATTTGTTATTATCGAACTCTTCAATATTTTATTTAGACTTGATTGCAATTCCTGATTTTGCTGCTGGTGCTATGGAGAACTGGGGCCTTATAACTTACCGAGAGACAGCTGTACTGTATGACCCCAAAGTATCGTCAGCATCGAACATGGAGAGGGTGGCTATAGTGGTAGCACACGAGCTTGCACACCAGGTATTTTGCCTTGTGAATAATGATACATATGTTGCAGTTCATTGATGAAATATTTACTTTGGGAGTTCACCTGTTTTATTTTTTTCACAAGGGGTCACTGAATTGGAAGGATGGTGTGATAATCTTACTATTACACTGTATTTGTTTAAAATGAGCTGTTGTCAGCCTAGCATGACAGAAGCATGTATGAAACAAAACCCCATAACTCTGCTCCTTCATCTATTACCTCCCCTGCCATACATCCATCTTTTAAAAAATGATTATTATAATACAACAACTGTGCAAGCATACTCCTCTATCCCTTTACTCCATATATACGCATTTTTACGCATGTGCGACCAGTGTAGATCCAGATCAGCCGGCACATCCGTGCCATCTGATCAGGATCTGCACTGTTCGCTTTTTGGTCAGAAATAACCTAATGTATCAAAAGGCAAACAGTGTAGATCCTGATCAGATGGCACAGATGTGCCAGCTGATCTGGATCTACACTGTTCGCCCAAGCCATAAAGGTGTATCTATGGAAGAAAGGGCTATACAGAGACCAACTTTAACCGATATGATTTATCCTCAGTATATTGAAAATGTGCAAAGCAACAAATTTCGTTTAAATTACCCATACCCTGTTTTGTTTGCTATTTTGCGGTTGAACTATATTTCAGTGGTTTGGAAATCTGGTCACAATGGAATGGTGGGATGATCTGTGGTTGAATGAAGGCTTTGCCAGCTTTGTACAGTACATAGGTAGTGGAATAGGCCATGAGGATTGGAAAATGGTGAGTATCTTTTACTGTATGATATTGGAGAAAGAGGGTCATGATATAACAGTGAACAGTGCTGTATTAAATGTGCGTTTGATTTAAATTTCTAAATATAAGGTTGTACTTATATTAATGATTTCTGAAATTCACTTTGTGTTCAATATGTATCAGAACTGTCATGCATCTGATAATATTGAAGATGAATAAAATCTTAATCAATAGATCTATTAGCTCGCTTGGGTCTGACTTGTGACTGGTATCATTTCATAGATGTTTTAATGCGTGTGATTGACATACTACAAACAATTTCTGTCACATATGGAAAAGAAAAACTGGGAATTTCTTGAAAGTTGTGTTGATCTTCGAGATTTATTTCAGAATGATCAGTTTGTGACAGATACCTTGCTGAATGCCCTGTACCTAGACAGCCTTGAGAATTCTCATCCTATAAACCTTCCAGTGGACAACCCTAACCAGATTAATGAGCTGTTTGATACTATCACTTATGACAAGGTACAGCTATGTCCTTACAGTTCCCCTCAAAAAAAGATACCTGCCCTCTTCCCTCTTCTGTTAGTTGAATTGAAGGCAGTCTGTGAAGAGGTCTTAGAATCTGTCTGGCGGAAAGCAGTCTGTTTTTTTTTTCACAAAAAAGCAGAAATATATTATTTATGTGAGAAATTGTAGAGTGAGATTATCAGTATCTCCGAAAAGATCTAAAATTAGATGTTATTTCTTCTGTCTTGTTATAGCTTTTGTAGGAATCATATAAAATCAAATATTATTTTGTCAGACTTTTACCAGGAAAATCTGTAATTAGAATGGTTATTTCTCTTACATGTTACAGGGAGCATCTGATATTAGAAATTTATTTCTCCTACATGTTACAGGGAGCATCTGATATTAGAAAATTATTTCTCCTACATGTTACAGGGAGCATGTGATATTAGAAAATTATTTCTCCTAGATATATTACAGGGAGCATCTGATTTCAGAATGTTATTTCTACTTATGTTTCAGGGAGCACAAATTATTAGATTATAGTATGTCTGTATTTTTCCAGGGAGCATCTATTATTAGAATGTTGAACAATTTCCTGGGAGAGAGTGTTTTCAAAAAAGGACTTACATCTTACCTGAAAAAGTACATGTTAAGTAATGCAGCTACCAATGATCTCTGGAACTCTCTGTCAGAGGTAATCTATCTGTCTATTTAAGATTATTTACTGTTGGTAACGGCTGACTGAAGAATTGAGTTTCTTTATGTTATGGTTGATAGTGTAAGGTACAGAAAATATCCAAGTTATAGAGACACCCTTGGTTCTTTTATGTGTAGAGACGCCCTTGGTCCCTTTATAGGCTAGAGACATGTTTGGTTCTTTTATATGCTCAATGTGTAGAATTGATAACATGGTGCCTTAGCAGATAGACAACTAGTAATGTTAGAGCATGTGTGGGAAGTAGAAACACCTGGATGACCAGAACTGTACATTACAAGTAAACCAGGGATATTTGTTTACTTTATATAACTATACTGAGAAATGAAATGTAGGGGGTTATAAAAGAGTTAGCTCGTTGGACTGTCTGTCTTTTTATGTGTCTGTCTGGATCATAAAGTTATAAAGCATAAGGGAAGTTTTGTTTTAAGGATCACATTCACTTTGTACTAGCATACTAACATACAACATGTGCTTGATTAAGTTTCCCAGGTAATGTCACAGTTCTGTTTCTATAGAAACACAAACACTAAATGTTTGAATTTAACTTGTGTGACACATAACGATCTGTTCTTGAACTCTGCAGTATGATTTTTTAAAAATTCCTCTACAATCTTTTGACGTCTGACTTCATGAGTAGATAGATTATATTACAAGAACTAGTCCTTACAAAAGGTGTGAATAGAAAATTAGAAAAAAAAAAGGATTCCCCCCCCCCAATATTTTGTCAGTTTTGTCTGCAAGTTGACTATGGATAGAATAGGAAGTGGTATGTCATTTACTACAGACATCTGTAATCTTGTGTTTTCTTCAGGCAGTCACAAGCAGTAATTCTGACCTCAATACAGATGTAAAAACCCTTATGAGAACCTGGACAGAGCAGATGGGTTATCCTGTTATCATGTTGAACAGGCCAGAGGACAGCCATAAAGTCTCCATACAACAGGATAGGTTCCTGTTATATAACCAGCCCAATGGCAGCGCTGAAATATTCAACTCCCCATATGGGTAATTATTTATATTCTTACTGAAAATAAGTGTGATAAGCAGGTTAAGAAAGCAGTTCTCTGCACTAAGTAAGAGTCGTCAGAAGATTTTACTTAATTTAATTTTATCCATTTCATTAATGTGTCAAATTACTGATTGAAACAATGTTCTAATGTAGATTTTTCTGCCATTTACAATACAATACAGAACGGTACGGTACGGTACGATACGATATGATACGATATGATACAATACAATAAAATATGATACAATATTTATTGTCGGTTCAGTGTACAACATGGAGATAAACATAAGCTATGTATAGCTTTTAACCGACATTTATTTATTTATTTTTTTTTTATATATTTAAACTTTGTGTCGAGCCTTTACAAGTTTCAAGTCTTACTACGGAAACATCTTTCAGGTACAGATGGGAAGTTCCTTTCACCTACAGTCTTGCCTCCAACCCAGCAAAAGTCAACAAGTATTTGTTGAAAGATGCCAAAGGTAAAGACTTTTTGACATTTAGATATTTAGGAAGTAGATTTTCAGTTTCAGTGATCTGCCATTGAATATATCAAAGTTTTTCATTCAGATGCATAACTGTTTAATCGCTCAGGTGTTCGACTTAAAAAAACTTTAAATTCTATTTCCATTATAACATGTATATTTATTTACAAGTTTCTCGATTGGTCTCTGGCCATGAAATCCCCAGTTTCTCTGTTGAACATATTACAGATGGTCTCTGGACATAACATCCTCAGTGTCTCCATTGAACATATAACAGATGATGTATGGCCATGACATCCTCAGTGTCACTATTAAACATATTACAGATGGTGTATGGCCATGACATCCTCAATGTCTCATTGAACATATTACAAATGGTGTATGGCCATGACATCCTCAATGTCTTGTTGAACATATTAAAGATGGTGTATGGCCATGACATCTTCAGTGTCTCAATTGAACATATTACAGATGGTGTATGGCCAGTTGAAATCCTCAGTGCCTCCATTGAACATATAACAGATTTTCTATGGTCATGACATCCTCAGTGTTTCCATTGAACATAATACAGATGGTCGGTGGCCCCGATGTCATGAATTTCTCCATTGAAAATACTACAGTTGTTTTATCGCCTTATTGTCCTGAATCACTCCATTGAATATATTCAATTAAGTCTGTGGCCATAATGTCCTGAATCGCTCCATTGAATATATAACAGTTGTTTTAATGCAATAATGTCCTGAAATTTTCATTGAACATAATTATTACATTTGGTCTATGGCCATAGCATCCTGAAATGCTCCAATAAACATATTACAGTTGGTTTATGGCCATTACATCCTGAAATTGGCCATTACATCCTGAAATGCTTCAATGAACATATTACAGTTGGTTTATGGCCATTACATCCTGAAATGCTCCAATGAACATATTACAGTTGGTGTATGGCCATTACATCCTGAAATGCTCCAATGAACATAAAAATTATTACAGTTGGTTTATGGCTATTACATCCTGAAATGCTGCAATGAACATATTACAGTTGGTGTATGGCCATTACATCCTGAAATGCTCCAATGAACATATTACAGTTGGTGTATGGCCATTACATCCTGAAATGCTCCAATGAACACATTACAGTTGGTTTATGGCCATTACATCCTGAAATGCTCCAATGAACATATTACAGTTGGTGTATGGCCATTACATCCTGAAATGCTCCAGTGAACATATTACAGTTGGTTTATGGCCATTACATCCTGAAATGCTCCAATGAACACAATACAGTTGGTTTATAGCCATTACATCCTGAAATGCTCCAATGAACATATTACAGTTGGTGTATGTCCATTACGTCCTGAAATACTCCAATGAACACATTATAGTTGGTTTATGGCCATTACATTCTGAAATGCTCAAATGAACATATTACAGTTGGTGTATGGCCATTACATCCTGAAATGCTCCAACGAACATAAAAATTATTACAGTTGGTTTATGGCCATTACATCCTGAAATGCTCCAATGAACATATTACATTTGGTGTATGGCCATTACATCCTGAAATGCTCCAATGAACATATTACATTTGGTGTATGGCCATTACATCCTGAAATGCTCCAATGAACATATTACATTTGATTTATGGTCATTACATCCTGAAATGCTCTAATGAACATATTACATTTGGTGTATGGCCATTACATCCTGAAATGCTCCAATGAACATATTACATTTGGTGTATGGCCATTACATCCTGAAATGCTCCAATGAACATATTACAGTTGGTGTATGAAAATTACATCCTGAAATGGTCTAATGAACATATTACATTTGGTGTATGGCCATTACACTCTGAAATGCTCCAATGAACATATTACATTTGGTTTATGGCCATTACATCCTGAAATGCTCCAAGGAACATATTACAGTATGTGTATGGCTATTACATCCAGAAATGCTCCAATGAACATTTTTCAGTATGTGTATGAAAATTACATCCTGAAATGCTCCAATGAACATATTACAGTTGGTGTATGAAAATTACATCCTGAAATGTTCCAATGAACATATTACAGTTGGTGTATGGCCATTACATCCTGAAATGCTCTAATGAACATATTACATTTGGTGTATGGCCATTACATCCTGAAATGCTCCAATGAACATATTACATTTGGTTTATGGCCATTACATCCTGAAATGCTCCAAGGAACATATTACAGTATGTGTATGAAAATTACATTCTGAAATGCTCCAATGAACATATTACAGTTGGTGTATGAAAATTACATTCTGAAGTGCTCCAATGAACATATTACAGTATGTGTGTGAAAATTACATCCTGAAATGCTCCAATGAACATATTACAGTTGGTGTATGAAAATTACATCCTTAAGTGCTCCAATGAACATATTACAGTATGTGAATTAAAATTACATTCTGAAATGCTCCAATGAACATATTACAGTTGGTGTATGAAAATTACATCCTGAAATGCTCCAATGAACATATTACAGTTGGTGTATGAAAATTACATCCTGAAATGCTCCAATGAACATATTACAGTATGTGTATGAAAATTACATCCTGAAATGCTCCAATGAACATATTACAGTTGGTGTATGAAAATTACATCCTGAAATGCTCCAATGAACATATTACAGTTGGTGTATGGAAATTACATCCAGAAATGCTCCAATGAACATATTACAGTATGTGTATGAAAATTACATCCTTAAGTGCTCCAATGAACATATTTCAGTTGGTGTATGAAAATTACATCCTTAAGTGCTCCAATGAACATATTACAGTTGGTGTATGAAAATTACATACTGAAATGCTCCAATGAACATATTTCAATTGGTGTATGAAAATTACATCCTGAAATGCTCCAACGAACATATTACAGTTGGTGTATGAAAATTACATCCTGAAATGCTTCAATGAACATATTACAGTTGGTGTATGAAAATTACATCCTGAAATGCTCCAATGAACATATTACAGTTGGTCTTCAACAATAAGAGTCTGCATTACTCTATTTAACATATTGCAGTTTGTCTATGGTCATGACGTCCTGAAATGCTCCAATGAACATATAGTTTTTGCTTGATTCTGTTTTAGGTTGATGCTAAAACTAAACACTTATTTACTCTGCTGTGGAATTCATTTGCTTTCCCTTCGTTGTGTTCTCACTTGTCTTATTTCATAGCATTTTCAGTATGGAACATTCTTTGCATACTTCTCTCAGTGTTTCTTGGCCTAACAAGTTTATATAGTACCTTTATTTCCATATCTAATATGTCTTAATACGTATATCTGTAGGATCATTTGATGTACCTATAAACACCCTTTGGATCAAGGGAAACTGTGGACTGTTTGGATTCTATAGGGTGAACTATGATAAAGCAAACTGGAAGGAACTGACTCAGCAGCTCAATCTGAACCATTCTGTAAGTACATTGGCTTATTGTTTGGTTGATTTTTGGATAGATGTTTATGGATAAACAGACAGATGGACAGATGTCATTATGAATGGATACTTTTGTGACTACACTTTTGTTTTCTCTCATTGTTTTTTTTTGGAGGGGCCAGATACAAGCATTTATTGCCAGATAGGAGCTCACAGAATAAACAGCATCAAGATCTATTGTTTGTACCTTTGTTCCCACAGCCACCTTGTTGTATCTGTTAGACAGACAGATTTATGCTAGTTACCTATTGCATATATGAAAAATATACACATAAGATGGCTGAGGATTGTTATTGATACTTCAGTCAACAAGTTTTAAGGAATTTAAGGGGACATTTTTACAGAAAATTTTTTTTTTTATGGCTTCAGTAAGTACCTGCCAATGAAACATTACCTACATATTTGTCTTAGACACATCACAGCAAAATTTTATCTGACAAAAGTACATGAACTACCAATGAGAGATATGAAAATGTTTTTTTATTTTCAATTTTTCTTCTTCATACTGTATGTTTCTACTACTAGAAATTATGTCTCCAAGCCTATGAGGTTGCATCTTGTGATGTATTTTTCTGGTTTATGGCATGTTAATTGAGCGTGTAAATTTCTCTTGTACAACAATGACTGGATCTTTCTTATTGGTTGTATGTTTAGCTAATCTAATTTCATTGAAATCAATTAAATTGACAACTTCTACCAACACACAGCCTAATTATTATTCTGTCTATATATACTGTTTTGTAGGTATTTTCAGTAACAGAGAGAGCAGGCTTGATTGACGATGCATTTATGTTGGCTCGTGCTGGCCAGCTGGAGTACAACATTGTCCTTGACCTTTCTCTGTACATGGTTCATGAGGAAGACTATATCCCATGGCAGACATTAATAGATAACTGGAAATTCCTGGAAAAAAGACTAGAGGATAAACCAGTTTATGACAAGTTTAAAAAGTACCAGTTGAAATTGATAAACAAACTTGTAAGTGGTGGTCTGTACAGTAGAATTTTGCTAGCACAACTACTTGAATTATTTCAAAATCTCGCAAAAATGTGAGAACCTGAGTCGGAGCTTTTGAACAAAAAAAAGGGTCTGCTGTTAAAAAATATTTTTTTATCGATACCACTTTTTGACTATAGCCTTACTAATGGAACTTAACCCTTTCCTCCATACATACACCTTTATGCTTGGGCAAACAGTGTAGATCCAGATTGGCCGGCACATTCGTGCCGTCTGATCAGGATCTGCACTGTTTGCCTTTTGATACATTAGGTTATTTCTGACCACAAAGCGACCAGTGCAGATCCTGATCAGACAGCATGGATGTGCCAGCTGATCTGGATCTACACTGGTCGCACATGCGTGAAAATGCGTATATATGCAATAAAGGGTTAACTGTATTCGTTAAATTCAGAAAGGGTTCTATTGACAGTGTGTTTAAATAGATAAATTAGCGTGTTACATAAAATGGTGGGTGGATTGATTAGTATGCCCTAAAATGTTTTTATTCCTGCAGAATATCTATAACATTGTACATATATTGCTGTCAACATTTTGACAGAATTTCTTATAACTCTGTGGAACCAGTGACTGTCATTCAGTGACAAATTACTGCAGTTTCTCACGTCAACAATTGTAATATCTTAACAAAGGGGATGCTTGCTGTAGATCAAGATTCTGTGAAAAGTTTTTCCTAATATAGTTGTTTAAGTCCTGAAACTGCAGTGTAAGATCATTAGAGAAATTATTTGCAGTGTTAAGTAGAAACAAGAGGGCCATGATGGCCCTGAATCGCTCACCTGATAGACCATGAAACGATATTGTAGACATAATGAGGAGAGAATTGGTGAAAGAAGGGCATGTGTCCACACTTGCTGATTGGTGAAGTTTTAACTTTACATGAACTGTTTTAATAATTTCCAGTTTACCTCATTTCGTCTAGATGATAAATACATGGAAAATGTTAACATTTCAAAGTCATTAGACTTTCGATACATTTTTTTTTTCTTTGTAAGTTAACATGAAACTATTGTATGAAGTACAAATTGAAATATGGATATCTGAAACAGGTGTAATGTTTTCATTTTGGCTGAAGGTAGTTTCCTTCAGAAATGTACAGTCTAGAAGTGACTTTTGTGTTAGGGTATATGCTATTTTGAGACAGTATTTAAGTTACATAATGGTATGCAGTTAACCTGTGTTGGTAAATTCTGTACCAGTACAGAATTTGAGAGCACGTTATGACACACAAGATAGGTGATCCACAGACCATGGACTGTACGTACTGAACTCAGCAGTTGGGAAGACCGAAGCAAACTTTGCAGACTAAGATCAGATGGCTATATAAACTATATATAAAATGAATTGACTATGGGGCGGGGTCAATTTGACCCCGGGGATCATGATTTGAGCAAACTTGGTTAAGGTCTACTAGGTCATGCTACATGCAAAATTTCTAAGCTCTAGGCTTTCTGGTTCTGGAGTAGAAGATTTTTTGAAGTTTTTCCTATATAAACTCTATATAAAATCAACTGACCCCCAGGCGGGGTCAATTTGACCCCGGGGATCATGATTTGAGCAAACTTGGTAGAAGTCTACTAGTTAATGCTACATGCAAAATATCTAAGCTCCAGGCCTGCAGTTCTGGAGAAGAAGATTTTTGAAGTTTTTCCTATATAAACTATATATAAAATGAATTGACTATGGGGCGGGGTCAATTTGACCCCGGGGATCATGATTTAAGCAAACTTGGTAAAGGTCTACTAGGTAATGCTACATGCAAAATATCTAAGCTCCAGGCTTTGTGGTTCTGGAGAAGAAGATTTTTGAAGTTTTTCCTATATAAACTCTATATAAAATCAATTGACCCCCGGGCGGGGTCAACTTGACCCCGGGGATCATGATTTGAGCAAACTTGGTAGAAGTCTACTAGGTAATGCTACATGCAAAATATCTAAGCTCCAGGCTTTGTGGTTCTGGAGAAGAAGATTTTTGAAGTTTTTCCTATATAAACTCTATATAAAATCAATTGACCCCCGGGGCGGGGTCAATCTGACCCCGGGAATCATGATTTGAGCAAACTTGGTTAAGGTCTACTTGGTTATGCTACATGCAAAATATCTAAGCTCTAGCCTTTGTGGTTCTGGAGAAGAAGATTTTTGAAGTTTTTCCTATATAAACTCTATATAAAATTAACTGACCCCCGGGCGGGATCAACTTGACCCCGGGGATCATGATTTGAGCAAACTTGGTAGAAGTCTACTAGTTAATGCTACATGCAAAATATCTAAGCGCCAGGCTTTGTGGTTCTGGAGAAGAAGATTTTTGAAGTTTTTCCTATATAAATTCTAAGTAAAATCTATTTACCCCCGGGGCTGAACCAGTTTGACCCCGGAAGTCATGATTTGAGCAAACTTGACAGAGGTCCCCTAGATGATGCTTCATACCAAATATGAAAGCTCTGGGCCTTGTTATTTCAGACAAGAAGATTTTTGAAATTTCCATTTTAAAAACACCTTTTAGGGCCTCACAGCCATATTGTGCATTGGACCGGAACCATTTGAGCAAACTTGGTAAAGGGACATCTAAGGACCATTAGTATGAAGTTATTTTAAAATTGGGCCAGGGGTTTAGGAGGAGATGTCATTTAAAGAAAATGTTGACGACGGACGACGGACGGACGACGGACGCCGGACACAAGGGTATCCTAATAGCTCACTCTGTCACTGCGTGACAGGTGAGCTAAAAAAGGAACAAAAATATAGACCTGTTTATTATGATTGGTGTTCTGTCCCTTTGATATGCAGTATTTTTGTGTTACTTCCCTTTAACCAGTAGATCTATTTATAGATAGAGAAGCTGAATTGGGAGGACACAGGAACGCTTCTGGATAAATATCTGAGGTCTTCTATATTTGGCCTTGCTGTTCATCTTAACCATGAGGCTTCTGTAAATAAAGGAAAAGAGTTATTTCAAACATGGAAGAAGAACCACACAGGGTAAGGGAAACTATTCATGTGGTAAGGGAGACTTTTCATGTGGTAAGGGAGACTATTCATATGGTAAGTGAGACTATACATGTGGTAAGGGAGGCTATTCATGTGGTAAGGGAGACTATTCGTGTGGTAAGGGAGACTATTCATGTGGTAAGGGAGACTATTCATGTCCAGGAAACATTGATTCCACTTCTTTTTGGAAATGAATTTAAGAAAAGAGCCAGTTCTGAATGGCAGCTGTATTTTGTAGTCGTTAGCTGCAAGTCTGAAGAACTGTTTGCTGTCATTTTCTGTTCATCTCCAAAAGTTGGTGGAGCCTTTGTTTACAGTTTTAAAACAGAAAAGAAAATTCTCTAAGTTTAATAAGACTGTGCACATAGTATAATTTGATGGAGCATGATTTGAAAATGTTAAAGCTTAATATTTATAAGATTGCTACTTTGACAAATCTTACTTACATTGTGTTTTGGGAGAATTTATTCTGTTTTTTTCCCCTTGTAAGTCAAAGTGAATAAAGATGGCTTAACAGTAGCTCTGCCAAGAGCTATCAGTTTGCTCCGAGACAGGTTAAAACTACAGTCAGATTGCATTGTATCTTTTTTGATCAAATTGTCAGTGTTCTTCATAAATTTTCAAAGGATTTCATTTTTCATCTCAATGCATGTGTTTGTTCATTGCTCACAGTAAGAAGTACTGAATAAATGAATGAATGCTTTTTGAGTACGCATACATAGATAAACATTTTGTTGTGTACTGTCCTTTGTAGAATAAATGTCAACTTGAAGACAGTTATATACAAGGCTGGTGTACGGTACGGTACTGAAGAGGACTGGAATACTGTCTTGGAGGCCTTCAACACAGAACAAGATGCATCAGAGAAAGTGAAACTGCTAGCTGCGCTAGGAATGACAAGAGATCCCAGTCTCCTTTCAAAGTACATGTGTTCTAGAAATACACCCCTACCCTCTCAGATTTTTATAAATGGACTTGTCTGTCATTCAGTTTCAATGGCAATGTCAGTGTGATTTTTGGTGTAAATTGACAGCTTTATATTTGCATAGGGATTAGCTTAAAAATTGCTTTAAATCTGTAATGTAACTTGCTTCTCTTAATTTTTTTTAGCTCACCTGTCACGTAGTGACAGAGTGAGCTTTTCTGATCACCTTTTGTCCGTCGTCCGTCCGTCCGTCCACAATTAGTTTGTTAACACTCTAGTGGTCACATTTTTGCCTCAATTGTCATGAAACTTGGTCAGGATGTTTGTCTCATTGATATCTCGGACGAGTTCGAACATGGGTTATCAGGGTTGGAAAACTAGGTCACAGAGCCCAAATATAGAAAAACCTTGTTAACACTCTCCAGGCTACTTTTTCAGTCCAAATATCCTTGATGTGTCAGAAAGGTTCTATTGATGATTTCTAGCTCAAGTTCAAATATGGGTCATCTGGGTTCAAAAACTAGGTCATGCAGCCCAAAAATAGAAAAATCTTGTTAACACTCTTGAGGTTACATTTTCAGCCCAAATAATCTGGAAATTTGTAAGAAAGGTTGCTTTGACAATTTCTAGGTCAAGTTCAAATATGGGTCATCTGGGGTCAAAAACTAGGTCACAGAGCCCAAAATAGAAAAACCTTGTTAATACTTTATAGGTTACATTTTCAGCTCAAATAATCTGGAAATTTGTCAGAAAAGTTGCCTTGAGGATTTCTAGGTCAAGTTCAAATATGGGTCATCTGGGGTCAAAAACTAGGTCACAGAGCCCAAATATTGAAAAACCTTGTTAACACTCTTGAGGTTACATTTTCAGCCCAAATAATCTGGAAATTTGTCAGAAAAGTTGCCTTGAGGATTTCTAGATCAAGTTCGAATATGGGTCATCTGGGATCACAAACTAGGTCACAGAGTCCAAATATGGAAAAACCCTGTTAACATTCTAAAGGTAGCATTTTCAGTCCAAATAACCTGGAAATTTGTCAGAAAGGTTCTTCCAATGATTTCTAGCTCAGTTTTAAATATCGGTTTTCTGGGGTCAAAAACTAGGTCATGGAGCCCGAAAGTAGAAAAACCTTGTTAATGCTCTAGAGGTTACATTTTTAGTCCAAATGTCCTTGAAATTTGTCAGAAAAATTGTTTCAATGATTTCTAGCTCAGATTTGGATATGGGTCATCTGGGAATAAAAACTAGGTCACATGGTCCAAATATGTTAAAAACTTTTTAACACTCCAGAGGTTACTTTTTCAGTCCAAATATCCTGGAAATTTGTCAGACAGGTTTTCTTGATGATTTCTAGCTCAAGTTGGAGTATGGGTCATCTTGGGTTAAAAAACTAGGTCACAGAGCCCAAATATGGAAAAACCTTGTTAACACGCTAGAGGTAACATTTAAATTCAAAATAACCTGGAAATTTGTCAGAAAGCTTAATTCTATGGTTTCTAGGTCAAGTTTGAATATGGGTCATCTGGAGTCGAAACATCTAGGTCACAGAGCCCAAATATCGAAAAACTTTGTAAACACTCTAGAGGCTACATTTTCAGCCCAAATGTCCTGGAAATTTGTCAGAAAGGTTGTTTTGATGATTTGTAGCTCAAGTTTGGATATGGGTAATCTGGGGTCAAAAACTAGGTCATAGAGCCCAAATATGGAAAAACCTTGTTAACACTCTAGAGGTAACATTTTCAGTACATATAACCTTGAAATTTGTCAAAGAGATTGTTTCAATAATTTCTAGGTCAAGTTCGAATATGAGTCATCTGGGGTCAAATAACCAGGTCCAAAGCAACTTTGTTTAAAGCAGTCATACTCAGGTGAGTTATACAGGGCCACATGGCCCTCTTGTTTCACAGTCTTTTCACTGTTCTGAGTTTCCATGTCTAAACATATGAAGGACTGTAACTATGTATATTATTGCAGGTTTTTGAGGTACTCTTTAAATGAGAGCATGGTGCGGTCTCAAGATTCCTTCAGAGTTCCGATTTATGTTTCCACAACCTACACAGGACAGTTACTGGCCTGGAGGTTTATAAGGCAACACTGGCAGACATATAATGAAAGGTAATATTGAAATGAAAATTAGTTTAGAGTGAATATTTGATCCAGTGGTAACATGTTTGCCTTGTTATTCAGCACTCATAGGCATGATCCCCAGCTCCTAGACTAATATTACTTATTTTCTTTTTGGAAGACATAAGTCAGATACATGAAAATATTTTGACATTATTTGCAGGGTACTAGTTCAATAACTTCTACTTTTGAATGTGTAATTAAATAGTTAAGACTGATGAGGCTCCTGTTTAGATGTTTTATCCTCTGGAAGAAATAGATACTTGTTTCTGAATCAGGTCAGTACTTATGACATTTGGTTCAAACCTCAATATATGTATATATACTTCTGCTTTGGTGTCACATGATTTATCTAGAAAAGCATGTAATAAAAAAAACAACCGTACATAGACGTGTTTGAAACTGTAAGACCTTTAGCTTTGTTTTTTGGTATGTAAGTCATAGTTTGGGGGTGGTCGGAGATGGGGGCAGGGTTCTGTCCTTGTCATACATGTAGAAAGTATTGAAGGAAAAAAGTCCTACAGCTCTGAAATTGTGTATGAAGCTTTATTTTATGTCCTTAGATCTCTAACAAGAATGGTAAGGCTAGGCTCCTAGAATGTTATATATATCATTTCAGGGGTCATGTTTTACATAGATTAGTTTGAAAATCTCTCAAAAATCTGAAAATGCATGGCCTAGTCTTTATTTCTAGCTAGTTATGTTCTAGAAAGCATTATTGACTCAAGACAAGCATGGTATTATATATGTCAAGCAAATATAAATAAGAAGTGCCTTTTCTGAGACGTAAATGGCACGATAAATTAACATGCTTTTTAGCATCACGGAAATGACGTCAAGTTGAAACCTCATTCTCTGTTTTTGTTTTTCATTTATTTGGACAATATATTTATCAAGCAGTATCTTCACTGAGGAAAGAAGCATACATGTATATATGTATATAGAAATATTCCTTACTTCAGGTACTCCTCTATGGCATTCATCTTTGCACATTTGATAAAAGGCGTCTGTAGTAATTTTGCCACCCAGTATGATTATGAAGAGGTAAGTTAAAAATCACTTTGTTTTCTTTTCATTACTGTGTAACCTTGAAATGTCTTTATTTTGTCGTCATATTGTTTCTAAAGTTTAGAATATTAGAAGGATAGGTGATATTTGAAGAAACCAGTTAAAAGATTTCTCACCTTAATTCTCTTAATTCCTTGATTAGAAAAGGATCAGCAATATTCATGAAATCAATACTGTGAAATAGAATTGACTACAAAGTTACAAGTGTAAGTAACGTATTTGGGGGAAAAAATTCAATTACTTTTAATGCCATTCGTTTCAGGTGAAAACATTCTTTGCAACAAAAGATGCAGGAACAGGGAGGCGAGCAGTCAGTCAGGTGCTAGAGAAAATTCAGTCAAATATGGACTGGTTAGAAAAATATGAGAGCAAAGTAACAGACTGGCTCCAAACACATAATTTCAATTAGATCTTCAAAGTTTAAGGGAAATTTAAGTGATAGACTGGTTTACATTAAAAAAATGGCATGAATACATACTTTTTATTTTAATCTAATGGAAAAGCGCAGTTTTGGAAATGTCAGAATCTACGCAGAATCTAAAATACAAACTAACTGAAATAATTGCAACACTTCGTAATGGGTGGGGGGCGGTGTGGAATGCAAAAAAAAGTGCTTTTTATTTTGTTGCACTTTGAATTTTTCGCATTCACTCTTAGATTTACAGTCCAGATCTTTTATTAATGGTAGTCATTGTGGGAAATTAGTCTGGTTTGTAAGGAATGATAAACTTGAATAAACAACAACCCAACAGCCTAGCTGTGTAACTGATGGATATTGTACATGTATGTTCAGACTTGTATGAAAATCATTATAGGTAATATTTTATTGGTTAAAATACTTAATTTTAGAAGATGAGTTTTGGTAAATTATGTAAGCAGAAAAGGGTAATGTTTATTTTTTTAAGGATTTCTTTTTTTCCCTCCAGGCAAAATACTTAGTCTGTCCAAAATTGGACAGTTATTTACAGCTACTGAGATTGATAAGAAATTGTTGTGATGTGATATTTTTTAAGTGTTCTGATTTTTGTCCATACATGTGTGGCTGCATAAAATTATACTCTGCTGTTATATGCAGTTATGAACTGATGCCTAAAACATATAGCTCTGTATTATACATGTTATTATTTTTAAGCCCAAGGTGAATCTTGAATCTCGAACAGAATGTTTGTCTTCATGATTTCTGTGATGATATTTAAATGAGTAAACCACGAGTACCAGCTAAGATATGAAGGGTAAACCACGAGTACCAGCTAAGATTGGTGGAAAACCGTAAAGCATGAGTACAAGCTAAGATTGGTGGAAAACCGTAAACCACGAGTTTTAGCTAAGATCAGCAGAAAACCATCTGAACACCATAGTGGTCAGATGTTTTACCCAGCTTTTAGCTAGACTGAAGTGGAATATTTTTTTTTTAATTCCTCTTGTAGAGATTGTAACTGGGTCATGTAGGTGCAAGATTGAAACCATCTTACGTGGAATGAAGAACTAGATTGTCTGTCTGAAATATAACCTCTGTATGACAAATTTTATATGATGGTTATGTTTTCAGTAAGAGCAGTAATACTCAATTGAGCAATGTATGGCAGTCATAGCCCTCATGTTGAGAATTCTAACTGGTGTACCCTTCTTTATCTAAAACATCATGTCATATCATTGTATAGTTTTCTGATTTGTATATTAACTAGATAAGTTTGGAAAACACATTACCCTGTTAAAGCGACTGACTCACAGATGGGCCGACGATGAAAAAAACCAAAATGTTCTTACATCTTGAAATATTTGCTGCAGTTGTGAAGAACATATTTAAACTAAGTTACTGATTCATTTTTTGATACAGAAAAGCATCAAAATATAAAGTTTTACACACTTTTATCGGTAAAAAATTTACCCCGTTAGTCACGGGGTAGATACTTTAGTTATAACATTAATTTTGACGCGATCTTACAAGTTGGCGCAGTGGCTCAGTGGTCTAGATCGTCGCTCTATATTTTACTGACCGAAAGGTCGTGGGTTCAAATCCTGGTTGAGTCAAAACCTATTTTTTCAGTTTTCGTGGTGTATAGAAACATAATATTATGTTTTTTCCATAGTATATTAAATTCTTTTAGATTTTAAAGAAAGAAAATTTCTGCAAAATTCTGTGAGTCAGTCGCTTTAAAATGATCTTGTGTTAGGTTAGTTTAGAGTTTACTAGTGATATAATGTTACGGCCAATCTGGTTTGTTTTGTTGTTTTTCTGAAATATTTATGTTGTGAATTATATAAAGATTTAATTTTTTAGAGGTTTTTGATTGAAAATCACACTGTACACATGCATATCACATAATTGCACTTATATTTTGACACCATAATTATTTTGTGTGGGTGATGATTATGTATTTTTATATATAATTTTAATTTATTTTGAAATAGTTTCTGAGATTATTTGCCAGAGGGAATCTTATCCTTTTTTTATTCTGCTACTTAAATTAAGAAATAGTTTATGTACATGTTTCTTAAATATTTTCTTTGAATAGGTTTTTCCTTTATTAAACAGTTTTTTCAGATTGGGAGGTAAAAACATTATGCCAAGTTCTAAATATGCCATTTGTTATACTATCCCTGTTTTTGCAATAATTTATTTGGTGCAAATTTAAATTGTTCATTAACTGACTTTGACTTACACAGGTATGTTACGCTAATATTTGTTTAAAGGAACATATTTTAGCATTTGTTTTCCGAGTTACGCTTAATGTCACTACAGTTAGGCCAGATTTTACAAACATGCGAACCTATGAAGAATTTTCATCCAGGGTGACAGGTGTTTTAGCCAATTATAGTCATACATCATATTTTATTA
The DNA here is from genome assembly GCA_012932295.1 of Cyclina sinensis. Lineage (NCBI taxonomy): Eukaryota > Metazoa > Mollusca > Bivalvia > Venerida > Veneridae > Cyclina > Cyclina sinensis. The sequence continues at coordinate 14,217,679 of JAAONU010000010.1, forward strand.
TCCACTATTGCTTATACATTGTTCCTCTACAGTGTAAGTGTCATCACAATTATTGATTATTCATTAATTGTTCACCTACATTCCTTTCCCTTCAAATTCTTAGATTTATATTTTGTATATAATGAGTCTTTAAAACTTACTTTGTAGCTTTAATACTAAATTTCCCAAATATTTTGTTCCATGCAGTTTTAAATAACATATCTTTACAAATTACTTTGTAAATTTCATCTGAAAATATTTTTTCCTGGTTGTATATTATTAATGTTACAATTATTTGTTTCATGTACATAAAAGTTCCGCTATTAAGACCACTCAATTATTTCAAAATTTTGTAGTCAGCAGTTTAGAGAATCAAAGTCTAGAATTTAGAATAACAAAGGTCCGCTGCTAGGAACAATCTGTCATTAGGACATCTTTTTGACTGGTCTAATTAGCAGAACTTTGCTATGTTTTATAAGCTTGTTTGGCTTACTCATGCAGATATGTGATGTCACTGCCGCTATTGTCACTTTTTTGTATGATTTAATTTTTAGCTACAGTTCCATTCATGTCAGATCATGTAGAATTGTACGCAGTTTACCTAAGGTTCTGTAATTTAGTTTACAGATTTTTTTTCTTTACAAATTTAATCTCTCTCACAATGAATACAGTCCAACCTCGATCAGTCGAATTGTCGGGGACTCAGATTTTATTTTGGATTAGAATAATCTGAAGTTAAACGGCTTTGGTGTATCAACAACCACATGCTTACCATGTTTTGAACACTCTGAAACTGGGATCTATAATCTTGTTCATTCATTTTCAGAAAAAAAAGAGAAAAAATGTCTATAATATTAGTTTGGGCTCATTGCCGACTAGATTTGATATTGTCTGATTTATAGCAAAAGTTATGGACTAGTTGTTATTGATAATTAATTTCTTTTATCATTATGTCATTTCACTGAATAAAAATTGATGAAATTTAACTTAGTGTTAACCTGAAAAAGTTATGAAATATTTCATCGGTATGAACTTGAAAATATCATGTTTGATGATTCTCAACATTTTCTTAACATTGGGTCCCTAAATAATTATAAGCTAGTTGAACCTTGCCCTGGTCTGTTTAAATGCACTAACAGTTCTACAGTTATAAAAATATTCTGTATGTGTAAAATTACATGTATCCAACACATTCACATCTTCAGAATCTTCTGCGCTAACTTGATGCTGTGCATCAATGTTATTCTTGTTATTAATATGTAGTCGGCATACAGTATAATAATGTAAACAACATTTAAAGCGACTGACTCACAGATGGGCCGACGATGAAAAGAAACAAAATGTTCTTACATCTTGAAATTTTTGCTGCAGTTGTGAAGAACATATTTAAAGTAAGTTACTGATTCATTTTTTGATACAGAAAAACATCAAAATATAAAGTTTTACACACTTTTATCGGTAAAAAATTTACCCCGTTAGTCATGGGGTAGATAATTTAGTTATAACATTAATTTTGACGCAATTGTACAAGAAGGCGCTGTGGCTCAGTGGTCTAAGTCGTCGCTCTATATTTTACTGACCGAAAGATCGTGGGTTCGAATCCTGGTTAAGTCAAGACTTTTTTTTTTCAGTTTTCATGGTGTATAGAAGCATAATATTATGTTTTTTCCATAGTATATTAAATTCTCTTAAATTTTAAAGAAAAACAATTTTCAGCAAAATTCTGTGAGTCAGTCGCTTTAACAGGAAGTAAACAATAGTAAACAGTATAATATATTTACAACTAAGTGAAATTGGCATTATCTTTTGACATAGACTTACATCAAGATCATCTTTGTTGATAGCAAAAAACAAAAGATAAAAATAAGCAAAACTAATTTTAAAACACTTTTAACATCTTTCCACAAACATAAAAGTCCTGTTAGTGTAATTATTATGAAAAATCACATTTAACAGTGGCCTGTTTGTTGTTGTTCCAGAGTTGAGTGTGTCACCAAAGATTTGCACTATGCTTACAATAATAGGTGTGCAAACCTGTACAAACATGTACACGTTGGTATTACACCAGGTGATGCATCGTGTTCTAAAGACCAAATTAGGATAATAATGATTTATATGAAATAAAATTTGGGACCACAATTTGTTTTTTGAATAACAGCATGTATTTTAACCAAAGGTTGTTGAATTATCATGGTTGACATGCTTGTATTATTGTTTAACTACAGTTGTTAATCTAACAGTGTAATATGTATAATTGTTTACCTACAGTTCTGTTTATCTGACAATGCAATATTTTTTTTATTGTTTACCTACAGTTCAGTTAATCTATATCACAACTTTGGATGCATTATTGTTTACCTTTAGTTTTGTTTAAATTTCTCACAATGAAGTGTGTATTTTTGTTTACCTACAGTTCTGTTTATCTCACAATGTAATGTGTATTTTTGTTTACCTCCAGTTCTGTTTATCTCACAATGTAATGTGTATTTTTGTTTACCTCCAGTTCTGTTTATCTCACAATGTAATGTGTATTTTTGTTTACCTACAGTTCTGTTTATCTCACAATGTAATGGGTATTTTTGTTTACCTCCAGTTCTGTTTATCTCACAATGTAATGGGTATTTTTGTTTACCTACGGTTCTGTTTATCTAACAATGTAATGTGTATTATTGTTTACCTACAGTTCTGTTTATCTAACAATGTAATAATGTAAAAAATGATTTACTGCAAACCTGCAATTCTGTTTAACTGTGTCACAACCTAGTATGTATTATTGTTTGCCTGCAGTTCTGTACATAATACATGTATCTCACAAGCTAGCAAGAACAGATTTTGGTTATAGCTAGAGTATTGTTATATGCCCGAAGGGGACATATTATGTTATGGTCCAGGGCGTCCGTTCGTCCGTCCGTCTGTCCGTGGATGATAACTTGAGTACTGTTTTGGCTTACAGTCTTTTACCTTCATGTGATTATTGCCCTTATTGAGTGGATGACCCCTATTGATTTTGGAGTCAGTAGCTCAAATGACATGAACATTAAAAACCATTTCCGCCGTATAACTTGACAGTCATTTGTTATAGAGATTTCAAACTTTATATCATGATTGCACACATTGAATGAATGACCCCTATTGATTTTGGGATCAGTAGGTCAAAGGTCAAGGTCACATATACCTTTACATTGAAAACCATTTCGACCATGTAACTTGACAATCTTTTGTTGTAGAGACTTCAAACTATATTTTATGATTGCACACATTGGATGGATGACCCCTTAACAATTTTGGGTAAGTATAAGAAAGGTCAAGGTCACAGTTACCTAAATGTTTAGAATCATTTACACTATGTAACTTGGCAATCATTTGTTATAGAGATTTCAAACTTTATATCATGGTTGCACACATTGAGTGAATGACCCCTATTCAATAGTATTGATTTTGGGGTGAGTATGTCAAAGGTCAGGGTCACAGTGACCTTAACTTTGAAAACCATTTCCGCAATGTAACTTGACAATCATTTGTTATAGAGATTTCAAACTTTATAACATGATTGCACACATTGATCGGATCGATTTAAAGCAAATCATTTAATTTTAAAGTCAAAGGTTTCCTCCCTTGTATCACAAATGCATCATATTTAGAGAAAACACCCTTCGGGCATGTAATGCTCCGCCCAGCGGTGCTTTTGTTAATTAGTGTTACAAGAATTGTCAGAAGTTCTGACTGACATGTATGAAGTATATTTTTACCTGTTAATAGCAAAATGAAGAAGAAAAATTCACATCCGTTTCAAATGGCCATGTAGCTTCATTTTAATAGGATTTCCTGTTTATTTCTACCAGAATTATACTAGTCAGGTGTCTTTCATCAGTAAATATTTGACATGATCATGCTTTGTGATTTTTTTCCCAAATTTTTATATATATATAGGATCTTGTGTTAGCTTGAAAATAATAGAAAATCTTGTTTATGTAAGCGTTATTTATATAATCTGGATTTATTAAATCTGTATAATGTAGGCTTGAACTAAAAAAAATATCTTGTTTATGATAGCTTGATTTATATATAACTGGTTTACATAAGGTTGAACCTTGATATATTACTGCTGATTTACATAAGCTTCATTTCTAAATCCAGTTTACATAAGCTTGATAGATTAAATCTGGTTTAAATAAGCTTTATTTATATAAAATTACTTAACATAAGCTTGATATATAATGTCTGGTTCATTTAATCTTGATTTATGTAAATCTAGTTTACATAAGCTTGATTGATTAAATCCAGTTTGTGTAAGTTTGATTTATTTACTTCTTTTAACTGGATATATTTCATCAGATTTACATAAGCTGCTTTACTAAATCCTGTCTACATAAGCTTGATGTTTTCATTCTGGTTTACATAAGCTTGATTTATGTAAATCCAGTTCACATAAGCTTGATATTTTCATTCTGGTTTACATAGAGGATATTTGTTTGTTTTTGTTGAAGATGAGAATTTATTTCATCAAGTGGACACCATATGCGATATTTTCACGAGTGGCGCAGCCACGAGTGAAAATATAAACATATGGTGTTCACGAGATGAAATAAATTCCCATCTTCCATTAAAAAAACAAACAAATTTTCTTTTTATTTTATGCCAACACGTCAAAAATGGGTATTTTATGACATTTTTACTCAGGGCCATCAATAAATTCCCCATGGTGAGCCCCAAATCAGTTAATGTTTACTTTGGTGAAACCGTTACTCCGCACAAAAAAAAGTGCAGACAATCTCCAATACATATGATTACTTTACTTCTGCTGAAATAAACTGAATACACTTTCATCAAATAACATTTATTTTTCTCTACACAGTTTATCAATATTTATTGAATTTTAGCCATACATACTTTAATTATAAAAGCTGATAAATACCGAATAATATTCAATCAATTGAATTGAAAGTCGGCCATATTGGATATTGTCCATGTGAGTTATGTAAACAAATCAGACATTTTAAATAATTTATGGCGAATTTCATCATTGTTCACAACTAGTTAGGCTCAGGAATTCAATATTATAACTGGATTTAACAAGGTAAATAAATTTCACTTGCTGTCACTGTCTGAAAAACAGCGGATTCTCTTGTAGTTACGTGGTGGGGAAAAGTAGTTCCGGCACAAACAGTGGATTATCAAAATGGTAATTTCACTGATTCAAAACAGTGGATAATCACTTTTATCTCACTGATATTTCCCTATATTTCATTGGTAGGCATAAAATAAATAAGCTTGATTTATGTAAATCCAGTTCACATAAGCTTGATATTTTCAGTCTGGTTTACATAAGCTTGATTTATGTAAATCCAGTTTACATAATCTTGATTTATATAAATCCAGTTTACATAAGTTTGATACATAAAATCTGGGTATGTAAACTCGATTTATATGAATACTGCTTACAAGCTAAATTTATTAAATTTGGTTTATGTAAGGTTGATTTATTCTTTTTTTTTTCTTGATGGCATATTATATCAAAATCATCATTTTCAGGTTAACATAATGACACATTGAAACTTACATCGTACAGTGTAAAATGTCAATGTTTACTTTGTTTATAAATATATTGTATTGTGAATTTTGGTTTTGTTATGGTGAAAATATTGTTGTTATATTGGTTATTGTTTCTTTGTCATATAATAAATTAACCTTGACAATAATAAAACATAAAGTAAACATGGTAAATTTTTCATTTGTTTTTGTTATATTAATGTTTGAGAAATGCACTGAAGTCTTCAGCCCAGAATCAACTTGACTAATGACCTAACTTTTCTTTCTTACCAGGATATGTTGCATGGTGGTATGTACGAGCCTTTCAAGCATATACACATTGTGTTTGGCTGTAACTTTTTAAGAAAGAACAAATACTGTGGTTTAACAAAAATTAGATTTATTGTCTGGTCAAAAATTAGATTTATTGTCCGGTCAAACATGTGTGGCATCTCAGCTTTTATAGATGGGAAGCCAGTACGGATATGGCAAGAACTGATTCTTGTATTAGCGGTAACTCACAAGGTTTGTGGTTCAGTGCTCACATGTTATCACATTCATATGTACACAAAGTGTATTCGGTCAGAAACACGAGTGTAATTTTCTATTCTCTGCTTGTATTTGCAAATCTTTGCAAGACAGTGCAGGCGTTTCATTCTCATTCATATCTGTAGCATCTTTTAATTTAAGACAGTGCAGGCGTTTCACACATCCAAAAACTGGAGCATCTTTTAATGTAAGACAGTGCAGGCATTTCATACCTATCCATAATCCATACCTGTAGCTAAAATAGCTCCTCAGGGACCTCTGCGGCTCTAGAATCGACGGAAATAGCTCCGCCGGGACTTCTATGCCACTGTAGAATTGACTCAAATACTCCTCTTGGGACACCAATGTGTCTCTAGAATTGACGCAAATAGCTCCACCGGAACATCTTTGCGGCTCTAGAATCGACGGAAATAGCTCTTCCGGGATGTCTTTGCGGCTCTAGAATCGACGGAAATAGCTCCGCCGGGACTTCTATGCCACTCTAGAATAGACTCAAATACTCCTCTTGGACCCCAATGTGTCTCTAGAATTGACGCAAATAGCTCCACCGGAACATCTTTGCGGCTCTAGAATCGACGGAAATAGCTCCTCCGGGATGTCTTTGTGGCTCTAGAATCGACGGAAATAGCTCCGCCGGGGCTTCAATGCCACTCTAGAATTGACTCAAATTCTCCTCTCGGACCCTTATGTGTCTCTAAAATTGACGCAAATAGCTCCACCGTAACCTCTTTGCGGCTCTAGAATCGACGGAAATAGCTCTTCCGGGATGTCTCTGCGGCCCTAGAATCGCAAATAGCTCCTCCGGGATGTCCTTGCGGCTCTAGAATTGACGCATAAAGCTCCTCTGGGACCTCTATGCCTCTCTAGAATTGACTGGACCCCTATGCGTCTCTAAAATTGACGCATAAAGCTCCTCCGAGCCTTTATGCGGTTTTAGAACTGACGCAATATGTCTTTGCGGTTCTAGAAGTGGCGCAAACAGCTCCTCTGGGTTGTCTTTGCGGCTCTATAATTGATGCAAGTAGCTTTTCCAGACCTCTTTGTGACTCTAGAATCGATGCAAACAGTTCCTCCGGGAGCTTTATGCGTCAGTATCACTATGAAGTCTTACATAGCCTCATAGCTGCGATCACAGACATGTGCACTTAAATTTATTTTGAATTTCCTAGGCCTAAATAGCTCAGTGGTTCTAAATGTCCCGGGTTCGAATTATATCCAGAGCTGAGTGTTTGTCTCACGGGCAAAGACATGGGTCACTTGAATGTAGCTGGTTCTCTCAAGCTACTGGCTTCAACAAGAGCGGTGCCTCTCTAAAGTTATTCAAAATAAACTGGGATAGCTTTCCTAGCTGTTGATGAAATACTTTTTTATCATTACTACCAAGAAAATAAGACATTTCGTTTGTATGTCTCTCTGTAAGAAAATGTTGTCCAAAGCACAAAGTTTCGTTGGCTAATCAACATTGCAATACTGATCTGATGCCCGTGCGTCTTTGGAGCTTCCATATGTTCATAAGTTTTAGTTTTTGTGAAAAGAATATACATACGCCCAATGCGGCATACGGATGTATCATAAGCTACATATTTTCATTCAATTCAAAAGAAGTAAAATACATAATTGATTCCACTGCCGGTTTTCACCGCGCACAGAAGTAGGAAGAATGAGTTGGCTATCAGCTCCAGATCGCACGGACTACCTACGTTCAAAAAGGCACGTTCGCACCAAGTGTTTCTTTTAACATGTTTAAAGTATATCATTAAAGTATTTGTTCTGCATTTGTTTATCACGATTCCCGGATATTTAACAATAGTAAGTGACAGTTTCACTTAATAATGGATGAATAAAAAACAATTGTGAGACTAATTGTTCGTTTCCTGTTATATACATATATCGCAAGCATGCTGTGAAAATATTGTAGTAAGCGTTTTTCTCATGCCCCCAAAAGCGACTATGATGGAGTAAGTCCAAAGCATGTTGTTATCAGGTTATAGGCCAGTACACACCTGCCTATAATTGTAAAAATAAAACCTCTGACAACTGCGTCAGTGAATCGATTCTTTGGCTCCGTGGTCTAGAGCGTTGGTCTTCGAAGCAGAAGGACCTGAGTTCGAAGTCCGCTCTGAATGGTCTATTTCAAGATGCACTGCATCTTTCTGTTACGAGTTCTTTCATGTCCGTAATCTTGTATCTTATGACGGACAGGGATAAAACCAACACTAACGTATTATTGTCCGTTCACTACATCGGCATTGTAACACGCATTATTATCAACATGTATTGTTGAACATCTCGTTTTTCAGAAACGAGAAAAATCGTGAACAGATTTTCCGGCCAAATAAAATGAAAGAAAATTGTACCTTCCTCGATTTTAAGAGCCGGAATTTATTGTTCCATTATACACTTAACAGCACAATAGCGTTTTTTTGCATGAAAGTGAAAATGCATACTTTCAAAGAACATTTTGCATAAATGCTTAACCTTAATTGTTTACTGCAAAAAAATTGCGCCTGGTGTGAAGTTTGACAAGCCCTCTTATTGTTTAACTTCCGGACTATAATGTATATAATTATGCGGTCCACATCAGGTCGTCAATGTGGAATAGCAATCATGGGACTAAAAATAGCGTTATGTTACGGCTTTATGACGCTAGTTGCGGCTCGTACTATCACCATAGAGAAAACATCACTGTCTTTGAGTGAGGACTCAGAAGGTATGACTTATTTTTAATTATAAAGCTTCCATTAGTTTGTATTAGTTTTATAGGAGGCAGCTTCACTGCGATTCAAAAATATACCTTGTGACACCAAATTTCCTCGAGTATTTTGTTGAATGATTAGGCCTACTATTGTATAATGTGTATAATAAAGTTAATGGTATTTTTTTTACAGAACTAGATTCCTCTTTAGACGTCCTTCACGCCTTTCTAGACCATTCTGACGTCACTTCCGCTGAACGATTAGATAATATCCTGCAGAAATGTAGTAAAGGAAAATGCGAATTCTGTAAAAATGTTCTTGGTAAACAAGGTAAACAAAATCTCCCGTAGCTTTTTTTTTTCTTTTCGAATCTTTACATCTTTATTGCATGAAAATGACAAACACTCCAAACAAGATGCTCAGCACTACAGCTGGCAAAAAATCTATCAAATTATTTCTAGAATCATTAACCTAGAAGTCACGGGTTTGTAGAATATTTATCTAAAAAGTCAGAAGAAAAAAGTCTTGCACGAGAGTTGTTGTAAAAACTTAATTGAATATAAGTGGTTTAAGTGGTTGATTTACTTTAGATAGAAGATTCTTTTTCGTTTTATTTTAGTTATGTTAATATTGACGTTTAAATCCGTGTTTCAGCATGCATTGTAGCAACTCTGGGAACAAAATGGATTGTATTAGAACTTGATGTGGATAAGAAACAAATCATCAAAACAAACATAACCGGTAAAAGCATTATATTTTATATATTATGTTCTACTCCATGAAGTTTTCACGTCATCATGTTTGAATCTAGGTATCGTGACATCACAAACGTTGAAGATTATAAAAGCTGTACAACCTTTTCAAACAAAAAACAAACATGAAGACACAATAATAACTAGATTTCAGACATCCCTAGGAAGCGTTACTTTCAGCAAAAAAGTAAATTTCATTTGCATGCATTTTTTTCATCCGATTTTAATGAATAAAATAGGACTGAGAAACTGAGAAACAAAGAACAAAGAAACTGGTGGCAGCCTTTTAAAAAAAGTATGGACCAGAAAACATCGGAATTTAAAACAAGGGTTTTAACTGGCTATTTGGCAGACAGGGGAAGGATAAAGTCGATCGGATAATGCAATATTTATTTAAGGGGAGAAAACAAACAAAACAACAACACAAGCGGCTGACTGAATCCGGAAATAGAATTGACAGAATGCGCTATCAATACTGACAGAAACTAACATAATTGTATAGTTACATGTCGACAACAAAATTTGTTATGGTTTCAAATACACGATAAATAAGAAGTGTCATTGATATGGTGGAACGCTTTGAAAGTTATACTTCGATATAACTAAAAATTCTTCCACATTTTAGTTGCTGACCCACCAAAGATATGTAAGAAGGACATCCCAGGTTTGAAGATGCTCACAGATGTCTGTGTACAGGTCAAGGACGTCAATCTGAACGAAGGATCCGGATGTGTCTATGTTTCTTGCAAGGTATCATATTTCTTAACGACCAGACCTTTTTCGTGCCCAATACGAACTTCTATCATAATAAGATATTAGAGGTATAACGCGGCATTCCTACTCCCTTATGTATCTGCTAGCTTTTTTGATTACGTGGTAGAGTGTCTGCTTTGGATCAAGGGTACCTGAGTTCAAGTCCATCTCATGCAGTTGGACTTTTCATGGTTTCTTGTAATAGTGTTCTATTTTCCTAATAACGATAAAGGTGTTGAACTTTATAGATTATCGTGAAATAGATATGTTCGCTAAGCCTTGTCTTTTCGAAAAAAAGGGTAAAATAGCGGGAAATTAAAAACGAACTTTAAAATTATTGACCAGTTTTATTAGGACTATTAGCAAATACTGAAAAAATGTACTTGTATTCTTAAAACGTTGGGATTAAAAGATACCTCATGATAAAATAAGATGCTAATTATTTTTATTTATTTATTTATTTATTTATTTATTCTTTTTACAAGCTTTCAGCTGATTATGAAATAAACAAAACCATGAAAATATTTTTTTTTCTTTTCTTTTCATTTCAGTTTTATGGAAAGCCGTTTTCGTTCCACTATTGTTTTAAGATTCCTCATGCGAAAGTTGAAAATCAAGAATATCAGGGGCTCAAGGTCATCCAAGATGGCGGCACTCTAGTGTTCGAACCTGTGGAAAATCATCCATAAACATTGGACAGACACTATTTCACAATGAACATATTGACCTAAATACTTTGTCTTGACAGAGCAGTAAAATGATAAATATATATTGTCGAAAACCTATTTTTCCGGTTCTTTTTGGCCTATTCAATGTTTCGTACCGTGTACTGATTAGGCATGAAATGATGGGCTAATTAATATTACATTAATGGCCTCTGATAATGTCCAACTGGCTCTATAAATCATTGGGTATTTCTTTCCAAAGTTTCTTGGTGTCTAGGGGTTATTATTTCTTAGTATTTGTTCTCTTGTCTCTGTCAGGTTTAATTAACAATCCACATTTTTCAGTTTTCACTATTTGTAATAAACATGTACACAATTATTCTATTTTCAATATTAACTAAGTCTTGTGATGACCGTTTTCACAATTTGATAGTTACTCTCTTATTGTGTGTTACCCACTTTTGGGTTTCTTTTTCTTTTTATGTAAATAAATCCACAGTTGATTTTAATATATGTTTTGTAAAAAAAAGGCTAGGTTTCCAAAACGTGGACAACCTGCTGATATATAGTGAGAAAACTCTTTCTCTGTTTTATATAATTATGATTTAAACAAAGCTAGGTTTCCAAAACTTGGACAACCTGCTGATCTGTTGAGAAAGCCTGTTCTAAACTATTTTCCGCCAAAAACTCCCAAAGACTCGGGCTTAGTACCACCCCTTTTGTAATAAACCAAAGTCAAAATGTTTAATTTTGTCCAATCAAAGGTTAACTTTTTAGCGGGATTTCTACAAACATCTTCAACTTCAACTTAATACAGCCAAAAGTCAATACTGACTATAATAGGCAGGCGCGTGTCAGGAACATTTAAAATTATAAAGTTAATAACAAAGAAAACAAGATTTAACTGAAGATCTTACTTAAACATTTATTTTAAGTACTTTAAAATCTATAAAACTTGTTTGGTCCACTGATAAAAGCTGGCACAGTTGGGGTAGCCTTAATCTCGGTCGGTAATTCGTTCCAGAGTCGTATAGTCCTTGGGAAGAATGAGTTCATGTGATGTTGTGTTTTTGATTGTGGAATGAGGAATTTGCTGCTACTTTTTTATATACATTTTGTACTTTTTTTTATTTAAAAAAAAAATATGTTCTTCTCTTCACCATCAACTATTTTCTTATAAAGCCAAGAAAATACATTTACAACATATCACCTGATGGATCAGGTCTATATCCCTTTCATATTTTATTTTGAGAACGCAGTTGTAAGAACCAGACTTGAAGGATCTTATTAAGTTAATGATAAGTTAAGGATCTTAACCATTCGACTACAAAAATGTGATCGTCCCACTTCTCTTGAGCATTACCAGTTCAAGGTCTGAACATGCGTGTAATGCTCCACGATAATTGTAAATAAAAATGTGATATTACTGTTCTTAATATATATATACCTGATATGCTTATTTAAATGATAATTTCTACTTTTTATTTCCGACAGAAAAAAAAACAATGACTCCCTACCTGTTGGAAGCCTTGTCAGTGATAAACACCCTCTCCCGCATGCACAATCAAGTAACGTTGTTTATTTTGAAAAGGCTTGTCTCGTCATTCCCATTTTAAAAGCTGATTTCTGCATTTTTACCCTATGAAAATTCCAGAGATTTATTTTTTTATTCAGGGGAAAAAGAAAAAAAGCAACAACATCTTAGCTATCTTCAACCAGTGTTTTATGGAGAATTGATTTATAAAGTAAAGAAAATAAAAAAAACATTATTAATGTCTGTTCGTTATTTGCTGAAACAAACAGTGGAAACTTATTTTCCTATTCAACATCTGAAGATATTTCAGTAATTCCTGAACTAAACACTCTCAACACAAGTAAAGTCAATGAACTATGTTTACACTGGAATGAAAGACATGTGGAATTGCACATGGGCACTGATACATGGGACCTCGGTTTAATGTCTCATCTGAAAGACGGTAATGTCAGTGGAGAAGCGGGGAATCGATCTCGGGTTTACCAGTCCAGCGTGGTACCACTGATCCACTCAAAAAATGTACCAGAGGTCATACGTTTTCCTATTATAACGAAGTGTGTATCGCATTTCATAACGAATTATTTTTCTATAACAGAGCCTTTGCAAAGCCAGGCATGAAAATACTAAATGGTTATGGCTTGATTTCAAAAAGTGAAAACTTTACTTAATAGTGACGCTGAAATGACATACTTTGATCTACAGAACGAAACTGAAATCAAAGAAGATGTAAGTCCAGTAGGAGTCGCAGCCGTAATGCTGCAGAATGGAAAGATTGTGTGTCATGTGGAAAGATTGTGTGTCATGAAAGTAAATCAGTGACAGATGTCAAAACAAGATACTCACAATGTGAAAAGAAAAATCTTTTATCGTTGGATAATGCGTTTACTGTCACGTGATTTCAAGGTCATTTACAAACCAGGTGAATCTAACATGTCGGACTACTTAAGCAGACATCCACAAATTGGAAAATGTATTGCAATTCTAATGGACTTCATTTCATCATACAAAAGTCACAAAACAGTACAATCCTCTATATCAGATTTAATGGACTTCATTTTAATAGAATTATTTCTCATCATTACTGTCTGTTTTGCAGTGAAACATTTCAGAAAATTTGTACCAAAAATATTTAAATGCAAATTTGTGGAATAGAAGTAACTTGATCCAGCTTGTTTTTACATACAATGACTGTTCAAATTAATATGCTTTTGAATTCGTCAATGCATGCTTACCTTATTAGAATAAAAATATTATTTAAAATCAGTTAAAATCCAGGTGCTTTCATTAATACCCATTCATACACGGATTCAATTCTTTTTGCGCAGCCGAATATAATTAAACAAAAAAAAAAATGCAACGTGGCGTACTACATTAGATATAGTGAGATATATCTCACAACTACATATTCGGTGAAGGTTATTTACCTGTTAAAAGAGATTTTGCAGGATGATGGAAAACTGAAAAGGAAACAAAAATCAAAGAAAAGGAACACCCACTATATCCGGGCTTGGCGTTTTACATATACATACATATTTCATTTTACCCTTGAACAATAAAAAAATACACATCGCATGTTTTGAAACATGAGGGACCCTCTTTGTATCCTTTTCACGCTATTGGATTTATTGCCACAGCCATTCAGCCATCCAGCTCAGATCCAGGATAAAACCCGAATTTATACAGTTAAAAAAAAAAAAATAAGAAAGCCTCTAAAAGTAATATTAAATGAAAATTACATAGAGGATTTTGTGTTTTCTGTGTAAGATTGAATTTCATTTCATCGAGTGAGCATCAAAAACAGTATTCTCACGAGTGGCTTCGCTATGTTTTCGGGCCTGTAGAAGATACGTTTATATCCAGCCATTTTTTCGGGCCTGTAGAAGATACGTGTATGTCCAGCTATGTTTTCGAGCCTGTAGAAGATTCGTTTATGTCCAGCCATGTTTTAGGGCCTGTAGAAGATACGTTTATGTCCAGCCATGTTTTAGGGCCTGTAAAAGATATGTTATTGTCGAGCTATGTTTTCGGGCCTGTCGAAGATACGTTTATGTTCAGCTATGTTTTCGGGCATGTAGAAGATTCGTTTATGTCTAGCTATGTTTTTGGACGTGTTATAGGTACGTTTATGTCCAGCTATGTTTTCGGGCCTGTAATAAATACGTTTATGTCCAGCTATGTTTTCGGGCCTGTACAAGATACGTTTATGTCCAGCTATGTTTTCGGGCCTGTAGAAGATTCGTTTATGTCCAGTCATGTTTTTGGGCCTGTAAAAGATATGTTATTGTCGAGCTATGTTTCGGGCCTGTCGAAGATACGTTTATGTTCAGCTATGTTTTCGGGCATGTAGAAGATTCGTTTATGTCTAGCTATGTTTTCGGGCATGTAGAAGATTCGTTTATGTCTAGCTATGTTTTCGGGCCTGTAGAAGATACGTTTATGTCCAGCCATGTTTTCGGGCCTGTAGAAGATTCGTTTATGTCCAGCCATGTATTTTGTCCTGTTAAAGATATGTTATTGTCCGGCTATGTTTTCGGGCCTGTAGAAGATACGTTTATGTTCAGCTATGTTTTCGGGCCTGTAGAAAAGTCGTTTATGTCTAGCTATGTTTTCGGGCCTGTAGAAGATACATTTATGTCCAGACATGTATTTGGGCCTTTAAAAGATACGTTTATGTCCAGCTATGGTTTCGGGCCTGTAAAATGCCATTGATTTATTATTACGGTCTTACGACCGTCTCATCTTTAACTGTGGATGAGGATGGACTACAAAATTTCTTCATGGTTAACATTACTGTTAACAAATGACCACCTGTTTGTTAAAGTCAGATGAATAAAGTAGTGTTTAAACTTACTGATTTTCTACTTGTCCTTGAATGTAATTTTTTCTACTTACTTTCCACACTCGGAAATGCTCAGCTCTTGATAAAAATGTACTTTTATTCGACTTTCCGGACGTGTATAATCTACTTATTACATGCTTAAACTCTCGGTATTATAAGACACGTCATTTTCCGAAAAACGCAGCTAAAATTTACACTTACAAAGAATTGCTTGAATGTGCATGTATTTAAAGATATCATATCTATAATATATAATATATATTTGATAAATGAATATTATAAACCGGAGACGATTTCTTACGATGCACATCAAAAACTGTATATCAAGCAATACGCAAATAACATATATGTATATGAATACATTGTTTTCTGAACATCAACAAAAAAAAACAAAAAAAAAAACACAAACAGGCCCTAAAATTTGAGTTTAAAATCATGTAAAAGTGAGTGAAATTGAATTAATTATTATCTGTCAAGGTGTATGTCGATAATTCAAAATGCAACAGATTAACTGAATACATTAATATTGGTATTTTTTTAGATAAGTTGTTGTTGTACTTATTTGAGGGTTGGATAGCGATTTATCCCAAATGAACACTCTTAGGGTCTTAAAGGAGAAGTTTTTAATAGATGTTTTTTTGTTGTTTTTTTGTTTGTTTTTTTTATTGGATTTTTTATAGAGGATAAGCCAATCAAATTATAGCATCGGTTGATTCAAATTGTTTGAAGTATAAATTGACATAAACAGCTTACTTTCAGCGAGCAAGTTCTAGTTAGATTTTCAGAAAAACAACAACAACAATAACAAAGGTTTAATAATAATGATGATGATAATAATAATAATAATAATAAAACCTTATCTGCTGTTATGCTTAAAAATGAAACTAGATATTTCTCCCGTTAATCCTTTCGAAACACCAGACATGTTTGGTTTAGCCTAAAAACTGCGAAATCTTAATAAGATGAAACACAATTCAAAAACAAAAACTTCAGACATGAATAAGTAATTTGTATCAAACTAAATTCGCCAAAGCTATGCATTTGTATAATTTGTCACCTAAGTGTCCTGTCAGGGCGAGGGTATTTTGAGAAAAATATGATGCACTGTAATATATGTTGAAAAAAAAAAACCCGCAATAATGGTACACGTTCAGAGTGATAACGACCGCCTCCTCCCCAGTGGAATGTATACGTCATTGCTTATGTGTCCAACTTTCCTTCCCATGACCGTTTTGTCCAATTCATTGGCAATATAATTGAGAGAACATCATAAGACCTGGCCGGACATTATGATATTTGAATTATTATATTGTTGGTCAACACAGAACGAACACTAGAAAATGACGAGAGGATTGTCATTTCAGAGAAAATGATGAAAAAGTACTTTACGACGATTGTTTTCTACCTAAAGATATCAAAAACGATATCCAGAAAAACTTACCATTAAAACAAATGCCACGCGTCATCGAATGAACGCCTTTATTGTTTAACTTCCGGACAACAAGGTATGAATCCGCCCCACGTCTCAACATCATTTAGGGCCGGATGTGGTCCAGTGGTAACGCGCTGGACTGGTACACTAGGGGTCCCGAGTTCGATCCCCCGCTCCTCCAATAAAATCACTAATAATCTTTCGGATGAGACGTTAAACAGAGGTCCCATGTACCAGTATTTTACACTGAGCGTGCAAAACAACCAGGGGAGCCTCTGGAAAGAAGCATTCTGTATCTTGCACTACCCCCACATAAAATAAAAAAAACTCTTCAGGGTGGCGTCGGTCATATGGGCAACCGGTACCGACAATAACTAAGCTCAAGTAGATAGAGACATCTCAATAGGATTCGAGCCCGCGTTACAATCAAGGAACCATGAACTGAGAACAGCTCAACTGTACGGCCTTATTTCGTCAGGTACAGGTCGCCAGTCAACGCCGAGAAAACATCACTGTCATTGACAGGCGAAACAGAAGATTGTACTTTCTATAAAGATATAAAAGAAAACATTCGATGCCTACATGATCCATTGAAATAATAGTTTATTCCAGTTTAGTTGCATTGCTCTGGAGACTTGGCGGAGTTAATTCACTCGTTCGTTTGACGTTGTTAGCAACAGGTGTCCTTTCCGAAGATCAAAACTCGTACTTTTTCAAAATCTACAGTTAAAGCCGACACTAATTCATGCTAAAATTTTCTTGTTGTTTCGTTTAATTTTGGACTGTTCATTTGATACAGTTTTTTAGAATGATAGGAATGATACAGAAATGAGTTTTTCTACTATTATAGAATTTGGTGTTTCTATATTCGACGCTTTTCAAGGACAATGACGTCATTTCCGGTGGACTCAAAAATGTTCGTCAGGAATGCAGAAATGGAGGATGCAAGTTCTGTGGAACGCCGTTTAAGAGTACTAATATTTCTTCAGATTACATATTTGTTACCTTGAATCTTAAGTCTATAATAAATTAAAAATCACCCAAAACTTGATTATTATGATAACAGTTTCCCCTGATAATGTTTACAAAGAGGCAAGCTAAGTTTAAGTTACTGTTGTATTACAATGGATACAGTTCGTCAACGGTTTTGTCAGAGGTCTTGATGTGTTGAAACGAATCCTTAAGAAGTCAGCTCCGTCGCCTGTATCTGATTTTCCGACGATTACTACTGTCTTAAGATGTGTGTAAATTTATTATACATTGCAATTCGCTGTTTTCTGGCCAACCCTTTTGTCTTATGAGTCAGAACTATCAACATTTTTTTTTTCAAATCGATAGGAACAGTCACTGTGGTAAATTACGACCACATCTAACACCATGTAGAGTTACTTCCCCTATATTAAATGCACTGTTTGGGGACGTTACTGCTCCATAGAGATTGCATCCGACCATTCTGCGATTGGGGCTCGGACCAGTGATCTAACATATCAGTGGGTAAACACTTATACCACGGTGTTGTGTACCTAAAAAGGTTCTTAAATCTCGGCAGAACTTTTATTTCAAAAGGTTTTGTAAATTAAATTATTTCGCGAGTAACTGCAACTATCACTTAAATGGAGGTGGTTGCTTAATGTGCTAACAAATGTTTGTTTGTTTGTTCAGTGTGTCTCGTTGCAACATTGAGAAGTAACTCGATAAAGCTAGAATTCTTTTTTAACCAGACACTTATCCTAAACACGACCGTAACAGGCAATCGTTTGGTTTTTGATGTCTTCTATGTGAAAAAAGAAAAAAAGTTGTCTTTTTACACATGAGACAGAGAGAGAGGGAGAGAGAGCAATATACAAAATTTAGTTGTAAAGGGAAAGAAAACCAGTCCTAATGAAAAGTTATTATTTTCAAAACGAGATGAAAGCATTCTTTTATTTTTATCAGTAGAATGACATTTAATAATACGCACAGCTTGCTTTTTCGAGTGCATTGTATATGCGGTTAATACGCGCACGGGGATCTGGTGCATTGCATGACGATCCTTACACATATGACAGGGCTGGATCTGTGTTTTTTAAATAATTCTAGAAATTTAGTGGCGCAATATTTGAATAAATAAGAAGAAATGTTTTATGAAGAAGCGGAGGATTTTGAAGGTAATATCTATCTCTGTTCAACTTTGAATGCTTCGAAATATGCGGGGGATTACCACTTGACCACTGATCCGCTCCTGTTACACCTGAAAATAAATTGCGTTTTATAGCTTGTATTACGGTAATAGGTGTCTACAAGGTTAAATACGTCACTGTATTTGATTATTCGCTAATTAGGCGTCATTGAACATAATTTATACTTGTTTTTAATATCAAGTAGCAGATTTTGAAAGAAATAAACGCAGCGGTTAATTAAATGTCGTATTATTATTTCATGCAGATACTTTAGTAGGAGATGCCGGCGCAGTCCCGACTGATCTGTGGAACCAGTCACCATTCTGCATGTAAGTTTGGTTGTCACAATTTATCGTGGAGTGTCGTCGGAAGGACAAGTCGTCTAACACACCTGATTCGCTTTACAACATTACTGCAAGTATCGAGAGGATACTTCTTGAGGATAGGAGGAACGAGGTCAACATTCTTAATACAGCTGACATAAACTTTGCTGATTTACCCGCAAATTTCGTATCCAAAATAAAAGAACTGTCAAGTCAAAGTAAGGTTTAGTCGCACAACTCTAATAGTAATTACCTTTTTTAAATTTTATTCCAATGGATTGGTGTTTTTATCCAACTAGCTAATGTTATATTATAATTATTTTATAAATGAATAAACACATTCTTATTGAAAAAAGTATAGGGTCAAACTTGTTCTAAAGACCAGCTTTGAATAAGGGCCACCCTAAAAACAAAGACCAACGGAGAAACGGTTTTCTATAAGTCTGTAGCAGGAAGCCATCTGAATAAAGACCACGTCTTAAAAAGACCAGTTTTAATTTCATCCCATTAGAATTTTTTGTTCACAGGTTGAGTTGTATATTCGTTAATATAATGAACTTAAATTTGTTTACGATTTTACAATTTCATGTCAACAGTGGACTGACCCCGTCACAGAAAAAGACAAATAATGTGTGAGGGTCGGCTTAAACTGCGAAGGGTAGAACCAAATGTCTAACGGTCTAGTGCATACCTTCGTATAATTGCTATAAAAGTATAAATACAACCCCTGAGAACTGCGTCAGGGAATCGATTTTTTGGCTCAGTGGCTAGAGTGTTGGTCTTCGATGAGCTAAGATCGGAGTTCGAATTCCTCTCTGGGTTGTGTATCCTAAGATGCATTGCATCTTTCTGTTACGGACTTTATTGTTCTTAAGATGGGGGCTTGTACTGGAAGACCTCGCCTGGACTTAGTAATAAAAATTACTAATAATAATAAAGAAGATTTCTGTCTGATGTCCTGCTCGTACTGCTACTGCCAACTTCACGTTTTAGTTTACTGCTACTGCTCGTACTGCTACTGCCAACTTCACGTTTTTGTTTACTGCTACTGCTGGTACTGCTACTGCCAACTTCACGTTTTTGTTTACTGCTACTGCTGTTACTGCTACTGCCAACTTCACGTTTTAATTTACTGCTTCTGCTGTTACTGCTACTGCCAGCTTCACGTTTTTGTTTACTGCTACTGCTCGTACTGCTACTGTCAACTTCACGTTTTTGTTTACTGCTACTGCTCGTACTGCTACTGCCAACTTCACGTTTTTGTTTACTGCTACTGCTGGTACTGCTACTGCCAACTTCACGTTTTTGTTTACTGCTACTGCTGTTACTGCTACTGCCACCTTCACGTTTTTGTTTACTGCTACTGCTCGTACTGCTACTGCCAACTTCACGTTTGATTTAAATTCTACTGCCAACTGCTACTGCTTACTGCTACTGCCAACTTCCTATTAGTATGACTCGCACGTGCACAGGTATTTCCAAAACATGTACCTACTTCGCCAATAACCTGTATTTCAAAACTTATTTGGTATTCTGTTGTCGTACATTGTGCATTGAACAATTCGGTAGCTCCGAAAGTATATTTTCTGTAAGATAGAAAAACGTTGTAATTTCACTTTGAAAATAAACAGGCCATATTTTCTCCTTTAAATAGCTAAACTTATTACTGCTCGGATAAGATCAAAGGGCCATAAAGCCGCTTAACGGCTCGTATTTCTAACCGATGTGATAACTTCCCATGAATAATGTTTAAGCGGAATGAAAAGATCTTAATACCATAATGCCGTAGGTTTTAATAAAACCATTCGAGATTCGTACAGGAAACTGTACAATCATATTTTCCTTGAAAGACGATTTTATTTTCCCATCCGCCCGTACAACTTTGAATAGCTGAATATTTTGAAAATAAAATTGCATTGTTTTTTTTTTTTGTCTTTGCAGACATGTCAATTATGTGTTGTACCGTTTGTCAAAAAGACAAATATCTAGATGTATCAGGAAATAGAAACTCTGATATGGTTTTCTCCTAGAGGGAAACGGTGGTTCTGGACTTTCCTGCACATGAGTTTTGTCACGTGAATCTAGTGTTTGTGTAAAGAACACTCTTGAATTGCTATTTTTAAACCATTGTTCATGTGAGAGTTGATTGAATTGTTTTCAATGACAATAAATCATTTCGGTGTGTTTCTTTGTTGTGACTTATATATAAAATATGTATGTACCGAAAGAGAAACGATGACGTAACTATTGCATCAGTTATTTCCAATAAGCTTTTTACCCTGCTGGAGGCAACTGACTCCGTCTATCCGACCAGTGCATAACAAACATCCGTGCAGTGACCATGGTTTGCACTATTTGCCATTCGATCAGTAAATGTTCAATAAGCACTCCCATAAACAATTAATGGATCTGTCCAAATTGTAAGATGGACAAGTCAATTTTAATATTTAGCATGATCTTAACAGTCTATGAACTACTGATATCAACTGACGTTTAAAGAAAAAAAGCTTAATTGTCCTCTGTATCTAATCGCTAGTATAAGTAATTAATTTCATTTTCGATTTATGTATAGTCACGTGATTTTCTTGATGACAGAGGACAGATCACATTATCGACATTGTCTTCTGTATCATCATAGCTTTAGGGAATTAATTTCATTTTCGATTTATGTATAGTCACGTGATTTTCTTGACAGAGGTCAGAGCACATTGCTGACATTGTCTTCTGTATCATCATAGTTTTAGGGAATTAATTTCATTTTCGATTTATGTATAGTCACGTGATTTTCTTGATGACAGAGGTCAGAGCACATTTTCGATTAAGAGATAGGTTTCCTATGTAATACAATGATTACGTATTTTAAGAGCACACGTGTAAAACAAATGCATATATGACTTTCTGATTTACTTTTTGCTACGATTTTTGTGTGTGAATATATAATGATTTTTAAAGTTCCTATTTTCAATCATATATTTATTACTTTTTACGTAAACGTGGTCCGCTCTCTGGTTTGTAATATAAAACAGAAAGAATTTAGAAATATTTTCTTGGCGGCTGTTTTTTCAAAGCGCCCTTAGAATAAATAAAAATAATTAATCCCGTCCGGCTACGTAAACTTAAAAAAAAGTCTTTGATCGGGTTGTTAAAAATTAAAAACCTCTCAAACAACACGTATCTCTTATGGCTGTTGAAACAAAGGTCAGCCAACTACACCACCTTATCTTTAGCCAACTGCTACTTCTGTTACTGCTACTGCCAACTTCACGTTTTGCCAACTGCTACAGCTGTTACTGCTTCTGCCAACTTCACGTTTTGCTTACTGCTACTGCTTTTACTGCTACTGCCAACTTCACGTTTTGCCCACTGCTACTGCTGTTACTGCTACTGCTAACTTCACGTTTGCCCACTACTACTGCTGTTACTGCTACTGCCAACTTCACGTTTTTTTACTGCTACTGCTGTAACTGCTACTGTCAACTTCACGTTTTCTTTTCTGCTACTGCTGTTACTGCTACTACCAACTTCACGTTTTCTTTACTGCTACTGCTGTTACTGCTACTGACAGCTTCACGTTTTCTTTACTGCTACTGCTGTTACTGCTACTACCAGCTTCACGTTTTCTTTACTGCTACTGCTGTTACTGCTACTGCCTACTGCTACTGCTGTTACTGCTACTGCCTACTGCTACTGCTGTTACTGCTACTGCCTACTGCTACTGCTGTTACTGCTACTGCCAACTTCACGTTTTGCGTACTGTTACTGCTGTTACTGCTACTGCCAGCTTCACGTTTTCTTTACTGCTACTGCTGTTACTGCTAC
This sequence comes from Cyclina sinensis, assembly GCA_012932295.1. Classification (NCBI taxonomy): domain Eukaryota; kingdom Metazoa; phylum Mollusca; class Bivalvia; order Venerida; family Veneridae; genus Cyclina; species Cyclina sinensis. Next base: position 14,240,708 of record JAAONU010000010.1, read on the forward strand.
TGCCAACTTCACATTTTTCTACTGCTGTGTACTGCTACTGCTCACTTCCTATACATGGGGATATCTAGGGCCTCGGTTACACGTGTCTATGAGGGAAGTGTCTGTGTTATGATAATAATGGACAAGACTTTAGTCAAGAGTCTCGCGTTCAGCACCCCACTACTCCAATGTATATACTGTTTGCTTTTGGACGGGACGATGAACTGAGTTCTCATGTATTGCGGCGAGCATATGCGCAACAGTTACCATAGTAAATAAACACCATCAGTAGAAAATGGGGGAAAAACCTGTCCCAGAAAAACCTCTGACAGGCAAGCCGAACAACCAGGATGGCACATTTAGTAAACAAGAATCTTTCCTTCGTGTAAATACAGTAATGGTTGTATTATTCCTGACTGTTTGAATAGTTTTCGGGATAACATGAAGAAAGTTCAAATATAAATATGGCCTTTTTTAAAATTTCATCATTTTCATTTTCGCTTTATTGTTCCCTAATCTCTGTAGCTTTGTTTAGAGTAATGCTTACGGTACAGGGAAATTATGTAAATTACATGCTTAAACATCAGTCATTAACTTCCCTGAAATGTTGTGATATAAATACTACCAAAACAATGCAATGCGCGGATACAGCAACGAGCATCAACAAAGGCGCAACTTTAGCATCACTATGGCGTTCATACAGATGGTAGTGTTTTCAATGATCGTGACATTGGCTTCAGCCCGCACCATCAACCTGGAAAAACTTGTTCTCTCTGTGTCAGATGAAGTCAAAGGTATGATGTTTATGTAATACATTTACATGTTCTTAGTCATTTCTAAACTACATCTGCTGCAAACGCTCGAGCTTCCGAACGCTAATATCGGCCGATGGAAGAGGAAGGCTCTCTTAAATCAGTAGTACATATTGCTTTTGAAAAGTTTTTGTGTATTTTTGTTAATCTTTCTTTCTTTTTTTCTTCTTTGTTTATTTATTTGCTCAAAATAATTTTCACCATCGCTTGTTTTGTTTTACCACTTTCGATAATCATATTTCCAAATTTTATGAAAATTATGTTTATGGAATCGGACATTGATAAAGAATATAGAACAAAGAAACATTCGTACAAATTAAGGTAAGGTGAATTCTGAGTTTAAACAAGAAAAAGAAAGATTATGAAATTTATTACATTTTTTCTCCTTCACAAACTGAATAGCTTGCGGTATCAGATAATCTTAATCAGCCACATTGTTTGGCCTCTGTTCAGTTCGATTATGAGTTTGTGTTTGTTTCCCTATCACATATCTTTCATTTATTACATTCTGCTGATTTTAAATGCTTACTAGGTCAAGACGACCCCAAGCGACCGCATAACCCCTAAAGGGAGTTCAAGTCCGAACACTGAAAAGTATTAGATATAATAATTATCATTTCTTTTTTTTTTCAGAAACTGATCCGGTCGTTTCCGAGATTCTGACCTCGATGGTGACCGATCGAAGCAATACATCGAATGGCCTTGAGTTTGACCTTAGGAAGTGCTCTAAAGGAAGCTGCGAATTTTGTGCAAAAAAAGTCATTAAAGGTAAACCAGATGTCAAATAAGATCTTATATGTAACTTCATAAACTATAATCCAAAAAAGTCAGGGTCACTTCATAATTGTTTGAGTTGATAGAAATTTTCTAACGGTTAGGTAGTGTTTTTGAGCCGCCCTTTTTCTCGAAAATGCTAATATACAAAACCTTAGCCTGGCTACAGACGAGAAAATTGATAGTACAGAGTGGAACTAAGATTTTGTTTATTGTGCTGCAAATTTGAGAGAATTTTTGCAGTTACAGGGTAACTCAATCTTTATAAGAATGTTAGAGTTACTGTTACTTATTGATAAGCGGCTGAAGCTGGTCTAACAGAAGCTGAAGAAAGTAGTAAGGTCACGATTTATGAATCCGCAGGATGTACGCTTGACTACAAACTTTAGCACTCTCGGCGTTATAACGTACAGAGCTCTAAAACGTTCTTAAACAATATCTCTAAAATAAAAGGAAAAGGTGCGTCTGGACTGAGTATTAATTAATAACTGAAATATTGTTTTAGTTTAAGTTAGTGATTACTGGTACGCATTATTAAAACTGAATTGACCAAGCGCAGCGCATTAGAAAGATTATAGATTTCTTTAATTTTCGCTGGTGTATGAGGAACTGCTTTAAGTTATTTTTGCTAAATGAATAAAAAATATGTTAAAATTCAACCAACGCTGTCTAAGATCCTGCGACACGCCATACAACATAACCTACCCTGTTTTAACCACTGCAGTTACGCAAATCTCATAGCAATTAACATGACCACGTGATCATAAATCGTAATGAAACTAATATCTATTTTTCCATTCCCTATATTCAATAACATTCTTGAATATATGTTTGCTTATACGGAGAGAAGAGATTATGTTGTTGTCAATAAGTCATCCTTATTTAAAATAGACTGTCCTTTCTTTACAGTATGTGTCAAAGCCACTGTCGGTAGTTCAAGTATTCATATCGAGGTCACCGTTGCCGGTCACGCAATCTTTCACACAGACATTACAGGTATTTTTTCAGAGGGATTATACAACAGAAACAAAAGTTACTTCTGGTACCGCTTTTAGTGCTTATGTCATTGTTACTACTGCTGTTACTGTTACTGCTACCACTGCTGCTACTGCTTTTATTAAAGCTGCTACTGTAACTGTTGGTTCTGTCACTATAACTGCTGCTGTTACTGTCACTGTTGCCACTCTTACTACTGTTGTTATTGTTTCTGCTACAGTCACTGCTTCTGCTATTGCTTCTGCTTCGTTTATATACTTCTACATGTACTAATGTAGAAGTAATTATGGAAAGCGACATAATTTTTTGTTTTTGTGATAATAAGTCTACTTATATACTGGATATTAATTGACTGGGAAGAACTTAACGTGAATATGATATAAAGGTAGTCAGTGTGTCCCAGTGAAATTTGCACTTCTTTTACTTAATCATTCTCTTTGCATAAAGTTAAATATTGTAAAATTCTTAAATAAATGGCCATATCATAAATTTCACATGCAGCTATAGGCCTAATATAAGATTTATTCATAATTATTTTCCATACGTTTTAGAAGTTAGAAAAAGAGTGTTTATTACTTTAAGTTATAGGCCTATATTTCTGTATATGGACTGCAGCGTCCAGCTTTACTGCCGTGTATAGTTGACATTTTAGACTGTAGGTTAAAACTTTTGATATTTATTTTGTACACGATACAAATAATATTTTATTCACTCCAAATTAAACTTTTATCAATAGATTATCATTTTAAGATACCAACCCACGTAAACAGAGCGAGATAAAGGAAGATATTTCATTTTTACTACATGTTACCTGCTGTCATTACATTTTGAAGGTGATTTTGAAGTCCTCAGTGAAGAGGCTATCCCATTTATTTGCCCTATTCTGAAGGTGATTGTTTGATCAAAGGCCTAGATTTAATATTATACCATTATTTTTTTCTGTTCGTTTAACTTAAAGGGAAGCGAATGTTAGAAATCTCAACAACACCTTGTTAAGGTGAATGCGTTTTCATTTTTTTTTTTTTTTTTTTGCAAATGGTATGAAAATTGGTGCAGCGCTGGCTTAGTAATACTTTCGGAAAACCCCGATCCCACCATCAGGCGCCATTTTTCCTCAACTTAAGCACGTGGCTAGTCAATGTATGACGTCATCAATATAAGTAGAATTTAACTAAAGAAAAAGCGGGATCAAAATGAAAAATAATCTTAGCTGTTTCGGGTGGTGACATTTACAAATTGTGTTTAAAATAAGCTTACAAAATCATTGGATAAACTTGCATGTGAAATTTCAGATGTGTTTGGTTGGTAGCTTGTTCGAGTTGTTTACCCAAGATTACACAATATTCTTTTCAAATATCATAATTACGGAAATTGATAAACAAGAAAATAAACTTCCTCAAATTAAAAGAAACGATCAAAGTATGTATCACATGTAAGACAAATGTAATGCAGTTGTCATCCATGATCCCATAATAACAGTTGGTGTAGTCATGTAATAAAAAAGTATAAAAAAAATGCAGTTCATGTAATAACCGACGGTTGTACGTGAATTTCTGCATAGAACTTCAGATATTTTTTCTCTGTCACGAAAGTTTTTAGGAACACGTTTTCAGTCAGTTTTACATGAAAAACATTAAAGGTTTAAACAAATAAGAAATACACAAACGGTGATATATACGTGTTTTAGGTGTAAAGTGCACGGACTTTTCTAAGTCCAAGTCTGTTTTTATTTGTCGTTACAAAGTAACCACCAATGTTATTTTGGTTGAAGCCAGGAACATCACTAGTTAAGTACAACACAAATGGAGACAGTTTCTCGCATAGAAGTTTCTGATTTACAATACGCTTCATGATGCTTCATCGCTATCACATCACATCACATCACCATACCATACCATGCCATACCATACCATATTGTACTTTCTTTATCTCACTATATGTAGATACTTATTATATTACCCGCCATTATCTTAGATAATCCTTGGACAAATTGCAGGTTACTAAGTTTTGATTTAAAAAAACAACAAAAAAAAAACAAACAAACGAAGCACTTGCTTTTGCTGGTTGAAGATTCTCGTTTCGTTTTAAAATGTGTATTTATAGATGGTTCAAAATACTTAATCATTTTTTTTTCTAATTTCAGTGCCTTTTTAATTAATAATTATAACTAATATGTTTGACCATCAAATGAATTTGAAAGACGAAAAAATCCCTGGACAGATAAGGGGTTAAAGTGTTTACCTCCGGAAGGCCACGGTTTCGAATCCAAACCAGAGCTTGGTCTGTTTCTCTCTTGACAAAGACATCTTAAACCAGATTTTCAGAAAGCTGTATTTGAGAATCCTTGACTCATCTTTCAAGGGATTGGTTCTATCTTAAAGGGTCTCAAGATCAGCGGTTAGAATAAGCTTGCAGAGCTGACATCACAAAAAGAAAAATGAAACAAAGATAAAGAAAAAAAAACAATATAAATAAGTAAATGATAAAATGAAATCGTGGAGAAAGTTAAAAGGATTGGATAGAAATATAGATATTTTGTCGAAATGGTCTTTTGTTAACATTTTGATTACATTTATTTTGTCATTTAGTAAGATCAACACAATGTATTAACTTTTTTCTTAATGGCTGCAATTTTAATGACGTCATAATGAATTTGCAGTCGTGACGTCTTACTGTTATCTATTTCTTGTATATATTCAAATCCGTTCCACTAGTAATTAACAAGTCGCCACCTGTCAATCATCCTGATCCAAACAGAATGTTGTTCATGACATTTAATTCTGTACTTCTTTCAGCTCCATTTTTAATAGTATATCTTCCATCTCTTCACAGCCCCGAGGGAAGTCTGCATGGATGTAAAATCTATTCCTCAAGTACGTAAAATCTGCCTGCAGTTCACGGACATAGACCTGGGAAAAATGTCTGGTTGTGTGTCCGTTTCTGTCACGGTGAGTATCAAGTGGTACATTACATAACACTAACTTTTCACGACTTGAAATTAGTATGTCTATTGAATCAAAAGATAAAATGTTCTTCATTTTCATAAAAAAAAGAATGCGCGGATCCATGGTCCGATGGAACTAATTATAATTAGCAACTAATTGACTATTGAATGAGGCATTGGACCGACTCAGTGTATTGGTGTTGTACACTGAGTATTTAAACAGAAACAACAACAACAAATAAACACCTTAAAGCATAGTGAACGTAGAATTGTCAGAATGAACAGTAAAATATCACAAGCGGAAGACCAGAGCTATTGCTGCGGTATATTGAACGATAAGGATGAACCAGTGCTGTCACGCTGCGGTATATTGAACGATAAGGATGAACCAGTGCTATAAAAATTACAGTTTATGAATGTTTTACAAAGATAATATAACTTACACTTCATTACATTATTAATCTCTTTTCTATTCAACAGACTAAGCTGGTTCCCATACCGGTACATTTCAAAATCGGTTGCTTTACAATCCCGCATGCGGAGGAGGAGAAGCCAGGAACAAATGCTGATGAGAAACAACAAGTAACTCAGAACGAGGCTAGTGATACTCTGCAGCCGGAAACAGTCTTGAAGTTCCTGTCTCTAATTAAAGAGAAATAAGATATAAACTGTTATGAAATGTATATAGAGAAAAAGCTTTTGTAATCGAACCCACTATTTTTGATATGTTTTGCTTAGTTGAACATGTTTCGTGCAACGTTCAACAGAAAGCCAAAGGGACTTTTCACCTATACTTACAAAGACAGGTGTTTTCTTTGCTTTTTTATTTTTGTTGCTGAACTAATTGCTTATATTTTTTTAAAGATTTTAATTTTCCGGCAGGATGTCACCAAGATATTTTTCTAATCATTGAATTATAGCCAAATATACATAAGGAAGTTTGCACTGTTCTGTTTCCCTGCTGTTTCAAGTGTCATTTAAAATATTTCAAACCTGTAAATAAATAACAAATTATAAGGTAGCTTATGATGTCCGGAAATTAAACCTATAAACATTGTACCACCAACTTAGAAACTTGATTATTCTGTTTTGATGAAATCACATAAGAATTTATATTGTGCTGCAGTAAAAGTTTTCTATAAATATTTTCGTTCGTTTCTTTTCTTTGCCATCATTGATACAATATCCTGTCAGAAGATCACTGGATTTGGATGTGATTATATATCTCATAGTTTATGACCTTCTTATACTGCAAATGTATGCAACTCAACAAAAGGAATGAAGAGTCAAGGACTTATGACAGCAGTTCTTAAAAACATACCTTTTTCACTTGCTGAAGTTTATATCCAAGAAAAAATCATTATATCTGTGACCAATCTAAACTAAAAGTAACATGTGTTTCACAAACATAGTAGCACGATTAATCCTCAAAGACAATTCCTATCAGTTTTAAAGTGTTTGAGACTTGGTGGGTGGGATAAACACAATGGCTTATCATAAGAAATATGGAAACCAATTAAATTTTAGAAAGGGGTATGACCTCCTCGTGCTCGAATAACCTCTTTGACACGGGTCTGGAAGCTGCGTATAAGCTTTTTGATGTTCCTTTGTGGTATGAGACCCCATTCCTTAGTAAGGGCAGCAGCCAGCTCATTTCTGGATAACAGCTGACGTTGACGTGCGGAAACACGGCGCTGCAGCATGTCCCAGGCATGTTCTATTGGGATCCTGTCTGGAGACCTAGCTGGCCATTCCATACGTTCAACACCTTGGTCGTCAAGGTAGTGATTGACGATTCTCGCACGGTGAGCTGTAGCATTGTCGTCCATTAACACGAATTCCAGGCCGATTGCACCAGCATATAGAATGACGTGAGGTCGGAGAATCTCGTCAATATAACGTCTAGCAGTAACTGTGCCGTTAGCAAACACGTGAAGGTCTGTACGTTCGTCGTAAGAAATGCCCGCCCAAACAATAACAGAGTCACTATCAAACTTGTCATGTTCGGATATGCAACACTCGCTGAAGCGCTCATTTCGCTGACGCCATACACGCCGACGTCAATCATGGAAGTCCAGGCAAAATTTGAACTCGTCGTTGAATAGCACATTACGAAAGTGCCTGAGTTGCCAATGAACGTGACCTCTGGCAAACTCTAGGCGGAGATGGTGTCTTGGCGTTTAAGGAGGACGTACCACAGGACGGCGAGCGCGTAAATTAGCGTCGTGGAGTCTGTTCCAATATGTTTGTGCCGAGATTCGAACACCGGAAGCAGTTTGGAAGTCTCTATTTAGAGCAACAGCCGAGTCAAACCTATGGCGTTTTGCCAGGACAACGATGGCACGGTCTTCCCGAGCAGATGTTGACCTTTGACGTCCACTCTGAGGACGTCTGACGTTTGTGTCCAGGTACTTTTGCCAAACCCGTTGGATTACACTTTGGCTATCACCATGCTCATAGGCCACCCCCAACTGCATTTGCCCAGCCAGCAGACGACCGACTGCTCTGGCTGCCTCAGCGTCCGACCTGTGTCTTCTAGGCATCGGAGATTCTTCACACTAATCAGTTCTATAGTGTAACAGATGATTCGCATCAAAAATTCGAATTAAAACCTGCTCGTGTCACGTTGACTTTATTCTACAGATTTGATTTTCACTTGATTTTGAGGGGTGGGTGTGCTTGCACGGACCTGCACGGGATAACTGAGCTGTTACGGGTAGATAAACACATATATACACAAGTACGGCTGTGTCTAAAGTAAAACACAATTTAACTTTTACATGAACATTTTTGCATTTAAAAATGTATGAACCTAAGTCTTGACCCTTGATTTATTTTGTTGAGGGTATCATGCTATGATTAAACGTAAGTAGGAATATATCCTTACACAATTCTATCCCTACTGTTATATATATGTATATGTATATATATGTTTCCAGTATCAAACAATTATTGCCTTTTCGTTAGGTCGATCATAAACATTTATGGCCTTTTAGTGAAGACGATATGATACTCTTACGAACATGAAAGTCCGTAACAGAAATATATGATATATTTATTACGACGAATGGTGTTGTGTATTTTTTTAAATCAATGGAGAAATCTTGAAATATATATATTTACTATCGATCCACGGTTTGTAGTTTTTTCTTTTAATGGAAAATAAGTGATGCGTTCAATGGTCAGTGGCTATTTAAGCCATTGTAAAGCCGCGCTCGAGTTATTCGAGGTTCAGGAGGCACAAACTTATTTTGTAACAGATATGGAAGGTAGCCTTGATGGGAGGGGTACATCCACGTGTACTTTGCCCTCTCCTGAACTTGAAGAACTTCAGCACTTAAGAAGCCTTCGGGCTGATAAAGATTCTGCTAGAGACGATAGAAACCGTTCTACTGAGTCTCCTGTCGTCAGAGCTGAGACTTCACGACATTCAAACGGTAAGTCCCCGGGGGAAAATTCTCGTTCGGAAGCCTTTGAGGCCTTTGATTTATTCAGGACTTATCTTGATTCTCAACTTAAGGATTTTAGAAAGGATTTAAACAAAAACCTGTTCAATAAAGAAGAAGAAGTTAAATTCAAGAATGAATCGAACAGGATACAATTTGAATTTGAATTCAATTCTGATATTTTCAAGAAACTGGAAGTGGTAGTGGAGCTATCTAATTCTCGGGAGATGACTGATAATGTTAAAGGAGTTCTCGGCAATCTCAAGCAAAGAAATAAACCAATTAGACTAGCTGACAGTTCCCCTGGGGGCTGGTTGACTGTTAATGAATACAGTAAACCAACACTCGGTAGCGAGTGTGAAGATGAGAAGAAGATTAAACAGGCAGAATACAGAGCAGTCAAACGGCTCAAATCTACCACTTCCGGTTCCTTACAAGCGTCCTTCTCCTTTCATGGGACGGGACGTTACTGGTTCAACTTCATTCTCTGTGTCTCGTTACACTGGGCCTTACAGCACCCCGACAAACAACCTGCTTTTTCGGAACAGAAGACAACCAACTTCCAGGGACGTCTGTTTCTTCTGTGGTTACAGAGGACACTTCCGCAGAGACTGTAGGTTCTCAGGCGTTAGATCCAACATGTCTTCCTTCAACCCCTTCACCGAACCAAACAGAACCGAGACAGACATTTCAGTCGCAAGAACAGACAAAAATAAATGATAAGTATATATCTGATCTCTATTTCTCGTACACAGACTTTTTTGATGATCAAGAACGCAATTTCCAACCAGATTATACAGAAAGTTGTAAAAATGTTAAAGGTTGATTAAAGTCTCGCATCTCTCTCTGGAAAAGTATAGATACGAACACTGAAATTATTGATACATTACAAAACGGCTAGAAACACCAAAACGTTCTTTCTCGCCGAATAACAAGTTGGCTTTAGAACACATAGATTTTGTTGAAAGTTCGATAAACGAATTGTTGTTAAGTCATTGTGTTGTTGAGACACCTTTCAGCCCACATATTGTTAACCCGTTGAGTGTTTCTATCAATAAACAAGGTAAAAAACGTTTGATTTTGGATTTGGGGAAAGTGAATTAATGTTTATGGAAAGAGCATTTCACGTTTGAAGGCTGGAAAGTCGGTTTAGATTATTTTGAAAGAGGTTCTTTCTTTTTCTAGTTCGATCTTTCAAAGGGTTATCATCATATTATAGATATTTTCCCAAAACATCAAACGTTCTTAGGTTTTAACGTAAAGGGAAAGAATTATTGTTTTACTGTTTTACCTTTCGGCTTGAGTAGTGCCCCTTTTATCTTTACTAAATGTCTTTGCGAACTGGTCAAATATTGGAGAAGTAGCGGAATAAAGATAATCATGTTTCTGGATAATGGCTGGGGCACAAACAAAAATTTTAATTTGACTCAGTCGGATGCTAGTTTTGTTAGACAAAGTTTGTTAGATGCTGGTTTTGTAATTAACGAAGAAAAATCAGTTTGGATACCCGTGCAGGGTTTAGAATGGATAAAGATACTGTGGAACAGCGTCGAATTTTCCATTAGTATACCGGATAGACGCATAAATGACTGTTTAGCAGCTTTCCATATTGTTCTTGAAAACTTAGCTTCTGTTTCAGCGAGAATTTTAGCTCAAGGCACGGGGAAAATTATGTCCCATTGTCCTGTGTTAGGGAATGTAACTCGTTTAATGACAAGATTCTTGTACATTGAGATAGAAAATAGAAAGTCGTGGGATGCCACCTATGAGCTCTGTCCTACGAGTCCAGCTGTTACAGAAATCAGGTTTTGGCTCAGTAATCTTAAAACGCTAAATAAACGGCTTCTTTCAGAATATTCTCCTACTGATACAATAGTTTATTCTGACGCTTCCCACCTAGCTGCTGGTTCATACATAGTCAGTTGGAAAAATAGTGTTTTTCGCAATATATGGTCTAATGAAGAGCAAACTAAAAGTTCTACTTTTAGAGAAATACGAGCAGTAAAACTCGCGTTGAAAGCATACGGTCAATTGTTGCAAGGCAAATCAGATGGTTTTCGGATTCGCAGTCTTGCGTTCATATAGTACAGACAGGTATCACTAAGCCTGACCTACAAGCAGAGTCTTTGAGTATTTTTGATTTGTGTTTGAAATGCAATATTGATTTAAGAATACAATGGGTTCCTAGAAAATTGAATACCTAGGCCGATCATATAAGTAAATTTAGTAATACTGATGAGTGGGAACTATCAGACGAGTTCTTCAATTTTGTCGATAGCCTGTGGGGGCCCCACGATGTAGATAGATTTGCTAGTTTCCAAAATCGGAAGCTGAAACGCTGTAATTCTAAGTACATAGATTATGAAACTGAAGCTATAGATGCTTTTACTCAAGACTGGTGCCTTTGTAATAATTGGTTAGTACCCCTTGTTCGTTTAGTAACACGTGCTTTTTTCCATCTTTTACATTGTAGAGCCGCAGGTACTCTTATAGTGCCGAAATGGTCTAGTGCTTCTTTCTGGCCAATTATTTTCATGAAGAATTTCATAAAGCAGGATTTTGTGTATGACATTTTAGAATTTAAGGCAGGTCAAAATATATTTAAAGGAAACGACCACTTAGGGAATTGTATTTTTGATCAAAGACGTTTTAAAGGTAAAATTCTAGCCTTTCGCATGGAATCTCGAACCGTCGAAATTTATTTCCTAAAATTCCTTTCATTTACTACCATAGGCATAAATTCTTTCAAGAAATTTCTTGATATTTATATTTGTGTGTAATGTATCCACTGAGTAATGTTGAATGACGGAGTTACACCACGTTTCCTGTGATACAAATCGAGTACGTTCTTGACAACATAAATTGATTTAATAGGATTTTTGCTTACATGTATAAAAGTAGTGTGGACTGTACCAGTTTTAATACTGGGAAATGGAAGTCAGTTTTTGTTACCTGTGGCTGTATAGTACTTTACTCGATGTTATTTTGGAGACGGAAGTCAGTTACATTAAAATATTCGTAACTGTGGCCGTTGCTTGTGTTGATAATCAGTTTATGCGGAAGTCCAGGCGCGTAGCTGCCTATACGCGAGTACGCAGCTGAATCCACATTATTTTGACAAAAAAATTTTTTTTGAAATAAACGAAAGTAAAGCTATTCATCTCCATTTTTATGCTAAAATAAATGGATTTTCGTTGGTCAAGAAAGCTCTCCGGAGGCCCCAAAACGCACCAAATTGCACCATTTATTTCAAAATTTTCAGGGGGGCATGCCCCCTGACCCCCCTAGATTATTTTGAATCCACATTCTTTATAGGCTAGCTACGCGCCTGAAGTCAGCTATTAGCTGTGGCCGCTTGTTATATTTTTCAGGAAATATATGTGTATTTTTACTGTAAATCACTTTTGGAAATACATGTACAGAGTTGTTTCATCGTATGTTTGATACTCAAGTAGAAGTCAGTTTTTTGCTGTGGCCACTGTCTAGAAACAATATGCAGTTTTGAGTTTTTAAGATGTGATAAATTGTTGCTAAATGATTCTTTTTACATTTCACAGATCTGTTTAAACTGGACATATGGAGAGAGATCGATTCCTTACAAGTACACCCAGACCTAGAGAGTTCAGTTGATAATCTGAAAAGGCTTTCTTATTTTGCTAAATCAGAAAATATGATCAAATCATATGAAATGTATTTCAAGCATTTTTGTAAGTGGTGTGAAAAGTACAACTTTAAACCAGTACCAGCAAAAGATTTCCAAGTAGCCCTATACCTTTCTTTTTTGGAAAGTTCCAGTCATTCTGAATCCAAAATAAACAACATCCTCTATGGTATTAAATGGGCTCACAATTTAGCAGGTCTTCAGGATCCCTGCAGTTCTACTCTCGTAAGTAATGTCAGAACCGGGATTTTACGTCATACTAATACGGAACACATTTCTAAGGACCCAGTTTCAATCTCAGACTTACGTTTTGTAGTAGAACGTTTTGGTCAAGATAATTGTCTTTTAAATTCACGATTCGTTGTTATGACATTACTCAGAATCTCCGGCTTCTTCGATTTAATGAGGTTATTTCCCTGAAACGGAACAGTATCTTTGTATCGGAGTGAATCATATTGAACTTTCACTTGCAAAATCAAAACCCGACCAGTTTAAAAAAGGAGCAAAAATTTTGATCAGCAGAACAGGCAATTTCTACATGCCCAGTTAAAGCTCTAGAAAAGTATCTGTTGCTGGCAGGAATTCAAGAAAATTCCGAAGATTTTTTTATTCAGAAAACTTTCTTATTGTAAGAAGAAAGGTTCTTACGTGCTTAGGAACGGAAATCATATCTCTTATACGCGAGCACGAGAGATATTTTTACAAAACATTGTTAAGATAGGTCTAGATCCAAGTAAGTTCGGCCTGCACTCTTTAAGGTCAGGTGGAGCTACATGTGCAGCAAGTAGCGGTGTTCCAGATCGGCTCATCAAAAACACGGCCGCTGGAAATCAGACCTTGCAAAAGATCATTATATTAAGGAAAGTCTAGAACAAAAACAGTCAGTGTCATTAAAACTTGGTTTATAATCATGTTGAGGTACAGCACTTTAGCTTTAAATTATTGAATAAGCATAATTTTCTCCCGCACTTTTTCTTCCGATAAATGTTTTTGCCTGTTGACCACTCCTACCTGCTCTTTGTTTTCTTTTCTTAAAAAACTTATGGGTGGTAAGAAGGTTAATAATTTATGTTTGAATGAAATGATATTTTAATTTTTACAACTTAGTCCAGGAGGGGATATCCCGGACGAGCCCCCATCTTACGAACACGAAAGTCCGTAACAAAATGCAATGCATCTTAGAATACACAACCCAGAGCGGGAATGGAACCCTAATCTCCCGCGTGAAACGCCAACACTCTAACCACTGAGCCAAAGATTAGATTTTTTCAAGCACCTGTCAGAGTTTGTATTTATACAATTAAAGGTAGATAGCCTTTTTTTGAAGACAAAATTGTATAAATATGGCCTTTTAGTAAGGTCAATATTAAACAATTATTGCCTTTTGTAAGGTCGATATTAAAGAAATATTGCCTTTTGTAAGGTCGCTTTAAACAATTATTGCCTTTTGTAAGGTCGATATTAAACAATTTTATGCCTTTTAGTAAGTTCGGTATTTAACGCATGCGTACTTAAGTGAAATCAAGAAATTGATTCTTCAGTTTTATTTATATGCTCTTAGTTTAAGAGCATGGCTCCCTCTTTAACATGACACTGTGTGACATCAATGAGTCTAGAGTACATTGATGTTTTCACCTACTGACCCTGAAATAAATATACTTTTATTAAACTGAATTGCCGTGTACGTGCATGTGCGTGCGCGAAAGCGTGTGCGTGTATGCATGTAGATGCATGCATGTTATTACACACTGAACACTATTAATAACAGAGGAATGGCGACAGTTATGGTGATAAACATGATGACGATGATGATGAGAAAATACCGACGCTGATTGATGACGCCATTTTTATTCTGAATCACCAACTTCTCCCTATCACACGATATATTTTGGCAGATATGTTTTGAACACATCTGGTAAACATACGCGTGACAGGGGTAAAATGCAAGCAGAATTGATATGAACTTGTTATGAAAAAAAATAGAACTTGTTCTTTTTCTGTATGTTAAGCAGAAGGTAGAAGGTAATTCATTCCAACTACAAAGGATTCCCGACAAGAAAAAAACGAAACACAAAAAATGGGGAAACTTTGGTAATTACCCCCGCCCCACCCCCCCCCCCCCCCCCCCCGAAAAACAACAACAACAAACGACAATTAAAATTGAATCAAGACCAAACAGCAAACAGGTAATTGAACTTTGTAAATGTGAGCCAGATTCGTTCCAGTTTCACGATAATACTATTTACTCAGATGATTTTGTTTTATGAGCTTTTATTCCGTTATTGCTGAAATAACGCTGTTTTGTTGTTGTTGTTTTTATTGTTGTTGTTGTAATTCTCATCACACAGACGACTAAAAGATATTTGTTTTTACAGAATAATGTAATAAAATCGCATAATGCTGTGTTTAGTAGTCTAAGCGAACAATGAATTTGAGCGGTAGCTAAATACTTGAGTAGTATCTTTTTTAAATACTTGAGTAGTATCTTAAATACTTGAGTAGTAGCTTAAATACTTGAGTAGTAGCTTAAATACTTGAGTAGTAGCTTAACTATATATCATGATATATCTCACTAATTCCTAACGAGTAAACCAAAAGGGGTTTTGAGTGTATTTTTGCAAATTTAAGAATAAGAGTTTTTTATGGAAATAATTTTTAGTTGTAGGCTGTCTAGCGTCCTAAGATATATATTGTTAATCATTGTGAAAATAGTATATTATTGAACTGAGGATTACTTTTTTTGGGGGAAAAAGGGGAAATTCCCTACAACGAAGTATTGCCATATGTCACTGCTAATTATTCAAAATTACACCCCAGATCTAACTTTCATTTTTTATGTTTTTTTTGTTGTTGTTGATTTTTGTATTTTTTTTCAAAACAGACGTTGAGAAGAATTGAGGTAAATCCCCTTAAAACTGTTATCGTATTTGATTACGCCTGCGAAAATACTATGAATTGCTTTCAAAAGATTTAGGTCATCGACAAATGCTGAATGAAATCACCATAGCGATCAAAATTACCTTTTGTATTGTATGAAAGGCAAGAGACTGCTGAAATTTCGAAATTCCCAAAATTTGTTAAAGATGTCGAATTCAATGAAGTCAAACCTTTTCAGCATAAAATCTACCTCCCTTTTTATAACAATCCTCTGAAATAACTTCCTTTTTCGTAAGGGTAGGTAAGTAGGAGTGGTGAATGATAATTTATTCAAACTGAATTAGCAAAAATAAAGTAACAGGAAACGAACGAACGAACGAACAAATGAACGAATGAACAAAGGAACGCACGAACAAAAAGAACGAAGGACGGACGGACGGACAGACTGACGAACGAACGAATGAATGAATGAATGTAATAATGAATGAATTAAATGAATGAATGAATAAATGAATGAATGAATGAATGAATGTGCTCAAGTATGTGGGTTTAGCGTTTAGACCAAATATTTGACTTGCCCACGTATAATTGTTAGTTCTATGAACGATCAAGCAAATGAATCATACACATAAAGACACTTCCTCATTTCTCTCATAGAAATGAAAAAGGCAATGAAAATAAAGGTAAACATTTTAATGTTTTACAAATGAATACATTGTCAGCGCTACGTTTTTAATTGATTACATGATATTTTACCTAACAATGCTGCCCCGGATACATCAGGTAATGAGGAAGTCGGTCACGGATGACCAACCTTCCATCCCTATAAATTTAGCTTAAAATGGGTATTCCTTTGTAGAACAGCGCCAAATTTGGAAACAAATTATTTAGAAAAATATGGAATTCATCAAAGTGTTTGCGTTTATAATTCTAATATTGACATTTGAAAATATAGCAGGTACGATATTCAATAATTAATCTTCGTTAAAACATCTTTTTAACAGTTTACTTACTATTGTATTTCTTTCTTTCTTTCTTTCTTTCTTTCTTTCTTTCTACAAGTATTCTCCTTCTTTCTTTACATCTTTCAGTCTTCCTTTCTTTCCATTATTGTTTCTTTCTCCCATTAATTCTTTCTTAGAGTTCTTTATTTATAGTTCTCCGTTAATATGGATATAAATTGTCTTTCGAACATACATAGAGGATATTCAAGTTTTTTCTATAAATACGGGATTTATTTTCATCTTGTGGTATGAAAATTATCATATTTTACTTGTGGCTATTGCCACTCATGAAATATTTTTTCATACCACTCTATAAATAAATCCCGTATTTATAGAAAAAAACTTGAATTTTCTGTTTATTATATACTTTCTATCTTTTTTTCACCTTACAATTCGAAAGAATTCCCTTTAATTTTGTGTATTGGCTGAATTAAGAAGAAAGAAGTGCGGCAAGACACCAGTGAAAATATGGAAAATATGTTTCACTTCAGTGAAAAATAAATTTTTATAGTGAAAAAACGGAAAATAAAAATATGCATTTTATTTCATCAATATTTCTCAATATTTCATTTTTAAGTATATAATAAAGTTAAATATATAGACCGAGTATGTCAAGGAACCAGGAGTGTCTTCAAAAAGGCGAAGCCGTGTGACACTATGTGTTTGTGATCTCGGATACAGCTCACCAGCACACTGTTTCCAGAGCACGCCTTTACATTTAGTTTACCGGTAGGCTCATGCTATCATTATGCGGAAACCATTTGTTATTATTCTACGTAATCTGACTCTTAAAACATGTTTTGATTATATCGAAATTTTTTAATTATTATAATAATGATACATCATGTTTAAAAATATTGAAATATGATCGAAATGTAGAGAATTAAGAGAAAAATCATTTCGGGGGCATCAAATGTCCATGGTAATACTTATACGTGGGGAGGGGGTGGGTGGGGGTGGGGAGGGGGGAGCAAATGTCCGAGGTGATATTTCATTTGGGGGCAAAATGACCAGGGTGATATTTCGTCTGGAGGGCAAATGTCAAATATTCCATTTAACGCTGGGGAGGGGGGTGGGTGGTGAGGTGGGGGGGGGGGGGGGGGGTGAGGGGCGGACAAATGTCGGTCTGTCGTTCAGTTAGTCTGCTCTGTGCTTCCTGTGATTTTTTAGTCTACAAAATATTTACTTATGCACGTTATGGTTTTAACGCTTAGAATTTAAAAGCGACTGACTCACAGTTGGGTCGAAGATGAAAAAAACAAAAGAATATGTTCTTACATCTTGATATTTTTGCTGCAGTTGTAAAGAACATATTTAAACTAAGTTACTGATTCCTTTTTTTTGATGCTGAAAATTATCAAGATATGAAGTTTTACACACTTTTATCGGTAAAAAAATTTACCCCGTTAGTCACGGGGTAGATACTTAAGTTAAAACATTAATTTTGACGCGCTTCAACAAGGAGGCGCTGTGGCTCAGTGGTCTAGATCGTCGCTCTATATTTTATTGACCGAAAGGTCGTGGGTTCGAATCCTGGTTAAGTCAAAACCTTTTTTTTTCAGTTTTCATGGCGTTTAGAAGCATAATATTATGTTTTTTCCATAGTATATTAAATTCTCTTAAATTTTAAAGAAAAAAAAATCATCAAAATTCTGTGAGTCAGTTGCTTTTAAAACTCTCACTCTGAGAGTTTCTGAAACTAACAATAACAATATCACATGTACATTATGGTTTCTGGCCAAGTGTTTGAATATTCCTGGTAAAACTTCAGCTAAACAACCTTAGTGCCAAGGGACAAACCAGTGTTCAAGTGGTAATGCACCGGACTTGTAATCCAGGGGTCGCCGGTTCGATTCCCTGCTTCGCTATATTATACTAATTGACATTCGAATGAGTCTTAAACCCGACTAGGAGTGTCTTTGGACACGTATGCTTTCTATATATGGCACTGTCCCCCACAATCTGAAATAACCTAACTCTTCAAAAAGCGTAGGTCATTGGAAAATGGTACCAATGATAATTTTACTTAAATTGATAGACAGAATTGCATCAACCCAGTCAGGTCTACACAAGACAAAGAAAACTTGTAGAGTAACAAACAACTTTATGTTAGTGGTGAGTTAAACTGTTATGAAAGAAAAGTATTTCGTATATTATACATATTTTAACTATACTGTACGCACAATCAGCTACCATTTTGTCCGAGTTTTATGCATATGCACACAAGATAACAATTTCTGCACTGTCTCGTCCTGATCTGCCATGCCCTGCCCCGTTGTTTTCGTTCTATTCTGTTCCATTCTAATCCGTTCTAGCCTCGCCTCGTCTCGCTGGTGGATCTGTCCGGGAACCAGACTACTCTCGACTCGTCTCGTCCTCACGTCTCGTCTCGTCTCTTCCTGTCTCGTCTCTTAATGTCTCGTCCTCACGTCTCGTCTCGTCTCTTCCTGTCTCGTCCTCACGTCTCGTCTCGTCTCTTCCTGTCTCGTCCTCACGTCTCGTCTCTTAATGTTTCGTCCTCACGTCTCGTCTCGTCTCTTCCTGTCTCGTCCTCACGTCTCGTCTCGTCTCTTCCTGTCTCGTCTCGTCTCGTCCTGTCTCGTCTCGTCTCGTCTCTTCCTGTCTCGTCTCGTCTCGTTTCTTCCTGTCTCGTCTCGTCTCTTCCTGTCTCGTCTCGTCACGTCACGTCTCGTCTCGTAACGTCTTGTTTTATCAAGTTTCTTTTCTCATCGTCTCGTCTTGTCTCGGCTTGAAACATTATCAAATAATTTTCCATTTTGATTTAAGGGTCAGATGCCTCTAGATTTCAACAGCGACGTTTACAACCGACAAGGCAAAAGAGGTTTCAGAGCACCACCTGCACCTTTTCAACTTTCAATACAAATTGCAGATTCACATGTTTTGAAAAGGGAGTCTATTTAGGTTAAAAATATATCCAGTCAATACTTTTGTTTGATTTAAAAAAGGAAATTGATAAATAAATAAAAAATCTTTGGCACAAATAAGAACAAGAAAAGACGAACATGCTTTAGTTGAAATTTGAAAATATTAGTTTAAAAAACTTTCGAAAGGAAGAAAAAATATCGCATGTGTATTGTTGTTACAGAACGTAGCATATACCTTTTTTTAAATTCCCTTTATTTCGTGTTTTTTTTTTCATTCAATGTCTCCGGAAGTGGATCACTAACTGTCTTTTTTGTTTCAGTCTGTTTTACAGTAACTCTCAAGAACATCGCTATACCTGAAATAGCCGATGTTGAGATTAAAGGTATCGCTAATGGTTTACAGCTATTTTGGGGACGCATTGGAAGGTAAAACGAGATATGTGTATATTCTTTTTGTTCTTAGCATTTTTGAAATTTTGTCTTTAAGAGCTATACCTGAAATAGCCGATGTTAAAATTATAGGTATCGTTAATGGTTATCAGCTATTTGGGGGACGCATTGGGAGTATATTCTTATTGTTCTAAGCATTTTTGAAATTTTGTCTTTAAGGGCACATTCTAATTGTTTGAACAGTAAATCCTGAAGTGGCACGAATTGTTTTTTCGTAGTATAAAGATTTGTTTTTATTTCCAAGGCAATCAGACCCAAACCCACCACCGCAATGTTCTATTAAGATATGCATGGTCATCTATGATGCAGAACCCGAGAAGTTGTCGGCATGCATAAAACTCAACGATGAGGTATTACTTTTGCTCTTAGACTTTTTATTTTTCTTCTTTTTTTCTACGGGAGGTAAGCGTTAAAGATTAAAGTTTTCTCCCTTTGCAAAAGATTTTCATGAAGCAATGGATAAATGAATAGATGGGGCAATGTCCCATTGATAATAAGGCATACTCCATAGTTCATTTGTTGACAGAACCAAGACAAATGAATAATGGAAAATATCCTAAAGATTTTTGATGATAAATGATGATAAACAAATAGTTTTTTGGTCATTTTTATCACTTCCAATGGAACACGACATAAAGATTTTTATCCTTAAGACTGAAACATAAGAGATAGCGCTTTGATTTTTTTTTTTTGGTCCTGTATTTATCATTTCAGATGTTTTCTTAAAATTTTTAGTAGTTTTTTTGTCCTTTTCATCACACTGTTTTCATTGACAAAAATGACACGTATTATCCCCATGGTCTTATGGTTTAATGACGTAATTCATATCAAGTTGAATTAGCAGGTTGCAATAACGTTGCTGGTTCATTATCATCTCATCCCTACAGAAAGGACCAGCCGCCCGGGCTTATGTTAAACATTTACTGCTTCTACATATTCATTTGCGATTCCTTATACAATATACCAGGCAGACATGCAATAGATAACTATTCTTTAACTAGTTAGCTGCTCACCAACCGCATTAGAACTAACCCCTACCGCTTTGAAAGCGGGAACCACAACCACTATGGCCACAGATCCGGTATTTCTCAAATTTTTATAAACATCTTACTTTCCAGGAGACTAACGTGACGTTAGCAGATGTTGGATGTTTCAGGACATCTTTATTTGGTCAGTATTTCTGTGAGATATATTTGTGGTTTCTTAAAGAGGCACACCGTTGAATCATATTTAGTTTGTTGCTATTTTTAATTAGCTAGATTAAGTAGATGAAAAAATGTGCTCAAATCTGAAAATTTCTGCCAAAAGTCAAGCGATTGTGGATAAACTCAACGAAATTATTCCATAACAATCCAACTTATTTGTAAAAGGTTGAGGTTTTTATAAGCGGTTGGTTTCGGACGTTTACGCCAATTTCCGCATTTCGTTTATTAAAATTTGATAGGCAGTTGACAATATCGTTAATTTCCGCCTCGCTCTTGAAATTTTCGAAGTTGTTGTCAAACAGTTGTTTTGGCTGACAGCGGTGTCTTACAAAGGGTTTCTGAATTAACAAAAATCCGGTGTTTTTGCATTACGTTTATTTTTCGCAATGCCAGAACAAATAAACTAACAAACAAACAAACAACAACAACAAATAATGCAAATACTTTAAAGTGATGATCTTGCGATTTTAATGAGAACATGAAAGAGAGATATTCACTTTTTCGCCGTTATAAGTGTCATTAAACACCGCATTCATTATTTTTGTAATCAAAGAGACGAATATTACACCTTTTCTTTATATTACAATCAGATAAACCAACTACAAAACCAAATAGAGGGGAGACAACTTTAGCCATTACTTCACACGGACTTGCAACTGGCGGTGGTACAAGAAGTACAACAGATCCCAGAACTTCCTTTGGACTTTGTCGGTCTAACAGTGACCGTGACTGTACAACTCAGTCCAGCAATGAAACAACCACGCAAGATGGAAGAGATACTAACGGAAGCGGTAGAATCGGAATTCCTTTGAGTTTATCGATGTTGACAATGATGATGCTGGTAAATGTTGTATGAAGATTTATTGGTAGCAGAAAACCTTGTTGATTTACGACGGAGACCTTTCATTAGCTTTCCTCTAAAATAGTGCCCATTTTTTAAAAATTATTAATGCAAAACAACTTGCATATCGTTTAAAGAAATTGAATGTTTTT
This sequence comes from Cyclina sinensis, assembly GCA_012932295.1. Taxonomy (NCBI): domain Eukaryota; kingdom Metazoa; phylum Mollusca; class Bivalvia; order Venerida; family Veneridae; genus Cyclina; species Cyclina sinensis. Next base: position 14,262,734 of record JAAONU010000010.1, read on the forward strand.
TTTTTATTCTTTTTTGTGTGAAATTTATTACTTGAAACAAAATGTACGTAATTCACTTTTTAAGAACGTAGTAATAAAGCAATGATTACAAATAAACAAACACATTTATCACAGTTTTGTTTTATATTCTACAATAATTGTGTAATGCTTACTTTTAGCGATCGTTTAGTTTGCAATTATCTCTTTCTATATACAAGTGTGTCATATCAAATCAATGTACATAATATTCTCAGGTACAAAGTAACCTACCGTCAAGGATTTAATTTACAAAGTTAAATCGCTAAAACTGACTGTTTCTGCTCAGTCATAGTACAGCCCATAAACCATTGCAACGGCGAACAACGATGTGTTACTAAATTTAGCACTAATGAAATTGTCTGTCTCTTTATTCCAAAGACACGTTGAACCGAACTGCATCCCTGGTCTCTCTCTCACTGAGCCAATAGATACACGCGCACCATTTTGTAATATCCATAACCCATTGACTTGATCTCTTTTACAATTTTGGAACTCAGTAACTGACTATAGGTTTTACATTGGGCTTGTTCATTCTCTGTGTCGACTAAAAAGTCCACTCATATATTTCCGCTGCCTTTTCAATGTCTAGATTCACAAAGTTCTTTTCCGGTTTAAGCTTATTTAATATTTCGACACGTAGCAGCACTGCTCGTTCGAAGGGGAGTCACTTATTAAAACGAGGCCGTTTCCAATCTCCTCGCAGTGATCTCCCCTGTACTGAAAGTATGAAAGGGAAGTAACTGCTGTGTGGAGTTCAATCTCCCCTTACAGGATTAGATACTGAGTGTAGCGTAACCGGTGCGCGGAGTTTGTGTGGAGTTAGGGCCGTTTTCAGTGTGACATCCTTATTCTGCGGGCCTGCGGCAATATTTGCGGCCCTCTTTGCGGCTCTAGTTTTAACACGTTTTGTTCTGTAATCGTCATAGTACATGTAACAGCAAATACTAACGATTGGATAAGAATTTATTTTATATATTTCATATAGATAATTATTATATATATAATGGATGAAAGTAAAATCTATAAAACATAATACTAGCAGAATTTGATTAATGCACTTTCGAATGAAACACTTTATTCAGATGTAAATATTATTTATACAGGATGAAAATAAAATCTACGCAACTTGAAAAAAAAAACTTTCCAATGTCGTTTAAAAGTTTGCCAGTAATTTTAGTACAAAACCTATACTAGAAGAATGTAATGAATTCACTGTAGAATAATAAAAAAAAATATAATGTGAATATTATTTATAAGGGTGCAAGTACAACATATGCAAAATAAGAAAACGTTTCGACTGTCGTTATAAAATTAGCAGTAAATTTTGAAATAAAACGTAATACTAACAGAATTCAATGAATACGCTATATCAGCTGAACAACGATTTTTGTTTTAAAAAGGTACAGTATCGCAAATAGAGCTTGTGTGAGGGAAATCATATGTGTATTAAAAAGGGAACATCGTTATAATATTACATTTTACAAGTATTGCATTTCCATTGTGTGCATTATGTTCAGTTACATATTTGCGATGAAACAATTATATTTTGCATTTTTGTTAGTTGTCTATGAAATCCGGCATTCTGTTTTTAAGGTAACCAAGAGAGACTAATTTTCTCTTGAAATGGGTCTTTTTTGACAAATGTTCACCACTAGCATAATCTTTTAAATTTTAATCAATTTTTCATCTAATTAATGACTTTTATTACCTATGATTTACTTCTTTAATTTGTGAATACAGCGCGTCAAACTGACCACAAATTTCACTTTCTGATACACTGGCTGCTTCATATATATGCTGTTGACCATGATGCCACAATGTATACACACGACCAGGAAGAAATGAGCAGAACATACTAAAACTTCTATTTTACAGTATATTTTGCCAGGCAGATTAAAACGGGATCATCATTGACACACATTAAATAGACCTGATTATCCTATGATTGCATTTTCGGATATCGGAATGTATACATACGTTTACTGAGTTGACGCGCGACCTTGATTAATTGACGTTAAACACGTTTTTATTGTTTTACAGTTTAGTTTCATATTTATGTTTATAACGCCGAGTGTTAATTGTCATTAACATAGAAGCATCAACATACAATATGTACAAATTACATATTTACTTATACGATACATTAAAATACAATACACCACTGTATTTCCGATCTAATTACTTCATTTTTCAAAAAAAAAAATATCAAACTACGTGTATAATTTGCAATTTTATAAATGGCCGAATCTTCATGAGGAATGTAACAATCACATCATTTTTGGAATTAAGTGAAGATTTCCTTACCTTTTATTGTTTACCTTTAGACTCTCGTTAGGGATAACCATTAAGTTTTTTTTCATTTTTTTTGTTAAAAAATCAACTCCTGATACATTAATTTTAGTGCTAAAAAGTTTTTATATATAATATTTGGAAGCTTACAAAACAACGGCCATCAATTTAGCAAATATTGTAACTGATAGTTTAAAAATTGTTTTTATTTATTTATATTTTGTACGTCTCCAGTTTTCTCACGAAATAGCCATATGCCACCTAAATTCCACCAACAGCACGTGCAACCAAAGCCTGGGATTGTGTAATAGAAGAAAAGAATATAGATATATTGCTCCCACTGTATATTTTACAACATGCGATTTATGTTATATGTATTAACTATATTTTAAAATACGTTCTTGAAAGATACATGGAATGCAGTTACGTTCATTGTTTTGACTCACAGTAGTAAAAAAAAAAGAATTTAGATGGCAAAATATGATTTAATGAAGAAAGAACAACATCTTAACATCTCCCTTCTCCGTTAGTACCAATTACGGTCTTTCGGGTGAGATGTTAAATGCACACCGCATACATCACTGAATATGCAAAAGAAACAAGGGTGTTTGAAAAATTTTAAAGAGCAATTCGAATATGCATGAATATTCAGATCACCTTCGGTGTTAATTTCTGCCTTTTCCTAAATATAACTACAGATGAAAAACCTCGAACCTTGTTTGTAGTTTGAACAGTTTGTGGTAGAAAATCTTCAAGACATGTTCAATTTTGACGGCTTGATTTCGTCACATCCGGTTTATGTACCTTTAGCACATCAAGATGAAATAACATTCCCATGCTTTGAACATGATTACGAAAGACAATGTGTGAATCGGCATGAACCTTCGCCTTCTATCCAGTCGACAATGTTTCAGCTATAAACACTTTCTTTTCTTAAAGATTTATGAAAACTAGATGGGGACACGCGCAAGCACGGGCTAATGGTAATATGAGAATTGGCAGTCAAAGAAAACACGTGGTATGCTTGTACATATTTAAATTTTAACCGCAGTTAAACACAACACTGAATGCATATTTAATGAATCCTTTCAAATATACACAAACATCCGAATATAATCCGTTACAATATGTATCCATCTCTGAATTTAAAAACATTTCGAAAAAGAATGTGTAACACGTCTGCTTGTCAACCACACAATACATAACTGTAATCCTTAAGCAAAATAAAAGTAAACGGAAAAAATAAGAACAACCGATGTCTTTCATGTACTTTTTTTCAATTTAGTTTTTGATTATTGCAACGCGTTGATAACCATAGTTTGAGACCTTAAACTTTTTTTTTAGATACAAATTACTCTCTATTCGTTTTTTTTTTAGGTCAACTTATAGTCTTTATCAATAAAGTATCAAATAATGTATTACTGTATTATTAAGGTATCCCCCCAATACGACTTGTCATGTGATATTATTGTGGTATTTTTGTTTGGTAAATGTACTGTATTGGTTTGAGTTTAATAAAGTTTATGTTGTTGTTGGTTAACAACTTGTTCAGAATACCGTCTCACAGGTGTGAATGAAGTTTAAGTGGCACTGAAGGAACCCAAGTCATTGTAAATAAATCCCTGGATTTTCAAACATTTCACAGGAACTTATGTGTTGTAGCCTACCTAATATCTTCTAAAAATGAACATTATGGAAAGGAATTTCAAAATCCTGTGTTGAATGGTGAAGTTATGGTACAGACAATGCCTTTCATAAACATGTTTTATCTTTAAGCTGTCAGCGACACCTTCGCTGTTTAAGCCCACCCTGAGACATTGTTCGTCTTTTTCTGCAACGTGGTCAGTCCGCTGTCGACATGAAATTGTAAAATTGTAAACAAATTTAAGCTCATTGTGTTAATGAATATACAACTCAACATTTGAACAAAAAAAATGGGAAGAAATTTAAAACTGGCCTTTTTAAGACATGGTCTTTAATCAGATGGCTTTCTCCCACAGACTTATAGAAAACCGTTTCTCCGTTGGCCTTTGTTTTAGGGTGGCCCTTATTCAAAGCTGGTCTTTAGCACTAGTTTGACTCTATATATTTTTTCAATAAGAATGTGTTAATTCATTTATAAAATTACTATAATATAACATTAGCTAGTTAGATAAAAACATCAATCCACTGGAATAAAATTAGAAAAAGGGTAATTACTATTACAGTTTTGCGAGTAATGGTTACCTTGATTTGTCAATTCTTTCATTGTGGGTACAAACGTTTTGCTTAAATTGGCACAGCTTATGTCAGCTGTATTAAGAATGTTGACCTCGTTCCGCGTATACTGCTCAAGAAGTGTCCGTTGGATACTTGCAGTAATGTTGTAAGGCAAATTAGGACGACCTGTCCTACCGACGACACTCCACGATAAATTGTGACAATCAAACTTACATGCAGGCTAGAGACTGGTCCCACAGATCAGTCGGGACTGCGCCGGCATTTCCTACTAAAGTATCTGCCTAAATTTCTGACAGCATCAACTACTTGATTTTAAAAACAGAAGTATGATGGAGCCTTGCATAGTGAAAAGTGAAATATAAACATATAGTGACGTATTTAACCCTTGTAGACACCTATTACCATAATACAGGCTATAAAATGCAATCCCGCTCGGCCACTTAAGATTAAAAAATGATTTCGCCGTGAACATAAAACTTAGAAAAAATTTAAAACTTGATGAGTAATATAAACCCGGGAAACTGACACTCCGAAAAGGGCAAACACTCGAGTATGCAAGTAGTAAACCCTAATAATACCCATCACTGAGTGGTACGTCAAACGGCCATTTATATTTTCATAACCTTGTGGTACACGGTTAGGTCATATTTACAGCATGCCTTTCTTTAAGTGCGATTTTTTACGCGAACGCGGGCCGTTGCTCAAGTTTTGCTGTATGATCACATATAAGAGAAACTTTGCGGTAGATATTTCTTAAATTCGCGAATTATATTGACGACCCTCATTGATGAGTAAATTGCATATACTGAGCAGGTAATTAAAAATCTTCGTGAAAAGTTCTTTTTTAAAGGGAACAATATCATTCTGAAAGCAGGAAAAGACTGTAGGTTTACCCAATTTATAGATTAGTCAAAAGCAGAATTCTGCATTGTTTAAAACAATTACAGTATAAAACTCCATGAATTTTATTCCTTATAATGAGTATACTTCAATAAAGACCAGTGATATATTCCACGGTACTTGTCCAGGTCATTCTTCCGTGCACCGTTCGTACCAGACTTTCATTTTTCAACTAAACCCGACTCACCGGATTTTGTAAAGGCACGCGTGGTACTGATGAAATTTCCTTTGAGTGACAAACCGTTTCTAAAGTCTTTAATGTAAGGCCTAGCTCAGGATGTGAAAGTCATGGACCTTTTCTTTGAAGAATAGTTAGCCAATTTGACCATCTTGTCCCGTGTAGCTCTTGAGATAACATGTGGTTAAAAACGAAAGAAATAAAAAAAAATAAAGAAAGAAAAACACACATAAATTGGAATAATGATAATGGGAGGGTTTATGTTATGGTAATAATTGACAAGACTTGATCCAAGAGTCTCACGATTTATTTTCCCTCTACAGTTTAACTTTTGAACTAATGTTTCAAGTATTGCGGCGAGCATATGAGCAGCCGATACCGACAATAAATAAGTATCATCTATAGTAACTGCAAAAACTAAACCTGTCCAGTAGGCAGGCAGGCAGGCCGAACGACTTGGATGACGCATTTAATGAACTGACACCGTTGGTTGTCTCTCGTGATTTGTGTGAATAGTTATATATAACAACGGACAAATGCAAACACAAATATTCTTTAAATTTTATTTTTTTCTTTCGGTTTTATTATTCTATAATATTTGCAGCTGCGTTTAAACAGGGTCTTTCAATTTCTCAGACCCTGGTTTAAAGTAACGTTTACGGTACAAGGATATTAATCTAATCACATGATTGATACTTACTAATTAACTTCCCTGAAAGATGATATAAATACTGAAACGGCAAAGCAATGCGCAGATACAGCAACGGGCATCAATAAAGGCACGCATTTCAGCATCACTATGGCGTTCATACAGATGGCAGTGTTGTTAATGGGCTTGGCTTTGGCTTCAGCCCGCACCATCAACCTGGAAAAACTTGTTCTCTCCGTGTCAGATGAAGTCAAAGGTATGTTCCTGTTATACAGTTTGAAAAGGAATCTCTAACAATGTCAAAGAACATTATCTAACAATGTCAAAGAACGAAGGTACTGGACTATTAATTTTGAACTGCTTTTGTTTGTTTTCCCTTTGAACATGTTGAAATCTAGTTTTACTTTTTCAACTGGTTTTTTATTTTTGTTATTTTATTTTTTTATATTTTGTGTACGTACAATAGTTAACATCATTACTTGCACTGCGTTGCTTCTTGCGATACTTGTATTTCAAAAACAAAGGAACACGAAATTACTCACGTTTTTTTTTTATTTCCTTCCTAAACTGAAAATATTGCTGTATCACACAATCTATAATAACAACATTTTTTTTCTTGCTTTCTGTCCAGTTTGATTATGAGTTTGTATGTGTCTCACTGTCACGATTTTTAAATTTATTACATTCTACTTGTTTTAGATTGCTTAACTCCTAAAGGTATCTCAACTTTAAAAGTAAAAAAGACATATTTAAAAGCGAGATGTTACTTTTCATTGTTATGAGAAATCGAAAGAACAGTCATCATTTTTTTTCAGAAACTGATCCGGTCGTTTCTAAAATTCTGACCTCGATGGTGACCGATCGAAGCAATACATCGAATGGCCTTGAGTTTGACCTTAAGCAGTGCTCAGAAGGAAGTTGCGAATTCTGTGCAAATAACATCATTAAAGGTAAACCATTTGCCAAAATAACATCTTATAAAAAAACGACACGTAACTTAAAAATACACTATACGTGTTCTCCAGAAATCCAGGGTTACTTCACAACACTGTTGTAAGTGGATGGAAATATTGTAATGGTAAGTATAGTTCTTGATCTCACTTATATCAAGAAAATGCTGACTTACAGAACCTATGTCTGGCTACCGACGAGACAAATGCTAAAACATTTTCTATGATAGTAGTATTGATTAGAACGTTGTTCTCGCTGCTGCTGCTGAAGCAAATAAAGCATCTTTATCTTTGAGAAGACAAAAACTTGGTCTGCAATATTTCCTTTAACTGAAATCAAATCCAAAAAATCCCACTTACAAAACTGTTAGCTTTTTCAAAAAAGAGACAAAACCATTCCTCCATTTAGCTTACGAAACAGTCCATTCCTTGAATGTCTAGACATAGACTTAGATGACTTAGCAATAACTAAAATTCCAAGCATTCCACCATGGACTTGGAAATCTCCACAATTTATTTATGATAGTGCTAAAGATAAGAAAGATACAACCAGTCCTGAAATATTCAAAATTAAATACAATGAAATCAAACAACAATATTATAAGTATGAATATATTTACACAGATGGCTCCAAACAAAACAGCAGTGTATCTGCTGCAGCTGTAATAGCAGATGAAACTTTTACTTTTCGTCTTCCTGATAATTCTTCTATCTCTTCAGCTGAACTTAAAGCAATTGGACTAACTTTGGATTATATTGAAACTGATGATTATTTTAGATATCTTATTTTCACTGACTCTTTATCAGCTATGCAAACCCTTGATCATGAAAATACTGACAATCCTCATCTTCCTCAGGATTCTGAGATAATATTTTGTTAGCTCCCTAGCCATATTGGAATTCAGGGCAATGAGGCAGCAGATAAAGCTGCCAAAACAGCTCTAAATACTGAGGTTTTACCTTTCCGTGTTCCGTGTGATTTTAAACCCATTGCCAATAGTTTTATACAAAAAGTCTGGCAGAAAACATGAGAAGATCCTATGAATCAAACAAATAAATTGTTTTTTATTAAACCTGTCCTAGGAGAGTGCTTGTTATTTTCTAGACCATCACGCAGAGAAGAAATTTCCTTTGTCGTCTATGTATTGGACATTATTACCTTACTCACTCTCATCTTCTGAAAGGGGAACCAGTCCCACAGTGTGTTCCTTGTTATACAGATCTTACAGTTAAACATATTTTTATTGACTTTGTGGACTTTGCTCAAATACGAAATAAATATTTCAATGTACATAACATGCATGAGCTGTTTAATTCTGTTCAGCCAGACTTAATCTTTAAATTTTTAAAAGATATCAACATTTTTAACAAGAAATAATCGTTTTATTTTTTACTTTTAACTTTTAACTACATCATATTTTACTTACTATCGACAACTTTTCACTTTTACATCATTGCAACTTTTTAACAAAATAGTTACTTCTTAGTTCTTTTTTATACAATATTTTTTTTGCGCCCAAAACGACCATAGTTGTCGACGGGCCATAAAACTCCATTCATTCATTCATTCATTCATTCATTTGTTCTCTCTGCTGCAAAAGAAAGAACGGATAACTCAGTCTGTTTATATGCACGTTAGAGTTACTAAAAAAGACAACGTTTTCTTGGCTGTAATGCGTTGATTTATGTTATCTGCGGGATGTAAATTTGACTGCGACTTTAACAGTTCACCTTTCGGCGGAAGCACGGCTAGAGCTCTCCAAACTAGTGAATGAAAACAGGAAAAAGCAATATCTCTGTAACTGAAGGGAAATGACCGTTGGAACTAACTATATAGTTCAGTATTTATTAGTAAGAATTATTAAAACTGCAGGCAGCGCATTAGAAAGATTATAGATTTTTTTTCACTGTTGTTTGAGCACACCGCTTTAAGGTATTAGATTCCTAATACCCTACCTTCACTTTGAAGAGTATTCAGTTCAATTTTAATTATTTTAATTTGTGTAGGATTGAGACATTTTCACTGAAAGGCATGGGTTCAAACCCCACACAAGCCATTTTTTTTTTAGTTTTTGGCAGTTTTACATTGTTTCGGTTTTACAACAATAACTTTTATAGAATTTAAATTAAATTCCTTTCGTTTTAAATATATTTCAATTGTAACAAAGCTTTTCAACATGGCAAATCGATGAAATTTGGGTATCTGCGATTTCAGTTATAAATTTCTCCAAAGCTAGATGGTAAAAGTATTTGATATTTTTTCCAATATGTTATGAAATGTACACGAATAAAAATAATTATAGCTAATTGGAAGCCTCGAAGCTCTATGTTGAAGTTTTCGTTGATAACATTCCCTCATAATGAAGTGGGTGGGGTAAATTTATGATTTATAATCATATTTCGTTTCTTTTCACTTTTGTCATTTCATTTTATTTGTATATGTTAGCAGTCAGTAGGTCTTCATAATATGAATGATTGCATACCAAGTAACAGTTATTTTTATATTCAGTCTTAGAAGAAAACATTGTGTTTCTCTATACCTTATAATCCCAATAAGTCGGTGAGGTTTTAGGTGAATATTAGTCATTTCTTGAAACCCCCACGGTAAAAGTGTCTTATATTGTGTATATTTTGTCCTAGGATAGTATTTTTTTTAAAAAAGGTCACTTTAATGAGGGCTGAGAAAATGTTTATTAGTATTCTGATACCTTAAGTCATTTTTGTTAAATAGATAAAGAAAATGTCAAAATTCTACCAACGCTGTGTAGGACCTGTGACAGTCCATATACGAAATGCTATCCTGCTTTATCTACCGTAGTTACGCAAATACCATGACCATTGACGAGACCACGTGATCTATTCATTTATAGTTACAAAACTAATATCTTTTTATTACAATATAACATTTATCGAACTGCATATCAAATGTTGATGATCAAAATATAGAGAATCATACTTTGGCTATTTGTGCACAGGTGAGAACAGAATATTTTGTTGTCAATAGCCAATCTACATTCAAAATTGTCTTTCCGTTTTGTTACAGTATGTGTCAAAGCCACTGTCAGGAGTTCAAGCATTTTTATCGAAGTCACCATTGCCGGTATCACACTCTTTCACACAGACGTTACAGGTAATTTTTCAGAGTGAATAAGCAAAAACAACAAGCTGCTTCTGCTGCTACGTCTGTCACTGCTGTGCCTACTACTACTACTGCTTCTTCCATTATCACTGCTGCTGTAACTGTTACTGTGAAGTGACTACTGATACGTTTGCTTCTTCCATTGTTACTGCTGGTGCTGTTGTTATTGTTTTCACTGTTACAAATGCTTCTTCAATTGTTACTCCTGCTGTAACTTTTACAGTGACTACTGCTTCTGTTGCTTCTTCTACTATAACTGCTGCTGTTGCTGTTACAGTGACTACTACTTCTATTGCTTCTTCTACTATTACTGCTGCTGTATCTGTTACAGTGACTACTGCTTCTATTGCTTCTGCTATTGTTACTAATGCTGTTGCCGTTACAGTGACTACTGCTTCTATTGCTTCTTCTACTATAACTGCTGCTGTTGCTGTTACAGTGACTACTACTTCTATTGCTTCTTCTACTATTACTGCTGCTGTATCTGTTACAGTGACTACTGCTTCTATTGCTTCTGCTATTGTTACTTATGCTGTTGCCGTTACAGTGACTACTACTTCTATTGCTTCTTCTACTATTACTGCTGATGCTGTTACAGTGACTACTGCTTCTATTGCTTCTGCTATTGTTACTAATGCTGTTGCCGTTACAGTGACTACTGCTTCTATTGCTTCTGCTATTGTTACTAATGCTGTTGCCGTTACAGTGACTATTGCTTCTATTGCTTCTTCTACTATTACTGCTGCTGTATCTGTTACAGTGACTACTGCTTCTATTGCTTCTTCTACTATTACTGCTGCTGTATCTGTTACAGTGACTACTGCTTCTACTGCTTCTGCTATTGTTACTAATGCTGTTGCCGTTACAGTGACTACTACTTCTATTGATTCTTCTACTATTACTGCTGCTGTTGCTGTTACAGTGACTACTGCTTCTATTGCTTCTGCTATTGTTACTAATGCTGTTGCCGTTACAGTGACTACTACTTCTATTGCTTCTTCTACTATTACTGCTGCTGTTGCTGTTACAGTGACTACTACTTCTATTGATTCTTCTACTATTACTGCTGCTGTATCTGTTACAGTGACTACTGCTTCTACTGCTTCTGCTATTGTTACTGCTGCTGTTGCTGTTACTGTTTCTACTACTATTTTTGCTTCTTCAATTGTAACTACTGCGGATGCTCTTATTGTTCCTCCTCCTACTATTATTGTGTAACTATTGGTGCTCTTGCTTCTGCCATTGTTACTGATGATGATTCTGTAACTGTTTATATTGTTGCTGTTGGTTCCGCCATTGATACTGCTGATGATTCTATTTCTGTTTATACTGCTGCTGTTGCTTCACCCATTGTTACTGCTGATGATTCTGTTATTTTCTATATTGCTGCTATTGCTTCTGCCATTGTTACTGCTGATGATTCCGTTACTGTTACTATTGCTGCTATTGGTTCTGCCATTGTAAATGCTGATGATTCCGTTACTGTTTCTATTGCTGCTGCTGCTTCTGCCATTGTTACTGCTGATGATTCTGTTACTGGTGCTATTGGTGTTGTTGCTTCTGCCACTGTTACTGCTGATGATTCTGTTACTGTTTTTATTACTGCTGATGATTCTGCCACTGTTACTGCTGATGATTCTGTTACTGTTTCTATTACTGCTGATGATTCTGCCACTGTTACTGCTGATGATTCTGTTACTGTTACTGCTGATGATTCTGTTACTGTTTCTATTACTGCTGATGATTCTGCCACTGTTACTGCTGATGATTCTGCCACTGTTACTGCTGATGATTCTGCCACTGTTACTGCTGATGATTCTGTTGCTGTTTCTATTACTGCTGATGATTCTGCCATTGTTACTGCTGATGATTCTGCCACTGTTACTGCTGATGATTCTGCCACTGTTACTGCTGATGATTCTGTTACTGTTTCTATTACTGCTGATTATTCTGCCACTGTTACTGCTAATGATTATGTTACTGTTTCTATTACTGCTGATGATTCTGCCACTGTTACTGCTAATGATTATGTTACTGTTTCTATTACTGCTGATGATTCTGCCACTGTTACTGCTGATGATTCTGCCACTGTTACTGCTGATGATTCTGCCACTGTTACTGCTGATGATTCTGTTACTGTTTCTATTACTGCTGATGATTCTGCCATTGTTACTGCTGATGATTCTGCCACTGTTACTGCTGATGATTTTGCCACTGTTACTGCTGATGATTCTGTTACTGTTTCTATTACTGCTGATGATTCTGCCACTGTTACTGCTAATGATTATGTTACTGTTTCTATTACTGCTGATGATTCTGCCACTGTTACTGCTAATGATTATGTTACTGTTTCTATTACTGCTGATGATTCTGCCACTGTTACTGCTGATGATTCTGTTACTGTTACTGCTGATTATTCTGTTAATGTTTGTATTGCAGTTGTTGCATCTGCCAATGTAATTTCTGTATTATGCAAAGTCGATCAACCTTGTGGCATATCACCAGTTAAGTATTACCGGTAATAGATCATCAAGGCTGAACTGATAGTGGCTCAGTCAATTCCTGATAAATCTTTTGTCAACCTTTTTTTTAAGCCCAGCAAAAATAATTTTGCATTTTCTGAGCTTATTTTGAACGCAAAAATAACAAAAAAATGCTTTTAGAGGCTCGTTGAAATATCTGGGAGGTTAAACTTCTTACTTCCGGTACCTTATAAGTTATTTACAGTAACAAGAATAAGTTTTGTTATAATGGACATAAAATGAATTTTGACAGAGGAAAATGTACCTTGACAGATCGGAGGTTTTAGTGTTTGCCTCCGGAAGACTCGGGCTTGAATTTCTAACCAGAGCTTGGGTGTATCTTTCTTGAAAAAGATACCTTAAATCACATTTTCAGAAACCTGTGACTGTGTAACACTAAAACAGTTACTAACGCATTTCTAAAGGAATTGGTTCCATCTTAGGTTAGAGGTCAGTTAGAATTAGTGTGAGGTGCTTTCATTGCAAATGTACTAAACTTATTTACTGTCAATCAGATTTTGATCATTACATTTAGAGTATTACTTCTTTTAGCTCCACTTCTAATTGGTATATCTTTCATCTCTTTGCAGCCGCGAAGACATTCTGCCAGGATGTATTTTATATTCCTGGAATACATAAAGTCTGCCTGAAGTTCACGGACATAGACCTGGAAAAGATGTCTGGGTGTGTGTCCATCACGGTCACGGTGAGTCTCAAGTGGTATATTCCATAGCACTAACATTTGAGGACTTGAAGTTTGTATGTTTATGGTATCACGCCAAGGCTGTACTAGTGCTATATGTAACCATACGAAAGCGGGAGGCAGTAAATCACTACACGGAAACATTTACAAGTGTTATGACAAATAAATCTCTACATATGAAAACGCAACTGGACGGTTAACAACGTGATACATTATTATGAATGTATCCCACTATTGTTTTAGTTAGCGATGTGAAAGAGGGACGAATACCCAACTCCCAGCTGGTTAGAAAATTCAAATTGAGCTAGGTTATGAAAATCCAATAACCAATACTCAAATTATAGCTACCTCCACATATATTTCATTCATATTCTCTGAATTTAAGAGCATGGTTCCCTCTTTCACATCACTCAGTGTAACAAAGATAATCATATCGTAAGATACAACCTCTCCGAGAACTCTGATAGTAAAGTACATGTTTATTTTGATATTACTAACAGTTCATTCTATTTTAATATATTTTCTATTCAACAGCCTTTGTTGGTTCCAATACCGATCCATTTCAAAATTGGTTGCTTTACAATACCGCATGCGATGGAGGAGAAGCCGGGAACAAATGCTGATGAGAAACAGCAAGTAACTCAGAATGAGGCTAGTGATACACTGCAGCCAGAAACGGTCCTGAAGTTCCTGTCTCTAAAGAAAGAGAACTAAGATATAAACTGTTATGAAATGTAAAGGAAAATAACTTTTGTAATCGAAACCACTATTTTTGGTATGTTTTGCTTAGTAGAGCATGTACCGTGCGACGTTCAACTGAAAGCCAAACCGACTTTTCACCTATACTTACAAAGGCAGATGTTTTCTTTGCCTTTTTTTAATTTTTGTTACTGAAATAATTGCATTTATACTTTTTAAGATTTTTATTTTCCGGCAGGATGGTACCATTATATTAAAATATTTCAAACCTGTGAATAAATAAAGAATTAAAAGGTAGCGTGTGATGTCCTGAAACTAAATTTGTAAACATTGTACCACCAACTTAGAAACTTGATAATTCTGTGTGACGAAATCGCATAAGAAAATACATTGTGCTTTAGTTAAAATAAAATTGATAAAATTTTTATTCGTTTCTTTTCTTTTACATCAATGAAACAGTAACTTGTCAGATGATCATTCGATTTGGCAATGATTGTATATCTTATAGTTTATGACCTTTTTAAACTGCAGATGTATGCAAAATACTGTGCTATGAATTAACTTAAAAACGAATATATCCTTACACTATTCTATCCCTAATATGTTCCAAATACTTAATAATGCTTCAAATATTAAGCAGTTATTGCCTTTTCGTAAGATCTGTTGTTTACAAATATGGATTATTTTTAGTAAAGTCGATATTAAACATTTATTGCGTTTTAGTAAGGTTGATATTTAAAAAAATATTGATTTTTAGTAAGGTCGATATTAAAGAATTCTGGCATTTGAGTAAAGCCGATATTAAAAACTATTGCCTTTTTGTGAATACGATATAAAACAATTATTGCTTTTTACTTAGGCCGGTATTAAACAATTGTTGCTTTTACTACAATCGATACTAAACAATTATTGCCTTTTACAAAGGTCGATATTTAACAATTATCGTTTTTAAGTAAATTCGATATTAAACAGTTATTGACTTTAAGCGAAAACAATATTAAAGAATTATGACATTTGCGTTAATTCGATATTTAACAATTCTTGAATTTTAGTAAGGTCAATATTAGCCTTTTAGTAAAGTCGATATTAAACAGTTATTGCCTTTCTTATGAACATGAAAGTCTGTAACAGAAAGATGTAATACACAACCCAGAGCAGGATTCGAACTCCCCTGTGACACGCCAACGCTCTAACCACTGAGCCAAAGAATCGATTCTCTGACGCAGTTGTCAGAGGTTGTATCTATGCAGTTATCGGAAAGAGTGCACTAGACCGTAACAGACCGTAACACCTTTAAGTAAGGTCGATATAAAACAATTATTGCCTTCTTGTTAGGTCTATATTACACAATTATTGCTTTGTTTGTACCGTCAATATTAAATAATTATTGCTTTTAGTTAGGTCGATATGAAGAATCGGAAATCCTTTGAGTTTATCGATGTTGACAATGATGATGTTCATATGTGTTGTATGAAGATTTTTTGGTAGCAGAAAACCTTGTTGATTTACAACGGAGACCTTTCGTCAGCTTTCCTCTTAAATAATGTCTGATTATTTATTTTTAATTGTTAAAACAAAACAACTAGCATATCGTTTAATGAATGTCTTTTTTTGGTGAAATTTATTACTTGAAACAACATTTAGACAGACAGATACGTAAATCAGAACGTAGTAATAAAGCAATGATTACAAATAAACAAAGACATATATCACAGTTTTGTTTAACATTATACAATAATTGGGTAATGCTAACATTTTAGCGATCGTTTAGTTTGCATTTTTTTCATTCTTATATACAGGTCTTTCTTATATACTGGTCCGTCACATCAAATAATTGTACTATCAGGTACAGAGTTACCTACCGTCAAGGATTTAATTTACAAAGATAAATCGCTAAAACTGACTGTTTCTGCTCAGTCATAGTACAGCCCATATACCATTGCAACGGCGAACAATGATGTGTTACTAAATTTAGCGCTGATGAAATTGTCCGTCTCTTTATTCCAGAGACACCTTGAACCAAACTGCATTCCTGGTCGCTCTTTCATTGAGCCAATAGATACCACACATACCATTTTGTAATGTCCATAACCCATTGACTTGATCTCTTCTACAATTCTGGAACTCAGCAACTGACTATAGGTTTTACATTGGACTGGTTCATACTCTTTGTCGACTAAAAGGTCCACTAATATCTTTTCCGCTGCCTTTTCAATGTCTAGACTCACAAAGTTCTTTTCCGGTTCAAGCTTGTACGTATTTTTGTATTCAATATTTCGACGCGTAGCAGTACTGCTCGTTCCAAGCGGAGTCACTTCTAGAAACGAGGCCGTCTCTGTGTGTAAATTTGGCCTTTGACCCCCGCCTTGCTTTAAACCGGCTGTGCTGATTGGTAGAACCCGGGATCGTGACATCCGCGGTGAGCCAATCAGGCCTCTTCTACCTTTCATCATCTTAGAAACTGTGCTCTTTAATAGTTACCTGAAACATAAGTTCATAATTTTTAAGAAATTTCCCCATTTCTGTGCAAAATGTATTTGTTCTAATCAATCACTTGATATTTTAATCGTTTATGTGATTTTATTAATGAGGAAATACAGAAAATTAGGTCTTTAAGAAGACTTGTAAAGACCTTTTTGAGAAGGCAAAGAAATGATTTAATGAGAAAAAAAGAAACAAAGGCATCTTAACATCCCGCTCCTCCGCTTGTACCAATAATGTTCTTTCGGCAGAGATGTTAAACGGACGCCGCATGCATGGTGCTATGCATTGAAGATGCAAAAGAAAGAGGGGTGTATCTGCAGCGGCAATATGGACATCCGATACCAAAAATGATTAAACTAAGAACAGTTCCAGTCTGTGATTTCAGCTGGACATTGGTGATATAAGGACACCATGAAATGTAAAAATGAGAAACGACTGAAATGCTCTAAAGGTGTACCCAACATTTAAATCTATATCTACAAAAATCAACATTTCTAAGATTTGTAAGTACAGCATTCCAAGCCGTGATTAAAAGGGACATACCCAAATATTTACTTATGATTTACTGCATAAATTATGTATTATATTTACGCATTCTCTTTAAAATGAAAAATGATTGACAATTAAAAGACCACATGTACAAAAATGTTTCTTTGAGGGAGAAATTGATGAAGTAAGTGTGTATTTGTGACAAACGGCTATGAACCAACATATAAACAACAACAACAACAACAACTATCTACATTTAGACTGATATTGAATGAAGTGATAAACTGAGTACTGAAGTTAACCACTTGTACTTGGAATTTTAGGAAATGTCTTTATAAAGGTAGAATGTCTGGGTTCGTATTTTAAGGTGTGTCTCTTTAAAGGTAGAATGTCTGGGTCCAGATTTTAAGGTGTGTCTCTTTAAAGGTAGAATGTCTGAGTCGGGATTTTAGGGAATGTCTCATTAAAGGTAGAATGTCTGGGTCCGGATTTTAGGGAATGTCTCTTTAAAGGTAGAATGTCTGGGTCCAGATTTTAAGGTGTGTCTCTTTAAAGGTAAAATATCTGGGTCCGGATTTTAGGGAATGTCTCTTTAAAGGTAGAATGTCTGGGTCCGGATTTTAGGGAATGTCTCTTTAAAGGTAGAATGTCTGGGTCCGGATTTTAGGGAATGTCTCTTTTAAGGTAGAATGTCTGGGTCCGGATTTTAAGGAATGTCTCTTTAAAGGTAAAATGTCTGGCTCTGGATTTTAGGGAATGTCTCTTTAAAGGTAGAATGGCTGACTCCGGATTTTAGAGAATGTCTCTTTAAAGGTAGAATTTCTGGGTCCGGATTTTAGGGAAGGTCTCTTTAAAGGTAGATACTGCTAAACAGAGTCTTGAAGTTTCCATATTTCTTATCTCGACTGGTAAACACTTTACGAAGCATTCTATTCAAGATTTATTAATATTCATGAAGAAAAAATGTCTCTAAATCTATGAAAAATAGATAAAGCTCGAAGATTTACATAGACCTTAATTATATATGCATTAAGATGAAAGAAAAGGATAACGATTAAACAGTGACAAAATTTACAAACCATCAATTCTTCCTGTCCTCTTTTATTCAAAGTTTAAACACAAGAATACACGTATTACCGTTACCATATATGACCCAAATTAAAAATAAAATATTCACATTTATACATATATAAAATCACGAAGTTACACTTACATAATCATTATTCACTTTCATAAATTAAAATGCTCGCTTGTAACGCTTAAACATTATTATTTATTATTGTTGAGGTTGTGCTTTATACAGCGCGCTTTCAAAATCGATAATTTACATTGATCAAACTCAAACAATACCGCTTCTATTTAAAAGCATCTTAATATCATATAAATCAGAGTAAAGACAAAATATTTATTATACTACAATCAGGTTTTATCGATCAAGCGATCATATAATGATTTTTATCGTATTTAATATTTAAAGGCGTAATCTGATGCAAGGTAGAGTTGACAAATTGACTAGCTTTCGGATACTACCAGGTATTTCGGACAGATTTGATAAGAAATTTAATATACTAAATATTTTGATCATTATTGCGTTTTTTTCTTTGTTTTAATTTAAAACTCACTGTACGTAAGTAAATATTTCGGATTATCAACAGCGTACCATATAATTTTGAATTCCATGTGAAGGAACGAACGATCGTAGTGAACAAATAGAAGAAAGAGGAATGAATGAATAGATGAATAGGTAAATGAAGGAAGGAAGAAATGAATGAAGGAAGGAAGAAAAGAAGGAAACTGGAAGAAGGAATTTGGAAGGAGGGAAAGAAAGTAGGAGGAGGGAAGGAATGAACATGGACGGATGTATGAATGAAATTTAAACATAATATAGTGCTTTTTGCTTAATTTGTCAGAAGTTTTAACAGAAAAAAAACTTGTCTTACTTTTTTTTTTCAATGATGTTTACTCTATTTCACGTGTGTTATCCAGCAACAAACAAACTTTGAAACTTACACATTTTCTTTTTCAGAATGTATTCAAGTTCTGTTTTAAAAACTTAACTTATAAGTCAAGACAGTCTCTTCTCGTATTTCCGAATTTATCCAAGTATAAGAAGGGATTAGAGTATTGAATTTAAGAGATTAAACAAGGGCGTTAATTTTTTAATCTGCACTTTTAATATAAGACGGATAAATGTCGGCACACGAAGAAGACGGTCACATTTCTAAAGTAGGTCGTTCTTGAAACGTCCTCTCATAAGAACAGCTTGTAATAAAAAAGAAGAAAAAAAAGGTCACTCCAGAATTAATTACTGTGTACTTCTAAATTAGCGTGAGCTTTTCGTATGGGTAGATGTTTGACTTACCTTGCCTATCTAGAAAAAAAACAACAACATAAAACTGTATGAAACAGCTGTTAATTTATTATTTTAATCAGTTTCCAGTTTTTATTAGGCAAATCGGCAATTGCTTGCCTTTAATTATTTACATATAAATGAAACGAATATTGTCAAGACGTTAAACATAAGTTTACACAGACACCATGGTTACAAAAAAATCGAATATTACAGAACCTTGAAAGATTCCTATAAAGTCTGATCAACGCGAACATGATGAATTTAGATTTATTCAGACCTTTAAAAGTACTGTCGTGATTGAATGTACAGTTTGGTTCACCTGTGGTGTTTGGTTTCTATCTTTCTGAGTTTATTTATCGTTGGTAGCGGTTGCCAATATGACCGACGCCGCCTGCATATGTTAGTGATTTTATGTTGTGGAGGATAGTGCAAAATACAGAAAGCGTCTCGTGCCTGAAACACCCCTGGTTATTTTCCATGCTCATTATATAGCACTGATACATGGGACCTCGGTTAAGTTGAGAAGCGGGTGATCGAACTCGTGACCCCTATATTATACGTCCAGTGCGTTACTACCGGACCACTGATCCGCTCCTTTGATTTCACACCAGGACCATAATACAGAGGCTTGTCATGCGTGATTTACAGGCGACATATTCAGGATCATTTTAACCAAATTGATCTGCCTTACAAGGCTATAAATGTAAAGGAAAAAAAAAGATTAATCTGAATGCTTGTGTGTTTTATTTCTTCTGTTCAAATGATTTTTGACAGTTTAAGGCCTGTAATTTTATACAGTGGTGTTAAGAAAAGTTAAAGAAGTGTGTGGTTCCTCATAGTAGCAGCTGTGCCTGCAGTTAGATTCCCAGCAAACTACAACTTTAGAGCCAAGTAGGAACTTATGCGTTCGAGCCCGGCCGTTGCCTTATTAATAGAGACCTGCTTAAAAAAGATATACAAGGTATATCAAACAAGATTTCAGCGCGAGAGAGTGGAAGGGAAAAGTTGGTCAGGTGCATAATATGTAATCCAGAACTTGCGAGTTTACTTTCCTACTCATCTACGTTTTACGGGTGAGATTTAGGTAGGTAGGTAGGTAGGTAGGTAGGTAGGTGGGCAGATACAGAGAGGCAGAGGCTGAGAGACAGATAGCCTACGTAATAAACCCTCACACGGGGTAAATGTGACACTTACACCTTCAAAACACTTCCATAAGTTTCTGAATACCATATAATTGAGCACAAAAGATACATCGAAAACTGACTATTTTTATGTTGGTGTTAAGAAAACTGACTATTTTTATGTTGGTGTTAAGAAAACTGACTATTTTTATGTTGGTGTTAAGAAAACTGACTATTTCTATGTTGGTGTTAAGAAAACTGACTATTTTTATGTTGGTGTTAAGAAAACTGACTATTTTTATGTTGGTGTTAAGAAAACTGACTATTTTTATGTTGGTGTTAAGAAAACTGACTATTTTTATGCTGGTGTTAAGAAAACTGACTATTTTTATGCTGGTGTTAAGAGGTAAAATTTACTACACAAATTTTCCATTATATCAAAGCATCATTGGAGTTTAGTTTTAACCTTTTTAACTATATAGATTGGAAAACAAGTAATTCTTACGGTCGATAACTACCTCATAGGTTCAAACCAGTTCTCGCGCCAAAATTGTGAAGTGTATACAGTCATTAAGTCATCTAAATCCTTGAGGGATTCGGACCGGCGACCTCCGGATCGGGAGACCTGCGCTCTATCTTTCGACCTCGACCACTGAATCTCAAACATATTTATAATTATGAAAATATATACTAGTATATCAGTTTCAAATTCCTTCAGAAATCATGGCGTAGTATAATCGATCCACTCTTCTCAACTAACATCGCTGCCTGTGATAATGATCTTTCGGCCTGAAATTCTCGACGATGCATTAAGCCATGAGCATGTAAGATCTCTGGGGAAACATAAGGAAAATATACAACATAGTTAATGAGCGGATCTTTGAAATAGCTGTAATTATCACAATAAATAATTCAAAGTGCCATTACTGGTTTAATTCCTCGCGGAACAACTAACACACTTTTTGGTCTATTGGATTATAAGTTATACAGAGGTCACTAGAATAACAAGAGTTAAAAATATAAGGGACAATTGTATTTTAAAACCTAAACGAACATTAAATGACCGAAATCTTCAAGAGAAACCTCTAGTATAGGACTGATTAATCAACTCGTCGATTAATTATTGACGAAGATACCTCTGAATCATCATCGACAAAGAATCATCGGATTAATCGTCGATGAATACCCTTCTCATCAATCATCGACAAAACCTCTCTGCTTAAACGTTGACGAAGACCCCTCTGATTAATTATTGATAAAGACCCCTCTGATTAATCGTTGACGAATACCCTTCTGATCAATCGTTGACGAACACCCCTCTGAGTCATCACTTAAGAAGACTTCTCTAATTTGTCACTGACGCACCTCTATAAATAAAATCATATACAAGGAGACATGTAATAAACCATCGACGACGACCCTTTGATTATTCGTTGACGAACACTCTTTTGATTAATCATTGACGAAGATTTTTCATTTGTCGATATTTCTCATTGTAAAATCAATGTACTATAAGTAGAACTACATGGAGCCAGCACAGCGTTGGGATGGTGTGTTAGGAGTAACAAAATGAAGAAACAAGCATGAAGCCTATGTATCAAATAGTATCACTGGCCAGGGGCAGAACTCCAGAAATGTCATTTTAAACCACTCTTTGTAATCTGTTATCTCTGTATTTCTTCTACGTATTAATCAAATGCGTAAACCTTACTGTCATCTTTTACAATGACATAGCTATGCTATGTTGTGCTATGCTATATTATTTTACGCTATGTTATGTAATGCTACGATATGCTATACTATGCTATGCTATGAAATGCTAAGTTATGTTATTTTACGCTACGCTATGGTATGTTATGTTATGCTTTGTTATGCTATGCTATGATACATTATGTTATGCTTTGTTATGCTATGCTATGCTACGTTATGTTATTTTATGCTTTGCTATGTTATGTAATTCTTTGCTATGCTATGCTACGTTATGTTATTTAAAGATATGTTATGTTATGCTTTGTTTTTCTATGCTACGCTATGCTATGATACATTATGTTATGCTTTGTTATGCTATGCTATGCTACGTTATTTTATTTTATGCTAAGCTATGTTATGTTACACTATGCTATGCTATGCTACGTTATGTTATTTAACGCCATGCTATGTTATGTTTTGCTTTGTTTTGTTCTGCTATTTTATTCTTTGTTATGTCATGTAATTATATGCTACGTTATGTTATTTTACGCTATGTTTTGTTATGCTTTGCTGTGTCATCCTCTTTTTTGCTCTGTTTTTTCTTTTTCAGTTTTGTTTGGAATCGGATACAGGTCACCATAGAAACAGACTTTAAAAGTTGCTACACGATTAACTTAATTACTGAAAGATTAAGGCAAAACGAAAGGTTACCTACCTTGGCCCATTGATTCATCATTACCTCCCTTTTTTAGTAAGACTATCTAAGGCTTCAAAGACTAGAATTCACAATACAAACTTAAAATTAAATTTTAACTTAAAAAAACCTATTACTCAGTATCAATACAGATATTTGTCGGGGTCCAAAATGATTTTGAGTTCATTAAATTTCATCTCTAAGCTGAAAGCAAACGTTCAAGATAAAGACGAGGACATTCTGTTTACATTTATAAATACCGGATGAATTGAAAACTGATTTGTTCAAATGTTATCTCGATCTTATGAAAGGATGTTTCATAAAGACTTATCTGTATTTAAAGAAAATATAGCAGAAAATGATATAACTTGGGTACCTAATCTTAGTTTTAAACGAATTGAACTTGCTCAACTTTTAAACTATATTTTTATGTTTAAAGATTTATTACACGTAATTAAAACATCACTACATAAAACAATAAAATTAAGAATTAATTTAGCTTAACCACATTTGATTATCTAATTTTCACAGTGCACGATTTTATATGTTACAGTTCTATACACACTAAAAATATATAAAGAATGGCCATTTGCTACTGTTTGTACATAATTAATTTTATTTGTAATATTTATTGAATATTTTATGTATGCAGATGGATGAGACTCAAATAAACAAATAAACAAACACAATAAAAGTTAATGAATTATCGCTAATCAATAGTTAAAATATGCCATAAATCTTAACAGAGATACGATTCAAGGATGAAAAATTACCAGCTTTGATAAAAATTAAGAGATGAAATGATAAGCAATAATGAGGGACATTCCTGATAACAAATTATCTCCCTTACTGAGATAACATCAAAGGTAGACCAAATAGCACACTGGTCCATTCAGTTGGAATCCTCTGGCTTTATCCTTGTTCCTTATTGTGATGGGCTTGACTTTTAGTTGTGAATATTGTCACTTATATATTAAATAACAAGTTAGGATTATCAAAAAACAAAAGATAATGGTGTTAACAAAACATGTTGCTAAACTTAATGTGTAATCTGACTACCACTGTTGCAAATAATTAGGCTTAATTTTCATCATACCAAAAGAGAAAATAGCGATAAAAGCAGATGAATCCAAATGGAAGGACCTCTGTAATATCAGAGAGTATTCAGGGTAGATAATCCACTAATGTCCCCCATTGTGTATCAGCTTTGATAAAATGGAAGTACTTTTACAGTTAATCTCACATGCATATCTCTCACTTTTTTTCTGGAATATACGTACACATTGCAATGTTTTAGAACATGATGTACATGTGTTGTATAAGTTTATGTCTGGGTAAACAAACGATCTGTTCTGTTTTGTTCTACTGAAATCTAAAATTCATATTAACCTTATAATTATAATTTCACTATTATCACGAACGTGGAGAGATACGAGTACTGACAGAAAAGCTTTAGGTAAGCGTTATTTAATCCCAAATGTTTGTGTTCGTTAGGTAGGTGCCAATAATTAAGAAAACGTTCATGTTAAATGATCTTTGATGAATGCATGTGACAGCGTCAGTTAACCAATAGCAAATAATTAACAGAGAGATTCAGTTGTCTCCCTTACAGAGGACCCTCTCCATGTGCAATGTACAATTACAAAATATCTATAAAGAAGACTTTTCCTTGTTTTTAATATAAAGTAACAGGTTTCTGGCAGAGGTTATCGGTTAGCTAGTATATCTCTCTATCTTCATCTGAAAAATTATTCAATTCATTGTCAACTGAAATGGCATGAATAAACAACTCGTACTTTAGGTTGTCATATGCCTGGGAATGTAACAAGATGTAAGATTCATTTTCTATACCCTGATTACAGACTGGAGATAATCGCATTTCTTCAGATAAAGTTTAGTATCTCCCTTTCTCTATTCCAGTAGGTGCAACCCCACATCTATACTTAGCAATGGCTGACCTATATTTATAAGATATTTGAATACTAATATATTTAGGAAATAGATTTTAAGTTTGAGTGATATACCGTCGAATATATCACGGTGTCGAATTTAGATGGGTAGTAATTTAATCATGAAGGCCGAAGGCCTAAATGATTTAATAATTACGCATATGAACGAGAAAAGGGTGGAAAACCCTTGACGAAAACCAATTGTACTGTAAACCAATCTGTAAAAAGTCCCAGCACACTTATAGTGATTGATTTCTGACCCCAGCAAATCGCACTGATTCGAAATGTCGCCGATCAGCGTGTTTTTGTCTCGTCGTCTTTTCACCGTGTTTTCGCTAGCGCCGAAACGACAACGTTGATATGGAAAGGCGCCGATCCGAAAAGAAAATGCTAGATGAGGCGCCGATGCTAGCGTGGTATAACGCCGAGTCGACAAGCGCCGATCGTTACCTTATCGTGTTGTCGCGTTCCCGTGGCGAAGGCATACAACACAGAATCACAGATAATATTTTCGCCAGGTAAATGAGTTCGTTTGTTCTAGCTCTTTTGCACTATTTCTGTATTAATTCGTCCAGTTTTATATATGCAAGCGCTACCGGAACGCGACAACACAAAAATCACGAAAATGCACCGATTGGCGCGTTGTGGCCTCGTTGTTACTTTGTCTTTTCTCGCTAGTCCCGAAGCAAAAAGTCGCCGATCTGCGCATTGTCGTAACGGCGTTGTTTCGCCTTTTCCTTAGCAGAAAAGCGAAAAGTCGACAATCGGTGCGTTGTCTTGTCGGCGTTATTTCGTCGTTTCACTAGCTTGCTTCCGATGTAAAATAAATAATTACGAACTAAAGGAGCTCCAACTATTTACATTCTCAAACCTGATGTTGATCTGTGGTTTCCCCTTCGACTATTCCAACTATCTTGCTTCCCTCTTGAGCTTCGATTTCCCTGATCTCACCCTCTATGTCCTTGACCTCGCCGACCTGGAAAAAATTGAGTAATTTTTGTCATCTTTATTATGCACTGAAGCTTCTGCAACTTAAACATAACTAACTTCCTTGTGACCTTTCAAAATCATGTTAATGTTTTTCATCTAACGGCTTATGCACCAATTCAGTAACATTCGTAAAAATCACATTCTTCTTTTTCTCATTCCTGACTTGGTTAAGATTTGAAACACATCAGTTAGACTATCCACTTTAACAATTAGAGAATCAATATCACAACAATTATCTGCTTTAATTGTGTCAACCCCTTCGTCAAGAGACTTATTGACCGTTTTCGTTTCCATATTAATACGTTTGACCATCATATATGAAAGTCTTTCTGAAAGTTGAATTGACAGTTTCTTCTTTAGTTTGATTTCTTGCTTGTCTATTCTGTCTGTTATCGATTCACATGCTTTATTTCTTTGGCAAGAGCATCAAACTCTCCCACGATAAGTGCCATCCCATAAACACCATCGATTAATTCGGTTGATTTATTTACACTATATGCTTCTGTTACCTCCACAAGGGTGTTCCCAGACAGTACCTTTCTTGCATTTTGGTACACAAAACCAGTGTCTGAACTCTCCTTTGCCCGCTTACAGGAAATATTTTTTTCAGTTTCCGAGTCTGTGAAGTGACGTTTTTTCGCTGATGAACATAGCATACTATTATTTGCTGCTACTGGCTGAATCGACAACATGATGTATTCCACATATTGTTTTCTCATTTCGTTCTCCTTAATTTATAGCTTAATACACAATTACCCATGTGTTGTCTTCTAAATCGCTCCGCATTTTCTCGCGAATATATATTACAGAATATTTATACCGGTGTCGGTGTACTACCACCTGGTTCAGATTGTCCGCATCTGCTGAATCAGCACATAATAACGGCAATCTCGGTTTATTATTATTCTCCTACACAGAATTAATAGCTAGTGCAAGTTTATATTCAGTAAAGAATACCATTTAAACGAATATGTCTGCAGTTATTTCACATTAGAACAAAATTGAGACTTTTTGTTCAGTCTCGACCATTTTGACCGGTATTAAACAAAAGTATTTTTAGAAGTGAAAGCTGCACACCAGATTTTGTAGTTACAATCATATGACCGCCTCTTATCCATACATTCGCATTGAAAAATAATACCTCAGGTTGTATGAGTTTGCATTGCAGTTTTGGCAAAAGTGCCTTAATATTACAGAATTCTGTTCATTTTGAAAGCATGAGGTAAAGTTTCATTTTTTTTTTTTGGCAAATCAAACTGTAAAACTAACAAGTTATCAGTCTAGTATTCATCCGTACAAGTTTCATTTATAAACTTGGAACAATTGCAACTTCTCAGCCCTCTGCTAATCGGCGAGGTATTCCGAATGCGTGTAATGAGATTACGTAAACAGGAAATCGTACACGAACAACCAATCACGCTTTTGACTCTGTTATTAATGCTTTTTTGTTGTTTTGTTGTCAAATCAATCAGAATAACTCAAATATTTTCCTCTAATGAATGTGCTTAAAATATTTTTAACATCCTTGCTTTAAGTTTGGATGCTGATTAAATTATCAATGGCAATATATTTATCTGTTTTCCCGAATCTTGACCAGAAAAAAAACCCTTGCTATAAATATTATCCAACTGACCGTATTTATGGCGATAATTCACGTTTTAAAGAACGGAATATATTGTGTTTATGCCATTCACAAGAAGTATTTGAGGTTTCCATTAAACAAGCTATTTCTTGATTATACAAAGCAGTTTCTCGAACCACGATAGTCTGCACAAAATCAGTAATACAGTACCTATATTCGGGTACCGAAATTCGGATAACTGATGGAACGTCCGAAAATAGAATATTCGAATATATTCCAATATGGCAAACCAAATATTCGAATATTGACTTCAGTATTTGTTCCAATCCCTACTTTTTGATAAAGGTTTACTTGTATATAATGTATATAAATATTTTTATATTTAATGTTTTTCCTGAAACACCTTTAGTTGATTATTGATAAGCACATATCTCCAAATATTTTGGTCATAAAGAATGTAAGAATTAAAACATTTCAATGAAAACGTTTAGGGTTTCATCATAACCATGTTTTGCCTTAAATTTATTTCAGGCCACATTTCCTATACAAAAGATTAAGATCCAGTCTAGAACTGTTGGCATCCTTCTGTCTCTAGAGACAATGGAGTCTGCACCTGAATATTTACTTAGTTGTGGGGCAGCAGCGCCGGTTGTAGCTGAATAAGCCAATGCGGGAGCTGCAGTTCCTGCCGCACTTGCTGCAAGTGTAATCAGTGGTGGGTACCATGGGGAGAGCAGTGTTAGGCTGGGGCCCTCGCGGCTCTTCCTTTCCTCGCGCTGGATCTCTCTCTTCAGCCTGTTTGACACCGGTTTTGACATTTGCACGCCAGCTAGAGCGTCGGACGTTGCTCTTTCGATGGGTTGATGTTGTATGACTTCAGATACCTCTTGCAGACATCCTTGTAGCGCAAGGCGGGTCGACCGGTTGGCCGTGTTCCGGTGGCGAGCTCGCCATAGAGGATGCCCTTTGGGATGCGGCCATCGCTCATCCTGCATACGTGTCCGAGCCAGCACAGGCGCCTCTGTGAGAGGGTGGTGAACATGCTTGACATGCCTGCCTGGGCCAAAACATCTGCGTTGGAGACGCGATACTGCAAGGTGATGCCAAGGAGTCGTCTGAGGTTGCGCATACGGAAGGCGTTTAGTCTTCTCTCTTGGTGCTTGTATAGGGTCCAACCCTCACTGCCGTACAGAAGGGTGCTCCGCACGCCAATCCTCATGTTGAGCTCGACATCCAGGGATAGGTTGTTGTAGATTATGGAGCCGAGGTATGTGAACTTGTCAACCACTTCCAGGGTGTGATCGCCAATGGTAATAGTGGGAGTGGTGTCAACATCCTGAGCCATGATGTTGGTCTTCTTGAGGCTGATGGTGAGGCCAAACTCTGTACATGCCTCCGCGAAGAGAGTGATTAATTGCTGAAGGGCAGCTTCCGTGTGAGCAGTGAGAGCGGCGGCGTCGGCAAAAGAGCTTCTCACGGATGAGAACCTTGCGCGTCTTCACAACCTCTGGTGGGATTCCGTCACTGTCTGGTGCTTTCCCGAAGGACAGCGAGTCAATAGCTTTACTGAGCTCCTCGATGGTGGGTGGCGAGTCGAGTTCTTCCATGTTGAGCGGTGGGGTGGTGTTCTCCGTGGCTGTATCGGTGACGACATTATCTCTAGAGTACAGCTCCCCGATTCAAAATAATTAAACTTTTGCATAAAAGCTAATATCTTGGAAATTCAGAATAACAAAATTATTCATCTTGAGTAAAGTACATAACAGCAATTGACACTCTTGAATTTAATTTTAATCAGTCGTTGCTCTTAACATGCAAACGTTGGTACCGCATGAAATGCTCTTATTAGAGTCTCAAATGACCGTCCCGTCTGTACGTCACAGCTCAGAAAGTACTTTACGGATTGAGTTTATACTTTATACAACGGCAGCACTTTAGTTTCAAGGAAGTCCAAACAATGACTCTACCTTGGTTTATTTTTGGATTATCTCCATTACTTTTATGTTGAAGTTATGCTTTTCTAGAGCATATCTAAAAAGCAATTGAAGGAATTGATATGATTTTTATCACATGGGTAGGATGTGAAGTGACAAAGAACAATCTTCACACATTTTAACTTTCGCTTCTAACAGTACTTTCAGTGCTTTGATTTTTGTATAGAATTTGGGAAGCGGTACGTATACGGCAGTGTTCTATTTCAGCCATAATCACGAAAAGTTCTTGCCGGTGCACATATACGGCAGTGTTCTCTGTCTGCTATAATCACGAAAAGTTCTTGGCGGGGCACGTATACGGCAGTGTTCTCTGTCTGCCATAATCACGAAAACTTCTTGCCGGCGCACATATACGGCAGTGTTCTCTGTCTGCTATAATCACGAAAAGTTCTTGGCGGGGCACGTATACGGCAGTGTTCTCTGTCTGCTATAATCACGAAAAGTTCTTGGCGGGGCACGTATACGGCAGTGTTCTCTGTCTGCTATAATCACGAAAAGTTCTTGGCGGGGCACGTATACGGCAGTGTTCTCTGTCTGCTATAATCACGAAAAGTTCTTGGCGGGGCACGTATACGGCAGTGTTCTCTGTCTGCTATAATCACGAAAAGTTCTTTGCGGGACACGTATACGGCAGTGTTCTCTGTCTGCTATAATCACGAAAAGTTCTTGGCGGGGCACGTATACGGCAGTGTTCTCTGTCTGCCATAATCACGAAAAGTTCTTGCCGGCGCACATATACGGCAGTTTTCTCTGTCTTTATCTATAGGTTTTAAAATCAGAAGTGACAGCATCATGATTTGATAAAACAACACAATAGTCTTAAATCACATTTACTGTGAACAAGACAACATAATGATTCCACAAAACAACATACGCAATGGAAAAAAGACGCACTAACTTATATAAGACAGTCTATAAGACAGTCATGGCGTTCCATATATTGATATTTTTTTCGTCTTACCCATTGTTGACCAACTGACCATTAAGCTCTGTTGCCAAAAATGAGGTTGAAATTTATAATGAGGTTCAACATTTTTTCCATAAGTTAAAATCGTACTTTTCGAAACTCTGCAAGATTAAATTTCCTGAGAACATTTAGGTACAGAGACATGCACACTGTTCAGCTAGTGTACAAGTCCCACTACTAAAAAAATGAATTACTTTATCTAACCTCAATCCCGATTTCACAGTCTTTTTCAGTTCTATTATTTAACGCTATACGTGTCATTGTAGCTACATATCAACTTTAAGCACCGACCAGAGAAACATTAGCTATACGCAAACCGGTTTCAAACAACAAGCCGAGACATTGCATATTTTGAGAGGTCGAACAAAATCGTAATATTACGTATCTCGATTAAGTTCATTCGTCGTTACAACAACAACAAGAAAGAAATGGTAAGTTATGCAGGAGTATTTGAAAGAGGATTTTAAACATAATAATTATCTATATATTTTCACGAAACAAAGAGAAACTTTCAGCTTCCGAAAGTAATTAATCTACTCGGCAAAATCATGAAAATCAATGTCTGTAACTTCCTGTCTTGTGACCTGAAATCGTCCAAATAGGTATTAAGCTATTTTCAAGTTAATTTTAGTGCTATTTTAGAGCTGTCTAAAATAAGATTGAAATATAAACCTGGCAGCAAAAAAGTGAACCAAAGCTCACATTTAAGATCTTAAAAAAAGAAAGAATAAAGAGCCTTGCAATTCCTCGCTCTTACTTAAGTTTCATGTGCGCTAAACCTATCCGGTCGCTATTTGCTGTATCGCTTCCGTCGACAGTTTTAATTTATATCGTTCCCTCTCAGTGAACAAAACTAATTTATAAAAGAAAGAACAACAATCCCATTGCCGCAGTTAGGTCATTAACAGTTGTATTGCCCCAAAGCATGTCCGTATAAACTCTACACACTATTGGATTTTATTCAGGTGAACAGAGAGCAAATAAACCAGTGAAATTAACACTGACATCTTTATTCAATATTATAGTGTTGTTCAATATAGATCGCAGTCAGAAAAAAATCATACCATGACAGATGAATGGAGGAAATTCAAAAGGATTTTAGCTGTGATATTCTTGTGCATTGTTGTGTTTATCATCACAGCAAGATACATGTATGGATATAATAAACAGGTGGGTCTGGTAAGTGTTTAGTAACTAAGCATCAATTAGACTATTAGCGCTTGAATGTGAAGATAATACTTATATATATTGTTATGATCGTATGTTATGAAGTTCATGAATGTGCTCGCTGATTTAAGGGTCACCCTCACTTAAAGGGTCACAGGACATCTCTACTTTGTTTTGTATACATAAGAGTACTTTACGATTCATTATCCTATAACCCAAGCAAAAGGTAGTCATTCTCTAAGGCCAAATCAATAATGTGTCTTTCTGGACACTCTTTATTATTTTAAAATTTCTTTCCATTTGCCTTTTAATGTTTACTGTCAAAAAAGAATATCAGGGAGCAAGTAGCACACATCTCGAATTATTTTTGCCTTGCTTATTATCACGCTATATCAATTTATTATTCAATTTACAACATATTTTAAACCAGTGAAAAACTGAAGTCTGCATTGTACTATGAGCCATGCAAGCTTAGTAATTTATCTAACCATCTTAATATGGCATGGAAAACGTGACAATCGTCTAGTATGACACATATTTATTCTGTATAAACGTATGAAAAATTATCCACACAAAAACAACAACAACAAATGAAGACATTTTTAACAACATTTTATTTGAAAAATATAAATAAATAGTTAAATTTAGATGCATCTCATTAAAAAAGTATTCACCTGACGCGATATATTTTTCCTCCATATATGTAAAAAATAATTGATAGAAATATTTACTTATAAATGTCATAATTGTTTTTATAGAAACTATAGCTTGTATTATATAAGAAATGGCCGATAACTTTTCTCTTTTCATGCAGACAATCGCTTGAGAAAGTTAATACAGTCCAACCCAGCCCAAGTTAGGTCGTCAGTCAATCAAGTAACCAAAAGCAGCCATTTTAGACAGATGCCTTGTTAATTAGGGTTAATTAGTTATGATATACATGTACATTGTGAATACCATATCGGTGACTGTTTCAATAAGGATGCTGCCTCAACACAGTTTGACCGTACTTCACTATGGAGTAGAAATAGGAGAGATCGAACAAGTATAACTGTTTCTAAAAATAGAACTACTGATAAGCCACATTCCTAGTGGTATTGAAAGGTCGTACAAACAATGAATTTATCAGAAAACTTGGCCAATATCAATATAGACGGATGGGCACCTGTATATCTATTTTCATTACTAAGTGAATAGATATGTTGACTAGAAAATTAAACTATCAATAATCGATTCGTTTGTCTGCTTTCAAGTACCTAGTTTAGTTGTGTTTGTAGAGAATTTGAAAGCTTTTATTATGTGCGTTTTATTTGTGAGAAATAAGGTTAATACAACCTTAAAAAATCTGCAGTATTAAACCAACAGACAAAAGATCTGTCTCTAATTTTACATTTGCAGATAAATAATAAGAGTAGCTCTACAGAAATCATTAAATTCGTGAAACACGAAGTGGATATGTGAGTAATGGTCAGATTGTACTAAAGGTAGTTCACCTGCATAACAATGGCACGTGTAACTTGAAGCAAAAATATAGACATGTCTAGCAACATTCCATATCATTAAACAAGGTATGAAAGTTATCGATTCAACTTAAATTTGTTGTGGCCGGAAATTTATTAAGTCCTATTGTAAGCTGATATCATCTTTGTGACGTCCTACACTCGACTCGTAGCAAAGGCCTGGTGAACTTGCAATCGGATTGCTGTGATCAGTTATGCGTGTTAAAGTAATTGTAGCCTAATTTATTAAGCTTTAAGTGTTGAACCGTTTTTAAAGATCTGGTATTTTTAGTTGTTCAAGTTGAACAACTATAAAATGTCGACCGATAATTTCGGGTCACCTTCGGAGGCGAAATAGTGAGACTAAAGTAACTGCAATCAACATTCAAGTACCTGTCAGTAGATTATGTCTGCTACTCAGAACATGACATTTTCTTGGTCAGAAAACAAGGAACATGAAACTTTACCAAATATTCCAGAACCTGAACCAAATATAAATCAAGAGAAACACATTTTCCACAGACTGAAAAAACCCTGATTTAACATTTTATTGAACAGGTAAAACATGTTGGAAGTTACGCAAAGGAATGCAGATGGTTGCAGAATTGTATAGGAATACGATCTGATTCCTCATTGCTGTTGTTTATATTCAAGCAAGTTATAAGTATTGATATTTAGTCATTTCTGATTTTGCACACACACGCACGCACGCACACACGCATGAACGCACGCTACAACAAAAAAGCAGAAAAGCAAGGTTTTCATTATGATTTTTTTCTGTGGATACATTCTAAGACTAACGGGGTCAAGATATGAGAGTGTCATATTGGATGAGATGGCAATACAGACGCGCATACAAGTCGATAATTATAATGATGTTGTAAAAACTTTCCCCGCTATCTTATTCGGTATTCACCATCGTCATATTTAATATTTGCCAATCTATATCCTTATTCGATATTCACCATCATCATATCTAATATTTACCAATCTTTATCCTTATTCGATATTCACCATCGTCATATCTAATATTTACCAATCTTTATCCTTATTCGATATTCGCTATCGTCATTTTTAGCATTTATCAATCTATATCCCTATTCGATATTCGCCAATGCCTGTTTCGACTTTGGCCCGTCTCCTTATTTGACTTTCACCTGCCTTCTTTTCGAAAATTGCCAAAAGAAAATATTGAAATTGGACGAAAATCGAAAAAAAAGATAAATATCGAATATCGAATAAAGTCAAATGAAATAATGGCGATTATTTAATACGGAAATAAACAAAAGTCACATAAAGCTTTGGATCAAAGTTTAATAAGACGATAGGTGAAACTCGAATAAGGTGATTAGAAAAAGTCGAATAAGGATATGGAAGAATGTCAAATAAAGAAAAGATGAAAGTTGAAGAAGAAATTTGGTTTAATTTAATCATGTTTAGTCCACTGATCAAGTCGAATAAGGAGATGAGCGAATACAGAATAGGAAAATGGACGAAAGTCGAATAATGAAGTATTAAATATCGAAGAAGGAAATGGACAAAGTTCGAATAAGGAAGTGTTGAATATCGAATAAGAAAATGGACGAAGTGTAGAATATCGAATAAGAAAATGAAGAAAAACGAATTAGGAAGTGTCAAATATCGAAGAATGCAATGGTGAATAACGAATAAGGAAATAGCGAATAATGAATTAAATGAGGGTCAAATATCGAATAAGATAAGGACGATAACAAATAATGCGAAAGTTGAACTAGGAGATTGGCAAATGTCGAATACGGAAATGGCAAAATCATATAGATCTTAGAAAACTGGTAAATATCGAATATGGAAATGGCATACATAGAGTTAACAGAATGACTAAAGTAGGCCTGTGAATGAAAAAAGAAAGAAAAAGAGAAACGGAAAAGAAAGCCAGTTATAGCACTTCATTTATTTCCGTAATTTACATTTAATCACGCGTTCGTTACTAGGGCAGGCTCATTATATTATAGGCAAACATAATACATGTACATTTAGTTAAATCACATGTACTTTGTGTGATATATTAGGGTTAAATGTTTGACATGTTTTGTGGCCAGTATATTTAATGGGACTGTTTTTTGTGAAAATTCTCGTAATAGAACACAAAGGTTGAAGGCTAATAATGGCACAGTGAAATGTTAGAGGTAAAACATAAGTACATTAGCCGTGCTCAGAGGCATTTTAATTTTTTTTATGTATATATAACCTTTTAATATATTCTACAAAAGGAGAAAATAACATGTTTATATACTCAAGCCAATAAACAATAAGGCCTCTTTTATGTTATATGCTGTCACACTTATATACATGCACAAAATTTTACAAAATAGATGATTTGCTATGAGTAACTAATATTTCAAATTTATTTAATGTTATGCCTTATATACTCAATAGTTCTACTAAAGCCCACGCTTTTTTATTCTTCTCGTTTCTGTATGTTTCATGCACAATTGCAGAGGCAAGTTTGAAACTTCTTCTTAGTTCATGAATAGATAGATGGCTTTACTTGCTTTCTTCTACATAAAAATATAGATCTTTTCGTTTCTAAACATACAATCTTATATTGACAAAACATTTTGCTGGGGTATCCTAAAAGGAAGGTTTTACAGTTCACATAAAAGTTAACATCATAGTTCTTAATAAGACTTGTCAGTTCAATAATCAAGGACTTCGAATAGGTACATTCCTTTTTCTATTTTACAAAGTGTACATCTTTCAGAAGTGGTTATATTCATTTTATACAACATATCATTGGTACCTAAAATTCTATGCACGATTCTTAATTACAGCCATTGTAAGTATATATCACTGCATGTTGTAAAAAAAACAGCTATGTATATATCTCCATTCAGATTTATCGATTTCAAAAACATTACACCATTTTTCTTGGAATGCAGGAAGATCTGTATTTCTTATGAATACATGTATGTTGTAAATTTGTTTTGCGCCTTTTACTGAAGTTATTATAGGTTTTAAAAAACACGGTATTATCGGGAAAAAATGATCTTGTCTTAATATACTTTCTGTTCTGTTCTGTTTATTTCATCTTCAAAATGTAGCACTTTTAAATATTGTTTGATAGCTCTTTGCATTCCTGCATATGTCAGAAAATTAATTTTTACATCTGTTTTCACTTCTAGATCTATAATACTGAAGAAAGTACCATTTCCATTCATAATAACTTTTACAAATCTAATGCCTTTATCATACAACTTTTTACAATAAATCGGTTTTTTTATCAATGAGAAAATAATAGTTGTAAAAGAGAGGCATATCTAAAAACATGTCCATACTGCCAATCTTAAAACAAGAAATAAAACAAGCATATGAATGCAAAACATCTTTCCAAAAACAATTTCTTAACTGACAAACTATTTTTTCTTTGTACTCATTTCCAAAGTTACATAGCTTTTTCAATATTTGTTACATTACTTACAAGAGTAGACCATTTTTATTTTCCATCAATAATCTTCTGAGCCAAGTAAGTTTTAAGCTTTTAATAAACGCATAAACATCAATCATTTTCAAACCGCCTTCAGCATAATCTTTTATAAATATTATTCGTTTTATTTTTGGTGTACCTTGCCACACAAAGTCAAAAAAAGATTGTTTATTTTATGTAATATCTGTGTATCAGGATTTGGTAAGGAAATAAAAAGATGAATTAAGAGTGGTAAAAGAAGAGTTTTTACTACATTTATTCTACGATTTGGTGTGAGCTCCCGTCTATTCCAATAAGTAATACTGTTCTTAATTTTATCAATTTTGTCATTAAAATTCATATCAATCATTTTTCTTTGGTCAACATGAAACATCAAACCAAGAAGTTTAAAAGAGATGGTGCCCCAGTTCAGTTTCCATCTTGTTTTAATTGATCTGGTACTATATTTTAAAGATCCTATCCATATTACATTTGTCTTTTCAAAGTTAACCTTTAATCCCCAATAATGCGCAAATTCATGTAAAACTTTTAATGTAGAATGTAGGGACTTTTCAGAGCCAACTAAAAAGGGAGGTATCATCTGCGAATTGATTTAAAATCCTTCCTTATTAATTACAATACCTGTAATATCTTTACTATTTCTGATCTTTACCGCTAAAATTTCTGCACAAAGAATAAAGATGTAAGGACTTATTGGGTCTCCCTGTCTACAACCACGACCTATTGAGAAAAAATTAGATAAAAGCCATTCAACTGCACTGCTGTTTAAACATCGATAAAAAATATTGAAATCCATTTCTTAAAGATTGGACCAAAATTGAAAAAATCGAAAATCTTTTTGATAAAGTTTAATGATAGGGTATCAAAAGCTTTATCAAAATCAATCAGCATTAAGAGACCAGGGATATTATTGATTTCAGTGAAATTCATAATGTCGTAAACAAGACGTGTATTTTCCCCTATATATCTGCCTTTTATAAACCCTGGTTGATCATTATCAATAAGAGAATCTAGTACTGACTTTAGTGTATTTGCAGTCGTGCCCGAAGCTAACTTATAAACAGTGTTTAGTAAGGTAATAGGACGCCAATTTTTCAAAAACTGTCGAAGTTTATTTTCCTTTGGTATAAGAATAATTATTCCTTGTTTTTGTGTAATCGATAATTCTTCTTTTTGAAAAGCATAATTGATAGATCGCACAACAAAATGTCCAAGTTGTTTCCAGAAAACTTTGAAAAAAATTGGAAGTAAATCCATCTGAACAAGGGCTTTCTCGTTCTTCACGTTCTTAAGTGTTTCAGAAACTTCTTTATAAGATAACAGTCCTTCTAAATCATTTGCCTGAGTGTTACTGAGCTTTGGAACATTTGCGTTTTTAAAAAAATCTTCAATATTAAAATCTGGTGTATTATCAACTTTCGTGTACAGAGTTTTATAAAAGGTTTCAGTTTCTTTTAAAATTTCATTTTGAGAGTAACTTTCTTTCCATCATTTCTTTCTACGAAAGGTATAGTTTTATTATTATAATGATTTTTTTTCTAAATTGCAAAAATATCTTGTTGCCTTCTCTCCATTTTCTACCCAATTCGCCCTAGATCTTACAAAAAAAACCCCGTTCATTTTCTCCTGTCTGATATTTTCTAATTCTGTTTTTAAAAGTATTAACTCTTCCTTGTTCCTATCACAGAAATTCTTTTCAAGTTCCTGTATCTTTGATAATAAATAATTTTCTCTATTTTGGCGATTTTTACTTTTGAATGTAGAATAGGATATCATATTGTTTTCCCTCTTATTTCCATTAGAAGCGTTTCTAAAAACAGTTGATCGTCAATTTTAAATTGAATTTCCTCATTACTTAATTCAGCTAGATTTGATTAATTATAAACGGGTAAACAATATTGTGCTTTAATTTCTTCAATTTTTGTATTAACTGAGTTCAGATATTCTTTATCCAACAACAAAGAATTATTAAACTTCCATGAGTAATATTATCTAAAGTAAGTCCTGAAGTACCAATGGAGTGGTCTGACCTATAACTTAAATTTATATCGCAGCTGCGTACTTGTGGAAGAAAATCGTCTGTTAACAAGAAAAAAACTAACCTTGCTTGCTGAATAGGATTTGTTCTTCTCCAGAAATATTTTCTTATATCTCCATTAATGGATCGAAACGGGTCAAATAACCGCTTTTCTTTAATAGTATTTATCAAAAAATTCTGGCGTTTTTATTATTTCTTATAGATTTATAGTTGCTGTAATCTAAGTCTATATTTAAGACAAAATTGAAATCACCGCAGATTATATAAGACTCATTTCCAACCTGTTCTATTATTTTAAAAATTTCTTTGAAAAATTCTGGTTTGTCTAAGTTTGGTCCATATACATTTATCAAAGTAAAGCGTTTAGAGTATACACATAAATCTAATACCACGTAATTTCCTTCAGTATCGGTAATAGAATTAAGGATTTTAACATCTAAGTCCTTTTTAAAAAATATTCCTACCCCCCTCGAATTGCTTTCCCCAAAACTAAAATAACATTCAGCGTTCCATTCAATATACAGTCTTTTTTGCATACAAGGTATAAAATGTAAATCTTGCAAAAAATAAATATCAGCTTCTCTTTCCTTTTAAAACTGAAAAACATCATTTCTCTTTTTAACATCATGTAAACCTCTACAATTATAAGAGAAAATTTTAATATTAGCCATTATTAAATAAAATTCTTACTGGTTTTCGTCTCAAAGAAATAGTATCGTTACCACTTTCATATAAATTGCTGTATGACAAAAGATGAATAAGAAAAAACAAGAAAAGAAAATAAAAACACGCACACAATACAAACAAACTGCAAAAGTAAAAACAAGCAAACAAGGGAAAAACTTGAAAAAATGAAACAAAAAGAGAGCGCGGTAGTGATAAATATTCAACCGCTATAATAAAAAAGAAGGCGGGCGCTAAGTGTTTACAAAATACAATAGAACAACAATGCATTACAAAAAACTAAAAAAAAAATACATTTCCTTTTTAAAATTTTATCTTGACAGAGATTTAAGAATTAGGTCTGAGGCTCAAATGTCAGGGTCATAAAGGTCAGAAAGAGTGGAGTGCGTACCTAGATATTTTAAATACCGTCGAACAAACCTTTCCTTTAAAAAAATCGAGTGGTGATGCACATAAAAGCCATGCAATTTGCTTAAAGGTTAATGTAAAACCGAGAGGTATTTCGTAAAAGTGGTGCATTGATCTCTCCAGGAAGAAGAAGAAAAAGAAGAATAAAAACACAGATATACTGTATGCTCGACAAAGTTGCAATGTGGGCAACATATATCTAGTTAACAAAGAAGATGTATTCTTATTCGGTATTAAGAAAATTTCAAGTATGTTTACTATACTAGATGGGAGCCCGTGCAAGCTCAGGCTTACAGTAATAAAAGTTCTTGATATTGTTACTCCAAACATGCATGCTTTTAATGCTTATCAGTTATGTTTATACAACTTTAGACCCCTTTTTGGCTTTATAGTCATGCATGTTGTGTCAAAATCACATCACGTATCTGTAAAATAAGGTACGTGTATAATCTATTACATACTTTATGATACACAATAAAAGTTTAGGCCTCTTTAGGTAAATTGTAAAATTTTGTGCTGTCTTTAAAGACATAATTTAATTGTAACAGATCTTGAGATTTTTAAGAATTTAAAATAGGTTAATTATACAAAATCGAAGTACTACAGTTTCGCTTAGGAGAGACATAAACTTATATACTTCGTCCTATTAGTCCCCTCGGCGTGTTTCTTTCCGAGAGCAAAAAAAAAATATATTCCGTTTAAGCTGAATTTCCTTTTGAAGAGATAACTGTTATATCAAGGTCTTCATGCATTAAATGGTAAATGACTGCTAAGTAATAAGTATTTGTAAAAGCTACTGAACCTCCGATGACCAAAATTGCGAATGAAGTTTTAGTTTGTTCAATACTTCTGCTCAATATTCGAGATTTAAGTGCTCATTTCACTACTTATGCTCAATATTTGGGATTCAACTGGACAGTTTTCTACTTTTGCTCAATATTCGGGATTTGAGTGCTCATTTCAGTACTTATGCTCAATATTCGGGATTAAAGTGTTAATGGCACTACTCATGCTCAAGATTTGGGATTGAAGTGTACAATTTCCTACTTTTCCTCAATATTCTGGATTTAAGTGCTCATTTCACTACTTATGCTCAATATTCGGGATTTAAGTGGTCATTTCACTACTTATGCTCAATATTCTGGATTAAAGTGGACAATTTTCTACTTTTGCTCAATATTCGGGATTTATGTGCTCATTTCACTCCTCATGCTCAATATTCGGGATTTAAGTGCTTATTTCACTGCTTATGCTCAATATTTAGGATAAAAATGCACAATTTTCTACTTTTGCTCAATATTCTGGATTTAAGTGCTCATTTTACTACTCATGCTCAATATTCGGGATTTAAGTGCTCATTTCACTACTCATTCTCAATATTCTGGATTAAAGTGGACAGTTTTCTACTTTTGCTAAAAATGCGATATTTATGTGCTTATTTCACTACTCATGCTCAATATTCTGGATTAAAGTGGACAATTTCTACTTTTGCTCAATATTCGGGATTTATGTGCTCATTTCACTACTCATGCTCAAAATTCTGGATTTAAGTGCTCATTTCACTGCTTATGCTCAATATTTGGGATTAAAATGC
Organism: Cyclina sinensis; assembly: GCA_012932295.1. NCBI lineage: Eukaryota > Metazoa > Mollusca > Bivalvia > Venerida > Veneridae > Cyclina > Cyclina sinensis. The sequence goes on from JAAONU010000010.1 coordinate 14,304,166, forward strand.
ACAATTATCTACTTTTGCTCAATATTCTGGATTTAAGTGCTCATTTCACTACTCATGCTCAATTTTCGGGATTTAAGTGCTCATTTCACTACTCATGCTCAATATTTGGGATTAAAGTGCACACTTCTCTACTTTTGCTCAATATTCTGGATTTAAGTGCTCATTTCACTACTTATGCTTAATATTTTGGATTAAAGTGCACAATTCTCTACTAATGCTCAATATTCGGGATTAAAGTGTTCATTTCACTACTCATTCTCAATATTTGGGATTAAAGTGCACAATTGTCTACTTTCGCTTAATATTCGGGATTTAAGTGCTCATTTCACTACTTATGCTCAATATTCGTGATTTCAGTGCTGATTTCATTACTTATGCTCAATAATCAGGATTTAAGTGCTCATTTAACTACTTATGCTCAATATTCTGGATTTAATTACTCATTTCACTACTTATGGCCGTTAATTTTGGCAGAAAAGTCACTTAATGACAAACAGATTGATACATATATTCAATTTATGCCAGAACTTGATATATTTTATATATTAATTATTGATATATATTAGTGTTTGCGCAAGGTGTAGGCTGCATAAATTTAGCTCTCAAGAAAACTGACATTTTTTGGTGAAAATAGGATATGTACAGATCTGGAAATTGGCAGGAATATTTGTGAATGTGTTATATGAATGTGTGAATGGGTATACACTATACAGTATTGGGTTATCAAAACTACAGAAACCTACCCCTTCACTTCTCACAAGATTAAAACAGTTAGAAATTCTGAGGTATAGGGGCTCTCGTGGTGGATTAAATAACAATAGACGTGTATGGGACACAAACAATGGAGTTAATCTGAAAAATATAGTAACTCTACCACAGGCTATACAAATTGTATCAACAAATGTAAACAAGAATAGCTCTTTTAAGGCCAATGCAATAAATAGACATATAATTAAAATTAAATACGACAATCCAGAACCTGTTAAGGCACAAAAGCGTCTCTCAGTATGCAGTATTAACCCAAGATCAGTAAAAAACAAGACACTTTCACTTTGTGACTTTATACAATCTAACGATTTTGATGTAGTTGCAATAACTGAAACATGGCTTGGCAGCAAAGTTGACAAAACGTGTCTTAGTGAACTTGTTCCAAATGGCTATTGTATTAAGCACATACCCCGTGGCGGTGGCGGAAAACGCGGTGGCGGTGTTGCACTTATTTTTAAATCACAAATTGATGTCAATCTTATTGCCTCAAGTATTGACAAACAAATCTTAAGTTTTGAGTACTTGGACTGCAATCTTAATGTGAACAATTATTCTGTACGTCTTGCTGTAGTGTACAGACCACCTCCGTCAAAAGAAAACCAGTTTGAAATTAAAAACTTCATTTTAGCATGAATGGCCCGAATTTCTTGCCAAGTATGCTACAGTGAACAAAAGTGTCATCATAGTCGGCGACTTAAATTTTCACCAAGACATTCCTAGTAATCGTGACAGGGAACGCTTTGAAAATATTCTAAAATCTAGTGGTATGAAGCAACATGTCACACAACCAACACATGTAGGATGACATATTTTAGATGTGATAATCAGTAGGGACACAGACGACATTGTTCTCATGTCGACATTACAGATCCCGGATTATCGGACTCTTCAGGAAAGATTTCACGTGATCATTTAGCTGTGAATTTCAGGGCAAAATTTAAGCCTGCACCAGTTCGGAAAACTATCTCGTTCAGAAAACTTAGTTCGATTAATATCCAGACTTTTAAAAGTGATATAGAAGCCACAGACTTACTGACTAATCAGCTACTAGCTATATGTACAGATGTAGATAAATTGGTCGATGCATACACTAGTAAGCTACCCTTGCTACTGGAGAAGCATGTTCCGCTTCGCACCAAAAGTATTATTCTGAGGAGCGATTGCCCTTGGTATACAGACGAACTCTATGAAGCTAAACACAAAAAGCAAAAATTGGAGCGTAACTGACGTAAATCTAAACTCTGCATTGATCATCAACTTTACAGGGAGCAGTGTTCTATAGTGAATAAACTACTCAAGGAAGCAAGGGTGGCATACTATTCCAACAAAATAGCCTCTGAAGGTGGTGATCAGAAAAGTCTCTACAAGATTACAAAACATCTTCTTTGTGCATCCAATGAAGTGATTCTACCCTCATCTACATCATCAAAACAGTTAGCTCAAGATTTCAGTAACTTTTTCGTCAATAAAGTCGAAGGTATCAGGAACGATATTAAAACACAGAACTCGTTGTCGGCCAACGTAAACACAAATGTTTTAACCCCATCTTCAAGACCGGTGACCAACATGCTGAATTTCGTACCAGTATCTGAGCAGACAATAAAACGCATTATTTTGAGGTCACCAAATAAATCCTGTGAGCTTGACCCAATACCCACATGGCTACTGAAATCTTGCATTGATGAACTGCTACCTATTTTGACAAAGATAATAAATACTTCATTAGAAACGGCCAATGTCCCAAAAGTGTTTAAATGTTCACGAATACGGCCATTACTAAAGAAACCGGGCCTTGACCAAAATGAACTTAAAACCTACAGACCCTTGCCTAATCTGCCCTTTATATCCAAGGTTCTAGAAAAGACCGTCGATATGCAATTAGAATCGCATCTCGTTTTAAACAACCTGCATGAACCAAATCAGTCGGCTTACCGAAAGTTTCATTCAACAGAGAGTGCAAAATGACATATTGCAATCTTTAGATCAAAACAACATTACAAGACTTGTTCTATTGGATCTTTCAGCAGCATTTGATACCATAGATCATATTACTCTCCTTAATCGACTCAAGCACGAGTTCGGTATAATGGGTGCTCCACTAAAATGGATGACCTCATACCTCAGTGACAGGTACCAAACAGTTTGTATTGACGGCCAACTGTCGGAGGCAGTTCTCATAACCTACAGTGTGCCTCAGGGATCAGTGCTAGGCCCGAAAAACTATATTATGTACACCAAGCCTGTAGGTTTAATCTGCAGAGACCATGGTCTAAATCACCACTTTTACGCGGACGACTCTCAACTGTATCTGGCGTTCAAGCCCAATGAGAAGGTCAGCGCCGAGGAATCTTTACGTCGGGTGGAGAGCTGCCTTTCAGACATTGTATCTTGGATGCACTCAAACATGCTGAAGTTAAACACGGATAAGGCTGAGGTTATTGTCTTCTCATCCAAACATAATGAGCAGTTTGTTGGAGATATAACCATCACTATTGGCACTAATTCAGTTGTGCTCATTTACAAGCATAGCACTCCAGTCTACAAATATTGCAATTTTCTAATATTTTAATTCATTTGTTTCCGCAATATCCTTGAAGAGGACAGTGTATCCAACATATTTCTTCTATCAGGCTTTCATTTATCGCTTTGATGAAATATCTTCCAATTATAATTACGGCTGACAGGTTGATCGACAGAATAATCGTTTGATTGACTGACTTTTTGATTAAATGGTTCTTTGATTGAGTGATGCATTGATTGACCGACTGATAAATTCATAGATATTTATAGGTTTAAAGTGATTTAATATATATAAACAACATGATTTACGTATGAACTGGTGTACTCGATGCTACAATGCAACTTTAACGAAAAGAACCAAAACAGAAAAAAGACTGTTCACAAAAAAGTAAAAAATAAAATAAAATAAGAAAAAAATATAAATAAATGCAAACATCAGTATAAGTGTAACTGGTTGATGCGTATCCCAGCAAAAGGAAACCATATGTTTCTTACAAACATACGACGATGCAAAGTCGTTATCTTTGAGAACAATCAATACTGCGACAGCGACAAAAAAATAAAAACCAGAAGAAGCTATATTTTAGGCTAAGATATTACCATTATTTCATACACCTTTTGGATATTGATTCGTATCCCAGGGACAACATAAGTTTCTTATAAACATGCAACAATACAAGTTTAATATCTTGAAAGCAATCAATACTGGAGAGCAAAAGAATACTTTTAGCTTGTCGTTAAACCTCGCATGAACGAGCAGATTTCTGTTTCTTTTTTTGTACTGTTTTGACTTCAATACGTCGCTTTTATTTGCAGCTAACGTACAAGCGTCCTGACAACTTCCTGTTTTCGAACAAGACTAAGTATAACATGTTACCAAGCAACAGCGAAATAGACAAAATGGACGACAATGCACTTTACTTTACATTTGACAGGTGTGTATTTTAGTCAGATATATTAAAGCCTAACGCAGTACATATAAATGTGTGTACAGATGAAAAGCCTTACATTTAAATGTATTTTATACTATACATAAAGTGTACGTTATTTAGTACAGTGGCAACCAGAAAAGATCGTAAACATAAAGGCCGTAAAGCCAAAACATTTCTTGGTTCTAAAATTATGAAGTGTAGCCTAGGCAACATATTTTCTCTGTTATAATGTTTTAGTCTTGAAAGTTGAAGCACTTTTAAAACAAACGAAAATGATTATTGAAAAAGGTCTTTCTTAAGATCCATGTTATAAACCATTCATGTTTTGAGCTCACCGGAGCTCAATGTGTTCAGTGCGAAAAAAGCGTTTCATGTCAAACCAAAATGGCAACAGTTTTGAAATTTGCCATGAATCATTGCCCAACAGACCTCCATCAAAATATTTCTGGTCCCATGGTTTTGGATTTTTTTTGCTCCATCCCGGGGGTCAGGTGTTTTACAAAGACTTCTGCATACAAACACTTTGAAATCTTGTCAGAATCCACAAAGCATAGAGTTCTGAGATTTGATTTGTTGCAATATTGTTCAGACAGTGCCTCTAGGGTCATTATTTTTGTTCTCCCCAGGGGTCTCATTTCATACAGAAACATACAGGAACATCTTCAAATCTCATCTTGTATTAAAAAAACTGTGGCCTGAAAATTTCATAGAACGTTGCAAAGTGAAATTCTTCCATAGCTTTACCGCTAGGGTCATTTTTGGTTCTATGCTTTTGGCCAAATGTTTTATGTAAACATATACAGGCAAACTCGTTAAAAATTTGCCCCTTGGATAATTTTTGTACCAATACTGGGATCACATGATTAACCTAAAACCATAAAAGATATTACAAAGACATGGAAACATTTTGAAATCTGTTTCTAATAAACTAAAGGGCTTATTAATAAAATTTGATATTGGCGTGAAGCATTTGCCGGTTACTTTATAAATTTGGATAATTTCGTATATTACACTTGCCATTTTAGTTAGCAGTGACATTCAGGTGATCGATGTAGTGTTATCATGGCCCTCTTGTTTTACATTTCAGGTATATAAACCAGAAACAGGTGAAATGTAAACAAATTAGTAGAGCTGGACCAGATGACACCTTCGGCAAGAACATATGCTTAGATCATTGGAAGAACCCATACAACAACTGTCTTGTTTATTCTTTTGGGTAAAATCATAAATTGTTCTAGTCGTTACAGCCTTTCCAACTTTTGAAATCATAGCCTTGCTATCATTAGATTTCTCACCGGTTTTCACTTTAGCTTGAATGAGTCAGATAGTATTTTGCTTTTTAGACTGCTTGTATGATAGAACTGTGAAAATATCAAGTTTGTCCTGGTATCGACAAGAAACGAGTTTTTGTGAACATTTGCTATAATTGTCTTTTGAAATATCAATTTGCCCAACTGGAGAGGGAATAAGGAAAACTATAACAATCAATAGCTATTTTTTCCTGATGTACATGTTAGTTTGATTCTAGGTTACTATCAGCAGTTTGAATGATTGGAAGTTCGAAATTTAGTTTTTAGTCATTCGAATTGTCTCCCTTAGTTTCATAGACGTTTTTTGCAACGAGGGACTTAATTCTTAATTTACTTTTAAGTCGGTACGGTTAACCTAAATAAGCACAGGCATAGCTCAGTCTGAGTTCTTACTGTTTCAGTTCCCAGTTCCAGTTTGGCTTTGAAAATGCTATAATTAAGTCGTACCAGTGCGAGGTTCACACATTCGACCCAAGGTAAGGTGTATCCATATAAATAATACACATTGTGTTTGTCGTTGATACCGCTATGGTATAAGTAAATTTTCTTTTTAATTTTTAGCCTAAACAACCATTTATACTCGGCGATATAGCGTGCTCTGATTCAGTATAATGACTTTATAATATTGCATGACTATTTTTGATGGTTAATCGATTACACAGAATAGTCTATATACCACGATATTAACTTTTCACATGATGAAAATTCCTAGTTTGGCTTCGACATTTGAGTTTCATGACATTGCGTTCATATACTATAGTTGACGTCTTTTTTATACTATATTTGGCATCTTACTTATACTATATTTGGCTTCCTCCTTATACTATATTTGGCATACTTCTTAAACAAAAGTTGGCATCCTTCTTATGCTATATTTGGCATCCTTCGTAAACTAAAGTTGGCGTCCTTCTTATACTATATTTGGCATCCTTCATATACTCTAGTTGGCTTCCTTCTTATACTATATTTGGCACCTTCTTAAACAAAAGTTGGCATTCTTCTTATGCTTTATTTGGCATCCTTCTTAAACTAAAGTTGGCGTCTTTCTTATATTATATATTTGGCATTATTCTGATACTATAGTTGGCATCCTTCTTAAACAATATTTGGCATCCTTCTTAAACTAAAGTTGATGTCATTCTTTTGCTACATTTGGCATCATTCTTAAAAAAATGTTGGCTTCATTCTTATGCTATATTTGGCGTCCTACTTAAACAAAAGTTGGCCTCCTTCTTATACTATTTTTGGCACCTTCTTATACTTTAGTTGGCATCCTTCATAAACTATATTTGGCATCCTTCTTAAACTTAAGTTGATGTCCTTCTTCTACTTTATTTGGCATCCTTCTTAAAAAAGTTCGCATTCTTCTTATGCTACATTTGGCATCCTTCTTAAAATAAAGTTGGCGTCCTTCGTATACTGTATTTGGCATCCTTGCTATACTTCCGTTGGCATCCTTCTTAAACTATATTTTGCATCCTTCTTAAACAAAAGTTGATGTCCTCATACTATATTTGGCATCTTTCTTATACTATATTTGGCATCATTCTTACACTATATTTAGCATCCTTCTTAAACAAAAGTTGGATTCATTCTTATGCTATATTTGGCATCCTACCTAAACAAAAGTTGGCTTCCTTCTTATACTATATTTGGCACCTTCTTATACTTTAGTTGGCATCCTTTTTACACGATATTTGGCATCCTTCTTAAAAAAGTTGGCATCCTTCTTATGCTCTATTTGGCATCCTTCTTAAACAAAATTTGGCATCCTTCTTATGCTATATTTGACATACTTCTTAAACTGAAGTTGGCGTCCTTCGTATACTATAGTTGGCATCCTTCTTAAAATATATTTTGCATCCTTCTTAAACAAAAGTTGATGTCCTCATACTATATTTGGCATCCTTCTTATACTATATTTGGCATCTTTCTTATACTATACTTGGCATCTTTCTTAAGCTAAATTTGATCTCCTTCTTATGCTATATTTTGCATCCTTCTTAAACAAAAGTTCGCATCCTTCTTATGCAATATTTCGCACCCTTCTTAAACTAAAAATGGCATCCTTCTTATACTATATTTGACATCCATCTTATACTATATTTGGCATCCTTCTTAAACTTAAGTTGGCATCATTCTTACACTATATTTGGCATCCTTCTTAACCTAAACTTGGCATTATTCTTATACTGTACTTGGCATCCTTCTTAAACTAAAGTTGGCATATTTCTTATACTATATTTGGCATCCTTCTTTAACTAAAGTTGGCATCCTTCTTATACTATGGTTGTAATCCTTCTTAAACAAAAGTTGGTATTTTTCTTATACTATATTTGGCATCCTTCTTTAACTTAACTTGGCGTCCTTCTTATACTATAGTTGTAATCCTTCTTAAACTTAAGTTGACATTTTCTTATACTATATTTGGCATCCTTCTTAAACTAAAGTTCGCATTCTTCTTAAACTAAAGTTGGCGTCCTACATATATTCTACTCGGCATCCTTCTTAAACTAAAGTTGGCATCCTTCTTATACTATATTTGCCATCTTACTTATACTATATTTGGCATCCTTCTTAAACTAAAGCTGGCATCTTTCTTAAACTAAAGTTGACGTCTTCCTTAAACTATATTTGGCATCCTTCTTTAACTGAAGTTGGCGTACTTCTTATAATATTTTTTGCATCCTTCTTAAAGTTGGAATCCTTCTTAAACTAAAGATGGCGTTCTTCTTATACTATTTTTGCCATCCTTCTTTCACTAAATTTGCTGTCCTTTTTATACTAAATTTGGCATCCTTCACAACTATAGTTGACGTAATTCTTAAACTAAATTTGGCATCTCTATCCTATAGTTGACGTCCCTCTTATATTATAGTTGACATCTTTCTTTTATTTTAAATGACGTTCTTCATATACTTCAGTTGATGTCCTACTTATACTATAGATTAAGTCCTTATATACGACAATTTATGTCCTTAAATTAGGGATGTAAGTGAACGTTCGAACGTTCGAAAGTTCGGATCCGATGCCGAACGTTCGAATGTATTTTTGGCATTCGAATGTTTAGAAAAAAAAAATCTATCATTTTTGTTTTCATGGGAAAATGAAATCATGAAGTGTTGAAGAAGTAAGAAAGGCGTTATAATCAGGTGAATTCACACCTATTTTACCTTTAACACCTCTGTTAACACGTCTGGTCAGACGACCGTAAACTTCCGTCATCTAATGTTGGTGACCTGTGCTTTAAGCAAGTGTCACCTACAATAGCTAAGTCAAAAGGTACTGGTATGTCCGTGTTAGAGTGTCGAGTCTGTGGTCAAACTAGGAAACAGAAGGAAGAAATTAAATACACAGACGTGTCAGTCAGTTACTGGCACTAACCCCGATTTTACTTTATTGTGGCGCGATTTTCGGGGTTATTTTATTTTCTCGCAAATTCTCTAACAGTTCACATCAGTAACGCTTATAATCAGTCAAAATGTCAACCATAACTTGGGCTTCGTCTCAATTTCTTTTTCTTTTCGACCTTCTAAGTATAAATTTAAATCGAAAGGTGATTTACCCATTAAGGATACCGGATACTGAGAAATACACATTGTATCAATGAATTGGAAACACTCGGATCTTATCGAGTTAACCATGTCGAGAAGCAATCTCCTGGCAGTGATCTCCCCTTCACTGTTAAAATTAGCTGGATTTCAGAAATTATTTTTTATTCTTTTTTCTTCAGTTATTATTGGAATTGCATCGATTTAACATGCCTTGATGTAATGAAATTGAAAAAAGTTTAACATTTTGTTTATTTACGGTCGACTATCATCACGTGACATGCCTTTGTACTGAATGGAAAGTAAACGCTGCATGGAGTTTGGCCGAGAAGTTCGTGAAAACACTGTGTAACTATTGAGTACGAGTGATTCGAACGTTCGAACGTTCGAATGCAAAATGATCCGAACATTCGAATGCTAAAATGAACAAATTTTGCCATCTCTACCTTAAATACTCTGATTTACGTCTTTTTTTTACAGTATTTGACGTCATTCTCATGCAATAGTTTATGTCCTTCTTATACTATAGTTAACGTCTTTATTTAGTTGACGCCTTTTTTATACAATAGTTGACGTCCATTTAATTGTAGTTTACGTGCTTATTTACTATGATTTACGTCCTTCTTATACTAAAGTTGACGTCCTTTTTATACTAAAGTTGACGTCCTTCTTGTACAGTAGTTTACGCCCTTATATACTTTTTTACGTCCTTCTTATACATATGTATACGTTCCTCTTATACAATAGCTGACGTTCTTCTTTTACAATAGTTGACATCCTTCTTATACAACAGTTTACGTCCTTCTTATACTATTTTTGACCTTATTCTTATACTATAGTTTACTTTCTTTTTATACTATAGTTTACGTCCTTATATACTTTAGTTTACGTCCTTCTTATACAATAGTTGACGTCCTTCTTATATCATGTTTGAATTATATACCACGTATTTTCGCTCTGAAACTGAACGTTGTTCTATCAATAAACACAATTGTTTACTTGGCAGATTAATAATCAATATTAAATGGACTAAGGAATTGTGCAGCTTTTGTTGTTGATTATAAACCGTTTTTAGTGATGTAAGAATCTTTCTTAGTTGTCTGTTTACATGGTTCTTCTTTAACTTTGTTCGTTTTTCTACAGTATGTCAACAGAAGGGAGAATTATACCCAAAGGCATAAATTTCCATCTAACCGGACTATCGGGCAAAGACGAAAATACGACTGTTCAAGACAGAATTTGGGAATTGAGAACGCTTTCAACTATTGTCATGTCGCTACATCATTCGGAGGTTAGCATTATTATAGATAACTCGTTTTAATTATGTATTCACCAACATACATTTTCATTATTTTCGAAGAAAATTTATTTTCACTTCCAATAAGCCTGAACATCTTATATATTATGAGATGTGTATAATTTTGTAATTATTGACTCGTCAGATCTAAAGACATGACGCGATACGAATTCAAACACAGATTTATATGCTGACCTTTCTTGCATAACTGTATTTACTCTGCTCGACTTACCGTCTTTTTACTTTCTGTCTTTTACCGATGCTGTCAAATGAAATAAAATCTCTACAGCATTATAAGGTAACAACTATGATGAATGCACAACGAAATAAGCAGACAACAAATACGTAATCAGAAAGTTTTTCTCTTAATTTTTCTATGGAACAAAAATGCCTGATGTAATATTTATGTTTTTGTCACATTTACTTTGAACATCTTCCTATCTTTTCAGAGAAAAATTGATGTACTAAAAATAGACATAGAAGGTTGGGAGTGGAAAGCTATACCACAGATGCTTCAGTCAGGCGCCTTAGACAATGTACACCAGTTATGCTTAGAGGTTCATTTCGGTTACAGTATTGCCTCTAAAAGAAAGGGTGACGGGGGTATTACATATACCTTTTTACCAGATACATGGGGAAAGGTTGCCATCCCCGAGCAACTTAAGGTTTTAAGGAATCTCCATGACTACGGATTCCGAATATTTATGTTTGATCCAATCCGGTTCTGGGCGTCTTGGAGTTTGAAAAAACCAAAGAAAATAATCAATACACTGGTAGAAATATCGTTAGTTAATTTAAACATTGATAAGATTACAGCGCATCTATTATAGAATTACTTTATTTGAACAGTGAGTAGGTCATGGTTCGTCTTCTCAAAATATTTCCTTTTTAACTAACGTTGAGCAGAACACGGCGCATCTATTTTAAAATTACCTTTAGTTTATGTGAATAATGAAGAGGTCTTATATTGAGAATATATTCTTAAATTACCATTAGTTAATTTGAATTTTGAGTAGGTCACGGCCTATCTTTTTCTAAAATTGCCATCACTATATTCTAACAGTAGGTCAAGGTGCATCTGATACCATGAGTTTATTTGAATTATGAGTAGGAAACGGCGCATCTGTTCCAAAATTACCATTAGTTTTTATAATTAATGGAAATGTCACGGTGCATTTATTCTAAAAACCATTAGTTTTTGTGAATACTGAGAATGTCACGGTGCATTTATTCTAAAATTACCATTAATTTATGTGAATACTGAGTATGTCACGGTGTATCTATTATGATGCATATTTTTCTCAAAATATTACATAATACATCATTATGCAAATTTAAATGAATTTATTTAACTTTAATTATGAATAAACACTTTTAAAAAAGGGAATTAATTTTATTTTACCTTTTATAGCCAAATCTGGTATCAAAAGAATTGTATTTTAATCAGGGTTATGAATCTTATATTCTTGTTTCAAATTTGTATTTTGAAACAAACACTCATAAAATTATGATTATTATACTTAATCATTCCTCTGGTATACAAGCCAGACATATGTTTGCCAACGTGTTGTTTTAACCATATGAATTTACATTAGCACCTTCTGCTCAAATTAAGGTTTGTTTGTCTTATTAAGCCTTTGTTGTATTTTGAAAGTTGATTACTTATTAAATATGTTAAAATGTAACCTTTAACTTATCTGAGTGAGAAGCAATCTGCAGCCAAGCTGTCATATGCAGACCAATCAAAGAAAGCCATTTGAGTGTTTAATTGAGAATTAAGAGATTCCTATATAAGTATTTAGATTTTATATTTAAAATATATTTAATTTAAGTATCATAAATCGCGCTCGGTCATATGGCTTAGGCCGGTACCGAGGATAAACAACCCTAATCAGTCAGTCAGTTTAAAATCTATCAATGTATTACTGGACATTCAGAGTGTTAACTTTTAAGACAGTTTAATTATAGGGATTCTTACTGCTACATTGTGTTAGAAACTGTTTGTATCATTGTGGATTTCCATATCTGTTGATGTTAAGATCAGGATTAAGGAACTGAGTTGTTGAAAAAGTAAAAAGGAAAACCTTAAATAAAAACTTTGTTCATCTTTGCATCCAGCACAGACACAATCCAAAAGGAACAGGAATACTACCTCATTATATTTCTATTCTAAAATGCCATTAGTTTATGTGAATACTGAGTATATCACGGTGCATATGTTTTGAAATACCATTAGTTTATGTAAATACTGAGTAGGTCACGATGCATCTGTTCTAAAACACCATTAGTTTATGTGAATACTGAGTAGGTCACGGTGCATATGTTCTAAAACACCATTAGTTTATGTGAATACTGAGTAGGTCACGATGCATCTGTTCTAAAAAACCATTAGTTTATGTGAATACTGAGTATGTCACGGTGCATCTGTTCTAAAATACCATTAGTTTATGTGAATACTGAGTAGGTCACGGGGCATCTGTTCTAAAATACCATTAGTTTATGTGAATACTGAGTAGGTCACGGTGCATCTGTTCTAAAATACCATTAGTTTATGTGAATACTGAGTAGGTCACGGTGCATCTGTTCTAGAAGTACCATTAATTTATTTGGAGTAATTTTTAACATCATATGTAATTATCACTTTGATATGTATCTGTTAAGCAAATTATCAATAAAGTGATAGATTGTTAAAAATAATTATAATGAACAGGAAGTGGTCGTTTGATAATTAACGGGAAGTAGTCGTTTGATAATTAACGGGAAGAAGTCGTATAATAATTACGGGAAGTGGTTGATTCATAATTTGACGGGAAGCAGTTGTATGATAATTAACGGGAAGCAGTTGTTTTTTAACAAACAGAAATATGAACTACAGAACGTACAAAGAAATTTCCTTATACACATTTAGAAAAAAAATGCACAAATATTAACCTGTTGTTAATTTGCCTTCCTTTATTTATGCATTTCTGAAATTTCAACATTCAATTGGATAGAAAATGTAAAATTGTTTTCTGCTTTTCAAAACCAACCTTCTACTGGGTTAAGTGCATACTCTCTCGTCGTTTGATAATTAATCGGAACTGGTCGTTTGATAATTAACGGGAAGAATTATGATAATTAACGGGTAGAAGTCGTATAATAATCAACGGGAAGTAGTCGTATGATAATTAACATGAAGTAGTCGTATGATAATTAACATGAAGAAGTCGTATGATAATTAATGGAAAGTGGTCGTATGATAATTAACGGGAAGAAGTCCTATGATAGTTGTATAAAAATTAACGGGAAGTGGTCGTATGATAAGTAGCTGGAATTAGTTGTATGATAGTTAACATGAAGAAATCGGTTGAAAATTAACGGAAAGTAGACGTATGATAATTAACAGAAAGAAGTCGTATGATAACGGGAAGTAGTCGTATGATAATTAACAGGAAGTGGTCGTATGATACTTAACTGGAAGTAGTTGTATGATAATTAACTGAAAGTAGTTGTATGATTATTAACATGAAGAAGTCGTATGATAATTAACGGGAAGTAGTCGTATGATAATTAACATGAAGTGGTCGTTTGATACTTAACTGGAAGTAGTTGTATGATAATTAACTGGAAGTAGTTGTATGATTATTAACACGAAGAAGTCGTATGATAATTAAAGGAAAGTAGTCGTATGATAATTACCATGAAGAAGTGGTATGCTAATTAACGGGAAGTAGTTGTATAATAATTTATGGGAAGTGGTCGTATGATAATTAACATAAAGAAGTCGTATGATAATTAACATGAAGTAGTCGTATGATTATAAATGGGAAGTGGTCGTATGATAATTAACATGAAGAAGTCGTACGATAATTAACAAGCAGAAGTCGTATGTTAATTAACGGAAAGTAGTCGTATGATAATTAACATGAAGAAGTCGTATGATAACGGGAAGTAGTCGTATGATAATTAACGGGAAGTGGTCGTATGATACTTAACTGGAAGTAGTTGTATGATAATTAACTGGAAGTAGTTGTATGATTATTAACATGAAGAAGTCGTATGATAATTAACGGAAAGTAGTCGTATGATAATTACCATTAAGAAATGGTATGCTAATTAACGGGAAGTAGTTTTATGATAATTTATGGGAAGCGGTCGTATGATAATAAACATAAAGAAGTCGTATGATAATTAACATGAAGAAGTCGTATGATAATTAACGGAAAGTAGTCGTATGATAATTACCATGAAGAAATGGTATGCTAATTAACGGGAAGTAGTTTTATGATAATTTATGGGAAGTTGTCGTATGATAATAAACATAAAGAAGTCGTATGATAATTAACAAGCAGAAGTCGTATGTTAATTAACGGAAAGTAGTCGTATGATAGTTAACATGAAGAAGTTGTATGATAACGGGAAGTAGTCGTATGATAATTAACGGGAAGTGGTCGTATGATACTTAACTGGAAGTAGTTGTATAATTATTGACTGGAAGTAGTTGTATGATAATTTATGGGAAGTGGTCGTATGATAATTAACATGAAGAATTCGTATGATTATTACCATGAAGTAGTCGTATGACAATAAATGGGAAGTGGTCGTGTGATAATTACCATGAAGTAGTCGTATGATAATAAATGGGAAGTGGTCATATTATAATTAACATGAAGAAGTCGTATGATAATTAACATGAAGAAGTCGTATAATAATTAACAAGCAGAAGTCGTATGTTAATTAACGGAAAGTAGTCGTATAATAATTAACATGAAGAAGTGGTATACTAATTAACATGAAGTAGTCGTATGATTATAAATGGGAAGTGGTCGTATGATAATTAACATGAAGAAGTCGTATGATAATTAACAAACAGAAGTCGTATGTTAATTAACAAAAAGTGGTCGTATGATAATTAACATGAAGAAGTCGTATGATAATTAGCAAACAGAAGTCGTATGCTAATTAACGGAAAGTAGTCGTATGATTATAAATGGGAAGTGGTCGTATGATAATTAACATGAAGAAGTTGTATGATAATTAACAAGCAGAAGTCGTATGTTAATTAACGGGAAGAAGTCATATGATAATAAACATGAAGTAGTCGTATGATAATAAATGGGAAGTGGTCGTATGATAATTAACATGAAGAAGTCGTATGTTAATTAACGCGAAGAAGTCATATGATAATAAACATGAAGTAGTCGTATGATAATAAATGGGAAGTGGTCGTATGATAATTAACATGAAGAAGTCGTATGATAATTAACGAGCAGAAGTCGTATGTTAATTAACGGGAAGAAGTCATATGATAATAAACATGAAGGAGTCGTATGATAATTAACGGGAAGAAGTCGTATGATAATTAACATGAAGTAGTCGTATGATAGTTAAGATGAAGAAGTCGTATGATAACGGGAAGTAGTCGTATGATAATTAACATGAAGTAGTCGTATGATTATAAATGGGAAGTGGTCGTATGATAATTAACATGAAGAAGTCGTATGATAATTAACAAGCAGAAGTCGTATGTTAATTAACGGGAAGAAGTCATATGATAATAAACATGAAGGAGTCGTATGATAATTAACAAGCAGAAGTCGTATGTTAATTAACGGGAAGAAGTCATATGATAATAAACATGAAGGAGTCGTATGATAATTAACGGGAAGAAGTCGTATGATAATTAACATGAAGTAGTCGTATGATAATTAACATGAAGAAGTCGTATGATAACGGGAAGTAGTTGTATGATAATTAACATGAAGTAGTCGTATGATTATAAATGGGAAGTGGTCGTATGATAATTAACATGAAGAAGTCGTATGATAATTAACAAGCAGAAGTCGTATGTTAATTCACGGGAAAAAGTCATATGATAATAAACATGAAGTAGTCGTATGATAATTAACGGGAAGTGGTCGTATGATAATTAAAATGAAGAACTCGTATGATACTTAACTGGAAGTAGTTGTATGATAATTAACTGGAAGTAGTTGTATGATTATTAACATGAAGAATTCGTATGATAATTAACGGAAAGTAGTCGTATGATAATTAACATGAAGTAGTCGTATGATAATAAATGGGAAGTGGTCGTATGATAATTAACATGAAGACGTCGTATGATAATTAACAAGCAGAAGTCGTATGTTAATTAACGGGAAGAAGTCATATGATAATAAACATGAAGGAGTCGTATGATAATTAACGGGAGGAAGTCGTATGCTAATTAAATCTAGCCTATGATAATTAACATGAAGAACTCGTATGATACTTAACTGGAAGTAGTTGTATGATAATTAACTGGAAGTATTTGTATGATTATTAACATGAAGAAGTCGTATGATAATTAACGGAAAGTAGTCGTATGATAATTACCATGAAGAAGTGGTATTCTAATTAACGGGAAGTAGTTGTATGATAATTTATGGGAAGTGGTCGTATGAAAATTAACATAAAGAAGTCTTATGATAATTAATATGATGTAGTCGTATGATTATAAATGGGAAGTGGTCGTATGATAATTAACATGAAGAAGTCGTATGATACATAACAAGCAGAAGTCGTATGTTAATTAACGGGAAGAAGTTATATGATAATAGACATGAAGGAGTCGTATGATAATTAACGGAAAGAAGTCGTATGCTAATTAAATGCAGTCCTATGATAATTAACATGAAGAACTCGTATGATAATTAACGGGAAGTAGTCGTATGATAATTAACATGAAGTAGTCGTATGATAGTTAAATGCAAGTAGTCGTATGAGAATTACCATAAAGTAGTCGTATGATTATTAACAGGAAGTAGTCGTATGATAATTATCGGGAAGGAGTCGTATGCTTATTAACATGAAGAAGTCGTATGACAAATAACGGGAAGTAATCATATGATAATTAACATGAAGAACTCGTATGATAATAAACGGGAAGTAGTCGTATGATAATAAACAGGAAGATGTCGTATGATAATTAACGGGAAGAAGTCGTTTGATAATAAACGTGAAGTAGTTGTATGATAATTAACATGAAGAAGTCGTATGATTATTAACATAAAGAAGTCGTATGGTGATTAACTGATATTTCAACATTCAATTGGATAGAAAACGTATAATTGTTTTCTGCTTTTCAAAACCAACCTTCTTATGGGTTTAGTGCATATTCTCTCATCGTTTGATAATCAACCGGAACTGGTCGTTTTGATAATTAACGGGAAGAAGTATGATAATTAACGAGAGGAAGTCGTGTCATAATTAACGGGAAGTGGTCGTATGATAATTAACGGGAAGTAGTTGTTTAAACGAACAGAATCATGAACTTCACAACATACAAAGAAATTTCCTTATACACATTTGGAGAAATTGCACAGATATTAACTGTGTTAATTTGTCCTTCTAAATATATGCATTGGTGAAATTTCAACATTAAATTGCATAAAAATTGTATGATATTTTTGTACTTTTAAAAACCAACCTTCTAATGGGTTTAGTGCATACTTTCTCGGAATGTATTTTACAGTCTCCATGTTACTTTTCGAGTTATAGCTGAAGCTGAAATTTTTACCAAATACGCAGTGTCCCTGACACTCCTCATGCCCGTGTTTTATTTTTGGAAATTACGTGTATGCCCAAATATGAGCTGCCCGTGTCGTCTACTGCAGTAATGCAGAAATCTGTACAAAGACAATTGACGTGAGACACGTGAATGAGGCAAAAATGAGCAGGGGGATTATGTTCGCGGGGGGTGGTGAGCGGATTCCGAATGAGCCGTACTACGTCATAGCATTCGACGTTACCGAACAAGTTGTACTTAGACCATTACATTAATGTCTTAAAATTTCGACATTAATTCGGTTTTTTGGAAACGTCTCTCCCGCAATATAACAGTCATTTTTAAGATATTTCATAGAATTCCGAAACTTCAATAGGCAGGAGATTTGTTATGTAATTATTTGAACAATGTGACAAAACCCCCTCTTATTGTACTTAATTATTTGAAATTGTCAAGAGGTAAGGATTTCAAGTTCGAAGTTAAAAAACTTGTTTGATAAAAATAATTGCTGTAAAAGAATTCGGCTTTATATTGCAGTCATTTTAACCTCATGTTATGGTGCATGGCACTGTTGGATGTGAACTATACCACAAATATTCATTTTTCTCTAAACATATAATGAGTGACACTGTCATGTGTTGCATTATTTTATATTTTCCTTTACCAAATGATATGATTATAGACACACCTGGACTCGTACTGTATCATAAACTTTTCCTCTATCACATGATGATGATTGACCGTTTTTATATGTACTGTATCGTAAACTTTTCCTCTATCACATGATGATGATTGACACACTTGGACTTGTACTGTATCGTGAACCTTTCCTCTATCACATGATGATGATTGACACACTTGGACTTGTACTGTATCGTGAACCTTTCCTCTATCACATGATGATGATTGATACAATTGGACTTGTACTGTATCGTGAACCTTTCCCCTATCACATGATGATGATTGACACACTAACACTTGTACTGTATCATTGTATATTATCGTAGATTTTTCAATTATGATATGATATGATGATGGACACTTGGTTTTTATATGTATCGTAAATTACCTTGTTCCTTACAGTATGGTGAGTGCCACTTTTTTACACTTTTCGTAGATTGTGTTTTACCTCAACACAATTTGGGTGACAAACTTAGAATTGTAGTTTTACGTTTAGTTTCCTTCATCTCGCGAGTTGCATGGAAGAAAGCCTTCCATGCAAGAGATAAACAACAGGCGATGTTTCAATGCAAAATTATCGTGCGTTCTTGTTATTATTGTTTTTTGTTTGTTTGTTGTTGTTTTTTTCGTTGAGAAACAATAATATGACACTGCTTGGGAAACAGTAATTACCTGTGATAAAATGGCCAAGATAAAAATGGTCTATTTTCTGATAATGCTCTCAAGAAAATATCATCTTTTAAGGACTTTCTTTGAAAACAAGCTAGGCCAACACATCAAAGAACTATGGCTCATTACAATATCTTGAAGCAAAAGCCACTTTTTGACTGACATCATATGAATAAATGTACAACTGTAGAGTAATCAAAAAGTTAAAAAAAAATAACGTTGTATTCTAGTATTCTATGTCTGACATCTGCTTCATTATACCCCCGCTTCGAAGAAGTGGGGGTATACTGTTTTACCCTTGTCAGTGTGTGTGTCCGTCCGTCCGTCCATCCGTCCGTCCGTAACAAATTTCCGTTGCAGTTTTCTCAGCAACTATAACATGCAGAAGCCTGATATTTCACATATTGCTATACCCTATAGTCCCATATGGCATAAAGCGATTTTACGCTCCTTGCTCATCTACTTCCTGTTTACCGAATATTTTTAGATTTTGTCACTATATAGGTGCATTACATCAACCAAACGACATCTTTATTTTCTGTCGCAGTTTTCTAAGCAACTAGAACATGCAGCCGCCTGATATTTTGCATATTGCTTTATCCTATAGTCCCATATGGTGTAAAGCGATTTTATGCTCCTTGCTCATCTACTTCCTGTTTACCGAATACTTAGATTTTTACACATAGTTGACATACATTCACAATTTCCGTCACAGATTTCTCAGCAACTATAAGATACAGCAGCCTGATATTTTGCATATTGCTTTATCCTATTATCCCATATGGTATAAAACGATTTTATGCTCCTTGCTCATCTACTTCCTGTTTACCGAATACTTAGATTTTTACACATAGTTGACATACATTCACAATTTCCGTCACAGTTTTCTCAGCAACTATAAGATGCAGCAGCCTGATATTTTGCATATTGCTTTATCCTATAGTCCTATATGGTGTAAAGCGATTTTATGCTCCTTGCTCATCTACTTCCTGTTTACCGAATACTTAGATTTTTACACATAGTTGACATACATTCACAATTTCCGTCACAGTTTTCTCAGCAACTATAAGATGCAGCAGCCTGATATTTTGCATATTGCTTTATCCTATATTCTCATATGGTATAAAGCGATTATATGCTCCTTGCTCATCTACTTCCTGTTTACCGAATACTTAGAAGTTACCAACACACAGGAAAGGAGGTTCACTTCATCGTGTTTTTGTGAATAATGTCTTCGATGAATCAGAAATCACAGATTAAATACCTGTTCATTATTCTGACCATTTTCATATCCATCTAGCTGTGCCTTGGATGAAGTTGTATTAAATTCAGGTAAATACTCGGAAAAATGTGACATTCTTTATACATATCACAAATGCAAATTACATTATGAAAGTCAAATTTCTGATAGCATTAGCTCACAAATTTACTTGTTTACTTATGTTATTTTACGCTACTCCATGGTATGTTATGTTATGCTTTGTTATGCTATGCTATGCTTCGTTATGTTATTAACGCTACTCCATGGTATCTTATGTTATGCTTTGTTATGCTATGTTATGCTACGTAATGTTATTTACGCTACTCTATGGTATCTTATGCTATGCTACGTTATGTTATTTTACGCTACTCCATGGTATGTTATGTTATGCTTTGTTATGCTATGCTATTCTACGTTATGTTATTTTACGCTACACTATGGTATGTTATGTTATTCTTTGTTATGCTATGCTATGCTACGTTATGTTATTTTATGCTATGCTATGTTATATTATACTGTGCTATGCTACTTTATGTTATTTTATGCTATGTTATGTTAAGTTATGCTCTGCTATTTTATGCTATGCTACGTTACGTTATTTTATGCTATGCTATGTTATTTTATACTATACTTTGCTATGTTATGTTATGCTTTGTTATGCTATGGTATGCTACGTTATGTTATTTTTCGCCATGCTATGTTATGTTTTGCTTTGTTTCGCCATGCTATGTTATGTTATGCTTTGTTATGCTATGGTATGCTACGTTATGTTATTTTTCGCCATGCTATGTTATTCTTTGTTTGTTATGTAATATTATGCTACGTTATGTTATTTTACGCTATGTTTTGTTATGCTTTGCTATGTTATGCTCTTTTCTGCTCTGCTTTTTCTTTTGAGTTTTGTTTGGAGTCGGATACAGGTCACCATAGAAACAGACTTTAAAAGTTGCTACACGATTAACTTAATTACTGAAAGATTAAGACAAAAACGAAAGGTTACCTACCTTGGCCCACTGATTCATCATTACCTCCCTTTTTTCATTTAGACTCTCAACGGCTTCAAAGGCAAGAATTCACAATACAAACTTAAAATTAAATTTTAACTTAAAAAACCTATTACCCAGTTTCAGTGCATATATTTAACAGGATCCAAAATGATTTTGAGTTCATTAAATTTCATCCCTAAGCTGAAAACAAACGTTCAAGATAAAGACGAGGACATTTTGTTTACATTTATAAATACCGGATGAATTGAAAACTGATTTGTTCAAATGTTATCTCGATCTTATGAAAGGATGTTTCATACAGACTTATCTGTATTTGAAGAAAATATAGCAGAAAATGATATAACTTGGGCACCTAATCTAAGTTTTAAACAAATTGAACCTGCTCAACTTTTAAACTATATTTCTGTGTTTAAATGTTTATTATACGTAATTAAAACAACACTACATAAAACAATAAAATTAAGAATTAATTTAGCTTAACCACATTTGATTATCTAATTATTACAGTGCACGATCTTATATGTCACAGTTCTATACACACAATAAAAGTTAAAGAATTATCGCTAATCAATAACTAAAATATGCCATAAATGTTAACATAGATACGATTTAGGGATGAAAAATTGCCATCGTTGATCAAATTAAAAGATTCAATAATAAGCAATAGTTGTATATCAGCTTTGATAAAATGGAAGAACTTTTACAGTTAATCTCGCATGTATATCTACTGAAATCTAAAAACCATATAAACCTTATAATATTTTCATTATTATTACGAACGTGGAGAGATAGGATTACTTTAGGTAAGCGTTTTTAATCCCAAATGTTTGTGTTCGTTAGGTAGGTGCCAATAATTAAGAAAACGTTCATGTTAAATGATCTTTAATGAATGCATGTGACATCGTCAGTTAACCAATAGCAAATAATTAACAGTGAGATTCAGTTGTCTCCCTTACAGAGGACCCTCTCCATGTGCAATGTACAAGTACAAAGACTTTTCCTTGTTTTTAATATAAAGTAACAGGATTTTGGCAGAGGTTATCGGTTAGCAGGTATATCTCTCTATCTTCATCTGAGAAGTTATTCAATTCATTGTCAACTGAAATAGCATGAATAAACAACTCGTACTTTAGGTTGTCATAAGCCTGGCAATGTAACAAGATGTAAGATTCATTTTCTATACCCTGATTACAGACTGGACATAATCGCATTTCTTCAGATAAAGTTAAGTATCTCCCTTTCTCTATTCCAGTAGGTGCAACCCCACATCTATACTTAGCAATGGCTGACCTAGATTTATAAGATATTTGAATACTAATATATTTAGGAAATAGATTTTAAGTTTGAGTGATATACCGTCGAATATATCACGGTGTCGAGTTTAGATGCGTAGTAATTTAATCATGAAGGCCGAAGACCTGAATGATTTAATAATTACGCATATGAACGAGAAAAGAGTGGAAAACCCTTGACGAAACCCAATGGTACTGTAAACCAACCTGTAAAATGTCCAAGAACACTTAAAGTGACTGATTTCTGACCCCAGCAAATCGCACTGATGCAAAATGTCGCCGATCAGCGTGTTTTTGTCTCGTCGACTTTTCGTGTATTCGCTAGCGCCGAAACGACAACGCTGATATGGAAAGGCGCCAATCCGAAAAGATAATGCTAGATAAGGCGCCGATGCTAGCGTGGTATAACGCCGAGTCGACAAGCACCGATCGTTGCCTTATCGTGTTGTCGCGTTCCCGTGGCGAAGGCATACAACAAAGAATCACAGATAACATTTGCGCCAGGTAAATGAGTTCGTTTGTTCTAGCTCTTTTGCACTATTTCTGTATTAATTCGTCCAGTTTTTAAATATGCAAGCGCCACAGAAACGCAACAACACAAAAAGATGTCGTCACGAAAATGCACCGATTTGCGCGTTGTGGCCTCGTTGTTACTTCGTCTTTTCTCGCTAGTCCCGAAGCAAAAAGTCGCCGATCGCCGCATTGTCGTAACGGCGTTGTTCCGTCTTTTCCTTAGCAGAAAAGGGAAAAGTCGACAATCGGTGCGTTGTCTTGTCGGCGTTATTTCGTCGTTTAATAGCTTGCTTCCGATGTAAAATAAATAATTTTGAACTAAAGGAGCTCCAACTATTTACATTCTCAAACCTGATGTTGATCAAGTGGTTTCCCCTTCGACTATTCCAACTATCTAACATCCCTCTTGAGCTTCGATTACCCTGATCTCGTCCTATATGTCCTTGACCTCGCCGACCTGGGAAAAGAATTGAGTAATTTCTGTCATCTTTATTATGCAATGAAGCTTCTCCAACTTAAACATTACTAACTTCCTTGTGACCTTTCAAAATCATGTTAATGTTTTTTATCATACGGCTTATGCACCAATTCAGTAACATTCGTAAAAATTACATTCGTCTTTTTTTTCCTGACTTGGTTAAGATTTGAAACACACCAGTTAGACTTTCCACTTTAACAATTAGAGAATCAATATCACATCAATTATCTGCCCTAATTGTGTCAACCCCTTCGTCAGGAGACTTATTGACCTTTTTCGTTTCCATATTAATACGTTTGACCATCATATATGAAAGTTTTTCTGAAAGTTGAATTGACAGTTTCTTCTTTAGTTTAATTTCTTACTTGTCTACTTCTTCTATTATCGATTCGCATGCTTTATTTCTTTGACAAGAGCATCCAACTCTCCCACGATAAGTGCCATCCCATAAACACCATCGATTAATTCGGTTGATTTGTTTACACTATCTGCTTCTGTTACCTCCACAAGGGTGTTCCCAGACAGTACCTTTTTTGCATTTTTGTACACAAAACCAGTGTCTGAACTCTCCTTTGCCCGCTTACAGGAAATATTTTTTTTCAGTTTCCGAGTCTGTGAAGTGACGTGTTTTTCGCTGATGAACATAGCATACTATTATTTGCTGCTACTGGCTGAAACGACAACATGATGTATTCCAAATATTGTTTTCTCATTTCGTTCTCCTTAATTTATAGCTTAATACACGTACACAATTACCCATGTGTTGTCTTTTAAATCGCTCCGCATTTTCTCGCGAATATCTATTACAGAATATTTATAACGGTGTCGGTGTACTACCACCTGGTTCAGATTGTCCGCATCTGCTGAATCAGCACCAAATAACGACAATCTCGGTTTGTCATTATTCTCCTACACAGAATTAATAGCCAGTGCAAGTTTATATTCAGTAAAGAATACCATTTAAACGAATGCTTAAATATGCACAGAAATGTCTGCAAATATTTCACATTAGAACAAAATTGAGACTTTTTGTTCAGTCTCGAACATTTTGACCGGCATTAAACAAAAGTATTTTTAGAAGCGAAAGCTTCTAAAGCTGCACACCAGATTTTGTAGTTACAATCATATGACCGCCTCTTATCCATACATTCGCATTGAAAAATAGTACCACAGGTTGTATGAGTTTGCATTACAGTTTTGGCAAAAGTGCCTTAATATTGCAGAATTCTGTTGATTTTGAAAGCATGAGGTATAATTTCATTTTTTTTGGCAAATCAAACTGTAAAACTAACAAGTTATCAGTTTAGTATTCATCCGTACAAGTTTCATTTATAAACTTGGAACAGTTGCAACTTCTCAGCCCTCTGCTAATCGGCGAGGTATTCCGAATGCGTGTAATGAGATTACGTAAACAGGAAATCGTACACGAACAACCAATCACGCTTTTGATTCTGTTGGTAATACCTTTTTGTTGTTTTGTTGTCAAATCAATCAGAATAACTCAAATATTTTCCTCTAATGAATGTGCTTAAAATATTTTTAACATCCTTGCTTTAAGTTTTGATGCTGATTAAATTATCAATGTCAATATATATATATATATATCAGTTTTCCCGAATCTTGACCAGAAAAAAAAAACCCTTCCTATAAATATTATCCAACTGACCGTATTTATGGCGATAATTCACGTTTTAAAGAACGGAATATATTGTGTTTATGCCATTCACAAGAAGAATTTGAGTCTTCCATGAAACAAGCCATTTCTTGATTATACAAAGCAGTTTCTCGAACCACGTTAGTCTGCACAAAATCAGTAAAACTGTACCTATATTCGGATACCGAAATTCGGATAACTGATGGAACGTCCGAAAATAAAATATTCGAATATATTCCAATATGGCAAACCAAATATTCGAATATTGACCTCAGTATTCGTTCCAATCCCTACTTTTTGATAACGTTTACTTGTATATAATGTATATAAATATTTTTATATTTAATGTTTTTCCTGAAATACCTTTAGTTGATTATTGATAAGCACATACCTCCAAATATTTTGGTCATAAAGACTGTAAGAATTAAAACATTTCAATGAAAACGTTTAGGGTTTCATTATATCCATGGTTTGCCTTAAATTTATTTCAGGCCACATTTCCTATACAAAAGATTTAGATCCAGTCTAGAACTTTTGGCATCCTTATGTCTCTAGAGACAATGGAGTCTGCACCTGAATATTTACTTAGTTGTGGGGCAGCAGTGCCGGTTGTAGCTGAATAAGCCAATGCAGGAGGTGCAGTTCCTGCCGCACTTGCTGCAAGTGTGATCAGTGGTGGGTACCATGGGGAGAGCAGTGTTAGGCTGGGCCCTCGCTGTTTGCGGCTCTTCCTTTCCTCGCTCTGGATCTCTCTCTTCAGCCTGCTTGACACCGGTTTTGACATTTGCACGCCAGTTAGAGCGTCGGACGTTGCTGTTTCTATGGGTTGATGTTGCATGATTTCAGATCCCTCTTGCAGACATCCTTGTAGCACAAGACGGGTCGACGGGTTGGCCGAGTTCCGGTGGCGAGCTCGCCATAGAGGATGCCCTTTGGGATGCGGCCATCGCTCATCCTGCATACGTGTCCGAGCCAGCACAGGCGCCTCTGTGAGAGGGTGGTGAACATGCTTGACATGCCTGCCTGGGCCAAAACATCGGCGTTGGAGACGCGATCCTGCCAGGTGATGCCAAAGAGTCGTCTGAGGTTGCGCATACGGAAGGCGTTCATTCTGCTCTCTTGGTGCTTGTATAGGGTCAAAGCCTCACTGCCGTACAGAAGGGTGCTCCGCACGCCAATCCTCACGTTGAGCTCGGCATCCAGGGATAGGTTGTTGAAGATTGTGGAGCCGAGTTATGTGAATTTGTTAACCACCTCCAGGGTGTGATCGCTTATGGTAATTGTGGGTGCGGTGTCAACATCCTGAGCCATGATGTTGGTCTTCTTTGGGCTGATGGTGAGGCCAAACTCTGAACATGCCTCCGCGAAGAGAAGTAAGGAATTGCTGAAAGGCAGCTTCCGTGTGAGCAGTGAGAGCAGCGGCAAAAGAGCTTCTCAAGGATGAGGACCTTGCGCGCCTTGGTCTTCGCTCTGAGGCGGGCAAGGTTGAATAGGTTCCCATCGCTCCGTGTGTGGAGGAAGATGCCATTTTCGGACTCGCTAAATGCCTACCGCAGGTGCAGGGAGAAGAATTTGCCGAAAAGTGACGGGGCCAGGAGACACACTTGTTTCCCGCCGCTCTTGATTGGGAAGGGGTCCGATGACGCTCCGTCGTACTGAACAGTTCCAGACATATTGTCGTGGAATGACTCGATCATCTTAAAAAGCGTTGGGGCATCCAATCTTGTGAAGGAGGGTGAAGAGGCCAGACCGACTGACCAAATCAATCGCCTTGGTCAGGTCGATGAAGGCGAAATACAGGGAACGTCGCTGTTCGCGGCACTTTTCCTGCAGCTGCTTGAGGGAGAACACCATATCGATGGTTGATCGCTTGGCCCGGAACCCACACTGTGACTCGGGTTACACGCGGTCAGCAAGTACCTGTAGGAGGTTGAGGACTACCCTGGCGAAGGCTTTTCCCACGATGCTGAGGAAAAAGCTCCCACGATAGTTGTTGCAGTCGCTGTGGTCGCCCTTGTTCTTATAGTGTTTATCGTTCCCTCCTTCCAGCACTGAATCAGAAGCTAATGGAGATGTCAAAGGAGGGAGCTCTCTTATGCGGTCTTCACAACCTCTGATAGGATTCCACCACTGTCTGGTGCTTTCCCGCAGGACAGCGAGTCAATAGCCGTAGTGAGCTCCTCGATGGTGTGTGGCAAGTCGAGTTCTTCCATGGTGATCAGTGGGGTGGTGTTCTCCATGGCTGTATCGGTGACGATATTATCTCTAGAGTACAGCTCCCCTTAGTGCTTAGCCCATCTTTCCATCTGCTCGCCACGGTTCTTGATGATTTCGCCGAAGGTGGACATGAGGGGTGCGATCTTAGTGACACTAAGTCTGAAACTATTAATACCTTAAACAAGCTTTTTAAAGTATTTCGTAAAATAAGACCCTTTATGGAAGTTGACTTCATGTAAGGTTGGATGTATGTGTTACATTATAAGCTTGTCAGAAGAGGTTATTCTACATAGTCATTGTGTAGGTCTAGGACAGATCTAATTAGATTGATATACGAATTGCAACTAGTAAAACGGCACTGAATGTTTTGAACTTGGTCATGGAGTCAAGAAATTAGTTTCTGTTAACTTCTGTCTTGTCACTATAATAGAATTTGAGGCCGCAATACATGTTTTCATCTTAATTATTTGCACACATGAATTTGTTACTTTTTTATGAACAGTTTACTTACATAAAAATATATTTGATTTTTGTTGTTGCTCTTGATTGGGATATAAGCAATTGTCAAGTATTTCAGTTTAATAGAAATTGCCATGGTATTTCCACTATTTTTAGCTTATCTGTTTCGAAAAAAAACTCTTGCTATTATGATCAATCTCTAGGTCATCTCCGTTGTTCTGCAAAATCTTTAATTTAGCCCGTTACTGAAACACTTAAAGGTATCACCACAACACTTAGAATACTTGCTTATGAAAAGGTGCAGTTGTAAGACAATGGGCATTATTCTGTAATACATTTTTCGAGTTAAGCCCGTTTTTTACTTAGAATTTTTGTCAAAATTGGTTATTAAGTGGAATTATTTAAAATCTATCAAAGGTGCCAACATGAACCTTGGAATTCTTGCTTATAATGACAGGACACAGTTGTAAGACAAGGGGCATTACTCTAAAATCTGTTTCTGAAGTTCTGCCCCCACTTCAGATTTTTATTGAAATGGGTTATTGACTAAGAAAATTTTGATAACTATCAAAGATATTGTACTCATTCATGGCATACCTGCTACAGCGGACAGCATACTTCCTACTTGGGGACAATGCACATCTGTACCATAAGGGACACAACTAGGTGATCAGTATTTCTAGAGTTATGCCCCTTTATCACATGCAAAATAATTAAACTTTTGCATAAAAGCTAATATCTTGGAAATTCAGAATAACAAAATTATTCATCTTAAGTGAAATACATATTGAATAGCACCATAACACTCTTGAATTTAATTTTAATCAGTCGTTGCTCTTAACATGCAAGCGTTGGTACCGCATGAAATGCTCTTATTAGAGTCTCAAATGACCGTCCCGTCTGTACGTCACAACTCAGGAAGTACTTGACGGATTGAGTTTATACTTTATACAACGGCAACACTTTAGTTACAAGGAAGTCCAAACAATGACTCTACCTTGGTTTATTTTTAGATGATCTCCATTACTTTTATGTTGAAGTTATGCTTTTCTAGAGCATATCTAAAATGCAATTGAAGGAATTGATATGATTTTTATCACATGGGTAGGATGTGAAGTGACAAAGAACAATCTTCACACATTTTAACTTTCGCTTCTGACAGTATTTTCAGTGCTTTAATTTTTGTATAGAATTTGGGAAGCGGTCCAAAAGATGGAGGAAACAAAAAATTATGCATTTCGGGATAATGCTGATAACTTTATTCATTATGTCTTTTTTTTCACACGAAAACGAAGCATATAGGTATGGACATGTCTTCAGGTGTAATATTGCTTTTTATATCATCATCATATCATCATCGTCGTCGCCATCATCTTCTTCATCATCTTAATCAACAACAACAACATTGTCATCATCATCATCAACATCATCGTCGTCGTCATCCTCATCATCTGCAACAACAACATCTTTATCATTACCATAATCATCATCATCGTCGTCATCATCATCATCATCACATCAACAGCAGCAGCAACAATCATCAACAACAAGAACAACAGTAATCAAAACTTTCATAATAACAATTACAGTTTATTAGTAAAGTTGATATTTACATTTCAACACTGTGCTACATTTACACACAAAAAGTTTCATTTACGTTGTCATTGTCGTCTTTCTCTTTAAGCACAAAAAGTTATTTCATCAACAGAAGAATGGTATATTGCATAACTTATAGGCCCTTACATGCTGAAGCAAATTAGACACTTTATTTTTTTAAACGATTTTTACCTGAGATATGGTGACATCTGTATTCAGTTTTCTAGTATCCATCGCAGTTGGAAGTTGATTACAAATGACTAAAATCATGATAGAGGAAATTAGGAAATTCAAAAGAATTTTTATACCAATATTCCTATGTATTGTTGTGTTTATGATTTCAGTAAGCTACATGAATGGATCTAGAAGTCAGGTCGACCTGGTAAGTGATCAAACACTTATTTTACTACTGTGCTTAATAGTAAGGATAACAGTGGCAGACAGAGTATGCGCTGTTGTCAAGATTATAAAGTAAAAGAAATTTGCTTTCATATTATTGTGTCATTTAAAATTTGTAAGTGCCAGCATACCGGGCTTACGAAAATTACGAGACATCCCAACTAGTTATTGAACATTTACTCGCAAATTCCTTATCCTACTTACCAGGCAACAGGCGGACAAGCAGTCGGTAGCTATGCCTGAACTACCAGCCAGTCTCGTCAGAAGAAGCCTCTGACAGGACTAAAACCTCCGACCTCTCGTTCAGTAAGCGGAGGCCATGTAGAAATCATATGACAAAATGAACAGTAAGCAATTACCAAAATCCATGCAAAGTGGGGTTTGCCCCTTTTAATGCTATGGCACAGAGCAAAGAACTTATTTTACTGTATTTTCCCCCTTCCGTTTTTATAACCATTCGAGAAAATACCGTCATAGACTCTGCACTGAGTAACAATGAATTGTTGATATCGATTTTTTGAATGATCTTAGACAAACAACAATTAATTTGTTTCATGTAACATATGTGAACTTAGTTTTACTCATAATTAAAAAGATAGTGAAAGTGTTATTAGTCTCTAGGAAACACTGAGTGATGAAAAAACTTATTTACAACAGCCGGTCAACTAGTGTTTACTTGTGTTGCTGTTGGTTTTTGTATCGTGTTCTATACGTTGGGAAACGTATCAATTGCTGTTTTTCCAAATAAGGATGATTATATGGAACGCCATTACTGTCTTATGTTTACAACTGTGGTGATGTCTTGTTATGGCTATAACCTGTTATGCTAACTGCTGTAAATGTCTGGTTCAGACAGTCTGTAATCTTTTCAAGAAAAGATCCTTTATGTCATATCATAATGATGTTCTGTTATAAAAAAATGACATTGTGTGTCAACATAAATGAAATTTAAGAAAATATACTATTGTTATCAAATTCTATGTTGTTCTGTCCAGCATTTACTTTATTATTTCAGTTTGCAGATTCCTTTGATTCACCTGAAGTTATTAGACCATTGTTTTTAGCTCACCTGTCACGTAGTGACAGAGTGAGCTTTTCTGATCACCTTTTGTCCGTCGTCCGTCCGTCCGTCCGTCCACAATTAGTTTGTTAACACTCTAGTGGTCACATTTTTGCCTCAATTGTCATGAAGCTTGGTCAGGATGTTTGTCTCATTGATATCTCGGACGAGTTCGAATATGGGTTATCAGGGTTGGAAAACTAGGTCACAGAGCCCAAATATAGAAAAACCTTGTTAACACTCTAGAGGCTACTTTTTCAGTCCAAATATCCTGGAAATTTGTCAGAAAGGTTCTATTGATGATTTCTAGCTCAAGTTCAAATATGGGTCATCTGGGTTCAAAAACTAGGTCACGAAGCCCGAAAATAGAAAAATCTTTTTAACACTTTAGAGGTTACATTTTCAGACCAAATAATCTGGAAATTTCTCAGAAAGTTTGCTTTGACAATTTCTAGGTCAAGTTTAAATATGGGTCATCTGGGTTCAAAAACTAGGTCACAGAGCCCAAATATTGAAAAACTTTGTTAACACTCTAGAGGTTACATTTTCAGCCCAAATAATCTGGAAATTTGTCAGAAAGGTTGCTTTGACAATTTCTAGGTCAAGTTTAAATATGGGTCAACTTGGGTCAAAAACTAGGTCACAGAGCCCAAATATTGAAAAACCTTGTTAACACTCTAGAGGTTACATTTTCAGCCCAAATAATCTGGAAATTTGTCAGAAAAGTTGCATTGAGGATTTCTAGATCAAGTTCGAATATGGGTCATCTGGAGTCACAAACTAGGTCACAGAGTCTTAATATGGAAAAACCTTGTTAACATTCTAAAGGTAGCATTTTCAGTCCAAATAACCTGGAAATTTGTCAGAAAGGTTCTATCAATGATTTCTAGATTAGTTTTGAATATAGGTTTTCTGGGGTCAAAAACAAGGTCACAGAGCCCGAAAGTAGAAAAACCTTGTTAATGCTCTAGAGGTTACATTTTTAGTCCAAACATCCTTGAAATTTGTCAGAAAGATTGTTTCAATGATTTCTAGCTCAGACTTGGATATGGATCTTCTGGGATCAAAAACTAGGTCACATGGTCCAAATATGTAAAAAACTTTTTAACACTCCAGAGGTTACATTTTCAGTTCAAATATACTGGAAATTTGTCAGACAGGTTTTCTTGATGATTTCTAGCTCAAGTTGGAGTATGGGTCATCTTGGGTCAAAAACTAGGTCACAGAGCCCAAATATGGAATAACCTTGTTAACACTCTAGAGGTAACAATTTAATTCCAAATAACCTGGAAATTTGTCAGAAAGCTTAATTCTATGGGTTCTAGGTCAAGTTTGAAAATGGGTCATCTGGAGTCGAAACATCTAGGTCACAGAGCCCAAATATCGAAAAACTTTGTAAACACTCTAGAGGCTACATTTTCAGTCCAAATGTCCTGGAAATTTGTCAGAAAGGTTGTTTTGATGATTTGTAGCTAAAGTTTGGATATGGGTAATCTGGGGTCAAAAACTAGGTCATAGAGCCCAAATATGGAAAAATCTTGTTAACACTCTAGAGGTAACATTTTCAGTACAAATAACCTTGAAATTTGTCAAAGAGATTGTTTCAATAATTTCTAGGTCATGTTCGAATATGGGTCATCTGATGTCAAATAACCAGGTCCATAGCAACTTTGTTTAAAGCAGTCATACTCAGGTGAGCGATACAGGGCCATCATGGCCCTCTTGTTGTATCAAATCATGATGTTGTCCTATTCACTGAAGTAATTGTTCTGTTTATAAGTTATCCCACTGTGTTTCATGGAAATTTGCTCTGCTTATATTATATGTTTCAATGTTGTCCTGTTAATGGAACACGTTGTTCTGTTAGACGAATGTAATGTTCGACCCAAATAAGAAGTTGTTATCTTAATCTGTTATGCATTCCTATTTATTGACCACTATGTTTTGTCAGTGTGTTATGTCAGTCTGTTGATATCTGTATTACCATGTCAAGCAGACAAACATTTGTCTAGAAGTAAAACTGGTTTGTCAAAAATCGAAAGTTTTCTGTTGACAGTCTACAGTGTTCGGTCAGACGTTAGTATCATTGTTTCATTCTGGTGAACCATTATTCATGTATGAAACTTTTATGTTATTTTGTTGTTAAGTTACATAATCATTTATACAAAGAAAATTTCATAATTCACCAAAGCTTACAATCGAATTGACAATTCAATGAACTTCACTAACTAAAACCCACTGTAAATGCAAAGCCTTACCTTATTTCAATGTTTTCAATCGCCATCATGGCGTGTCTTTGCCATAATAACGAGAAGTTCTTGCCGGCGCACGTATACGACAGTGATTTCAATCACCAAACTAGCGTGTTTTTACCATAATCATGAACAGTTCTTGCCCTCGGAAATAATTATACGACAGTGTTTTCAATCGCAAACTTGGCTAGTCATTGCCATAATCACGAAAAGTTCTTGCCGGTGCACGTATACGGCAGTGTTCTCTGTCTGCTATAATCACGAACAGTTCTTGCCGGCGCACGTATACGACAGTGTTCTCTGTCTGCCATAATCACGAAAAGTTCTTGCGGGCGCACGTACACGACAGTGTTCTTTGTCTGCCATAATCACGAAAAGTTCATGCCGGCGCACGTATACGGCAGTGTTCTCTGTCTGTCTCAATCACGAAAAGTTCATGCCGGTGCACTTATACGGCAGTGTTCTCTGTCTGTCATAATCACGAAAAGTTCTTGCGGGCGCACCTTTACGACAGTGTTCTCTGTCTGCCATAATCACGAAAAATTCTTGCCGGTGCACGTAAACGGCAGTGTTCTCTGTCTGCTATAATCACGAAAAGTTCATGCCGGTGCACGTATACGGCAGTGTTCTCTGTCTGCCATAATCACGAAATGTTCTTGCGGGCGCACTTATACGGCAGTGTTCTCTGTCTGCCATAATCACGAAAAGTTCTTGGCGGCGCACGTATACGGCAGTGTTCTCTGTCTGCCATAATCACAAAAAGTTCTTAGCGGTGCACGTATACAACAGTGTTCTCTGTCTGCCATAATCACGAAAAGTTCTTGGCGGTGCACGTGTACAACAGTGTTCTCTGTCTTTATTTGTAGATTTTAAAGTCATAAGTGACAGTATCATGACTTGATGAAACAACGCAGTAGTCCTAAATCACATTTACTGTGAACAAGACAACATAATGTATCCACAAAACTTTTCCTTATTCGATATTCGCCATCGTCATTTTTAGCATTTACCAATCTGTATCCCTATTCGATATTCGCCAATGCCTGTTTCGACTTTGGCCTGTCTCCTTATTTGACTTTCACCTGCCTTCTATTCGAAAATTGCCAAAAGTAAATATTGAAATTGGACGAAAATCGAAAAAAGAGATGATACATATCGAATAAGAAGATGGGTGATGTCAAATAGGAATAAAAAAATGCGGATATCGAATTAAGTCAAATGAAATAATGGCGATTATTTAATACGGAAATGAACAGAAGTCACATAAAGCTTTGGATCAAAGTTGAATAAGACAATAGGCGAAACTCGAATAAGGGGATGGGCGTTACTCTATTAAGGTGATTAGCAAAAGTCGAATAAGGATATGGGAGAATGTCAAATAAAGAAAAGATGAAAGTTGTGGAAGAAAGTTGGTTTAATTTAATCATGTTGAGTCCACTGATCAAGTCGAATAAGGAGATGAGCGAATACAGAATAGGAAAATGGACGAAAGTCGAATAATGAAGTATTAAATATCGAATAAGGAAATGGACGAAATTCGGATAATAGTGCTGAATATTGAATAAGGAAATGGACGAAATTCTAATAAGGAAGTGTAGGATTTCGAATAAGTAAACGAAAGAAAAACGAATTAGGAAGTGTAGAATACCGAAGAAGGCAATGGTGAATAACGTATAAGGAAATAGCGAATAATGAATTAAACAATGGTCAAATATCGAATAAGATAAGGACGATAACAAATAATGCGAAAGTTGAACTAGGAGATTGGCAAATGTCGAATACGGAAATGGAAAAATCATATAGATCTAAGAAGACTGGTGAATTTCGAAAATGGAAATTGAATACATAGAGTTAACAGACTGACTAAAGTAGGCCTGTGAATGAAAAAAGAAAGAAAATGAGAAAAGGAAAAGAAAGCTACTTATAGCACTTCGTTTACTTCTGTAATATACATTTAATCACGCGTTCGTTACTAGGGCAGGCTCATTATATTAAAGTCAAACATAATACATGTTTATTTAGTTAAATCACATGTACTTTGTGTGATAAATTAGGGTTAAATGTTTGACATGTTTTGTGGCCAGTATATTTAATACGACTGTTTATTGTGAAAATTCTTGTGAAAGAACACAAAGGTTGAAGGCTAATAATGGCACAGTGAAAACATAATTACATTAGCCATGCTCTAAATTTTTAACCTGACAGAGATTTAAGAATTAGGTCTGAGGCTCGACTGTCAACGTCATAAAAGTCTTTTGCTCAAATGTCAAGGTCATAATGAATTATCAAAAGTATAAAATAT
The DNA here is from genome assembly GCA_012932295.1 of Cyclina sinensis. Lineage (NCBI taxonomy): Eukaryota > Metazoa > Mollusca > Bivalvia > Venerida > Veneridae > Cyclina > Cyclina sinensis. The sequence goes on from JAAONU010000010.1 coordinate 14,339,912, forward strand.
TGCCATTCAGTGTGTCCAGCATAGTTACTTTAAAATTTACACTTTTGAAAGAAAGAGTGGAGTGCGTACCTTGATATTTTAAATACCGTCAAACAAACCTTTCCTTTAAAAAATCGATTGGTGTTGCACATAAAAGCCATGCCATTTGCTGAAAGGTTAATATGAAACCGAGAGGTATTTTGTAAAAGTGCATTTATCTCTCCAGGAAGAAGAAGAAGAAAATTCAGACATACTGTGTGCTTGACAAAGTTGCCATGTAGGCAATATCTAGTTAACAATAAAGATTTCTTCTTACTCGATATTAAGAAAATTTCAAGTATGTTTACTATACTAGATGGGAGCCCGTGCAAGCTCAGGCTTATAGTAATAAAAGTTCTTGATATTGTTACTCCAAACATGAATGTTTTTAATGCTTTTTATTGGTTGCTTGACAAGATGTGTGATCAGTTATGTTAATACAACTTTAGACCCCTTTTTGGTTTTATAGTCATGCATGTTGTGACAAAATCACACAACGTATCTTTAAAATAAGGTACGTGTATAATCTATTACATACTTTATGATTCACAATAAACGTTAAGGCCTCTTTAGGTAAATTGTAAAATGTTGTGCTGTCTTTAAAGACATAATTTAATTGTAACAGATCTTGAGATTTTTAAGAATTTAAAATAGGAATGCAATTCAGCTTAAACGGAATATTTTGTTTTGCTCTCGGAAACAACACGCCATGGGGACTAATAGGACGAAGTATATAAGTTTATGTCTCTCCTAAGCGAAACTGTAGTACTTCGATTTTGTATAATTAACCTATTATATAACAGTAATAGGCATATCAAGGTCTTCATGCATTAAATGGTAAATGACTGCTAAGTAATAAGTATTTGTTAAAGTTACTGAACCTCAGATGACCACAATTGCGTATGAAGTTTTAGTTTGTTTCAATTACATTTTTTTTCAATCTTTTTAAGGCATGAAGGCAGTATCAGTAAAGAGTTGCATTAGATTTAAATGTATGAAACACTAAAAATCTAACAAAGGTTTCGGAGTTTTCTGTGTTTATTTTTCTTTTTTCTTTAGAAAAATCATTTTGTTGATTTGGCCAGTCTTCGCAAATATCAAGAGACTTTGTCTTAAAAGAAATCTCAAATTGCCCATAATTATAATTGGTGCTTCAGTGACATACTCAAAACTCTTCAGTTTTTTCCCCAAATATCGCTCAATAATCGTTTATTTTTATAGTTTATATAACTTAGGTATGTGCAGTCGATTCAGCATACATGATTGATATCGAATCTGATTTTACCACTTACACCTGTGATCTTAAAACTGAAAAGAATTTGTTAACAACTTGGAAAACAATATTCGGGATTTAAGTGCACATTTCACTACTTATGCTCAATATTCGGGATTTAAGTGCACATTTCATTACTTAAGCTAAATTTTCGGGATTTAAGTGCACGTTTCACTACTTATGCTCATTAGTCGGGATTTAAGTGCCCGTTTCACTACTTATACTCAATATTCGGGATTTAAGTGCTCATTTCACTACTTATGCTCACTATTTGAGATTTAAGTGCACATTTCACTAGTAATGCTCGTCAATTTTCGCAAAAAAGTCACTTAATGACTAACAGATTGACACAAAAATTCAGTTTATGCCAGAACTTGATATATTTGCTTTTTAAAAGTGCACTTATTCAGTTGTGCTCATTTACAAGCATAGCACTGTCCAGTTTACAAATATTGCAATTTTCTAATATTTTAATTCATTTGTTTTCGCAATATCCTTGAAGAGGACAGTGTATCCAACATATTTCTTATATCAGGCTTTCATTTATCGCTTTGATGAAATATCTTCAAATTATATTACGGCAGACAGGTTGATCGACAAAATAATCGTTTGATTGACTGACTGATTGATTAAATGGTTGTTTGATTGAGTGTTGAATTGATTGACCGACTGATAAATTCATAGATATTTAGGATTAAAGTGATTAATTATATATAAACAACATGATTTACGTATGAACTGGTGTACTTGACGCTACAATGCAACTTTAACGAAAATCATCAAAACAGAAAAAAAAACAATTCACAAAAAAGTAAAAAATAAAATAAAATAAGAAAATAAAATAAGAAAAATAAATAAATGCAAACACCAGTATAGGTGTTATTGTTTGATGCGTATCCCAGAAAAAGGAAACCATATGCTTCTTACAATCATGCAACATTATGCAAGGGTGTTATCTCTGAGAACAATCAATACTGCGACAGCGACACACACACGCACGCACGCAAGCACGCACGCACGCACGCACGCACACACGCACGCACACACATACACAAATAAGTAAATAAAAAAATATTACCATTATTTCAAAAAAAATATTACCATTATTTCAAAAAAAATATTACCATTATTTCATACACCTTTTGGATATCGATTCGTATCCCAGTGACACCATATGTTTCTTACAAACATGCAACATTAAAAGTTTAATATCTTTGAAAGCAATCAATACTGGAGATCGATAATAATACCTTTAGCTTGTCGTAAACCCTCGCATGAACGAGCAAATTTCTGTTTCTTTTTTTTACTATTTTGACTTCACTACGTCACTTTTATTTGCAGTCAACGTACAAGCGTCCTGACAACTTCAGGTTTTGGAAAAAAACTCAGTATAACATGTTACCAAGCAACAGCGAAATAGACAAAATGAACGACAATGCACTTTACCTTACATTTGACAGGTGTGTATTTTAGTCAGATATATTAAAGCCTAACGCATTACATGTTAATGTGTGTACAGATGAAAAGCCTTACATTTAAATGTATTTTATACTATACATAAAGTGTACGTTATTTAGTACAGTAGCAACCAGAAAAGATCGAAAACATAAAGGCCGTAAGGCCAAACATTTCTAGTCTAGTGAACCAATTTCTCGTATGAAATCACAAGGTCCAGTTTTCTTAAATTCTGTGTAGTGGGTTTCAGTTTTTGCCCCTGGGGTCATTTATTTTGCTTCCTCCTATGGGTCAGATGCTGTTCATAGAATTATATATATTTTATAGTTTTCAAAAAAATTCTTATCAGAAGCCATCACAGTTAAGAATTTTAACATTATTTTATCGTATTCTACCAAGCGTGTTTTAAGTAACCCCCAGTGAGTCACTATTGGTTCCAAGCCTTAGTCACATGTTATAAAAAAGAATATAGGAATTCAAAAAACGTTTCATGTCAAACCAAAATGGCAACAGTTTTTAAATTTGGCATGAATCATTGCCCAACAGACCTCCATCAAGATAGTTCTTGCCCCATGTGTTTTTTTTTTCATTTTTTTGCTCCATCCCGGGGGTCAGGTGTTTTACAAAGACTTCTGCAAACAAACACTTTGAAATCTTGTCAGAATCCACAAGGTATAGAGTTCTGAGATTTGATTTGTTGCAATATTGTTCAGACAGTGCCCCTAGGGTCATTATTTTTGTTCTCCCCAGGGGTCTCATTTCATACAGAAACATACAGGAACATCTTCAAATCTGATCTTGTATAAAAAAAAGCTGTGGCCTGAAAATTTCATAGAACGTTGCAAAGTGAAATTCTTCCATAGGTTTACCGCTAGGGTTATTTCTGGTTCTATGCTTTGGGTCAAATCTAAACATATATAGACAAACTCGTAAAGAGAATTTGCCCCTTGGATCATTTTTGTACCAAAACTGGGATCACATGATTAACCTAAAACCCTAAAAGATATTACAAAGACATGGAAACAATTTGAAATCTGTTTCTAATAAACTAAAGGGCTTATTAATAAAATTTGATGTTGGCTTGAAACATTTGCCGGTTATTTTATAAATTTGGATAATAATTTCCTATATTACACTTGCCATTTTAGTTAGCAGTGACACTCATGTGATCAATGTAGTGTTATCATGACCCTCTTGTTTTACATTTCAGGTATATAAACCAGAAACAGGTGAAATGTGAACAAATTAGTAGAGCGGGACCAGATAACAACTTCAAGAACATATGCTTAGATCATTGGAAGAAACCCTACAACAATTGTCTTGTTTATTCTTTTGGGTAAAATCATATATAGTTCTAGTCATTACAGCCTTTCCAACTTCTGAAATCATGGCTTTGCTATCATTAGATTTCTCACAGGTTTTCACTTTAGCTTGAATGGGTCAAATAGTATTGGGTTTTAAAACTGCTTGTATGATAGAACTGTGAAAATATCAAGTATGGTCTGGTATCGACCAGAAACGAGTTTTCGTGAACATATGTTATAAATGTCTTTTGAAATATCAATTTGCCCAACTGGAGAGGGATTAAGGAAACCTATAACAATCAATAGTTATTTTTATCCTGATGTACATGTAAGTTTGATTCTAGGTTATCAGCAGCAGCTTGAATGATTTAAAAGTTCGAAATTTAGTTTTTAGTCATTCGAATTGTCTCCCTTTGTTTCACAGACGCTTTTTGCAACAAGGGACTTAATTCTTAATTAACCTTTAAGTCAGTACGGTTAACCTAAATAAGCGCAGGCAAAGCTCAGTCTGAGTTCTTACTGTTTCAGTTCCAAGTTCCAGTTTGGCTTTGAAAATGCTATAATTAAGTCATACCAGTGCGAGGTTCACACATTTGACCCAAGGTAAGGCGTATGCGTATAAATAATCACATTGTGTTTGTCGTTGATACAGCTATTTATTTTTAATTTTTAGCCTAAACAAACATTTATACTCGGTGATATAGCATGTTTTGATTCAGCATTACGAATTTATAATATTGCATGACAACTTTTGTCGGTTAATCGATTATACAGTATAGTCTATATACCACGATGTTAACAATGATAGACGTTGTCCATTGTACTTCTGGATGATGAGAATTCCCAGTTTGGCTTCGACATTTGAGTTTCATGACATTACGTTGTACTTCAGTAAATCGGAGACTATACTATAGTTGACATCCTTTTTACTATAGTTGACGTCCTTATTATGCTAGAGTTGACGTCTTTCTTATACTATTATAGTTTACGTCTTTCTTAAACTATAGTGTACGTCCTTCTTAAACTATATTTTACGTCCTTCTTATACTATAGTTTACGTCCTTCTTATACTACAGCATACGCCCTTATATACTTTAGTCGACGTCTTTATACTATAGATGACGTCCTTTTTATACTATATCTGGCATCTTTCTTATACTATATTTGGCATCCTTCATATACTATAGTTGACGTCCATCTTTTACAAAAGTTGGCATTCTTCTCTTACTATAGTTGACGTCCATCTTATACAAAAGTTGGCATCCTTCTTATACTATAGTTGACGTCCATCTTATACAAGAGTTGGCATCCTTCTTATACTTTGGTTGACGTCATTCTTATACAAAAGTTGGCATCCTTTTTATACAATAGTTTACGTCATTCTTATATAAACGTTGGCATCCTTCTTATACTATAGTTGACGTCTATCTTATCATATAATTGACATCTTTCTTATATTATTAATGACGTCCTTTTTATACTATAGTTTACGTCCTTATTAACTACAGTTTATGTCCTTATATACTATTATTTACGTCCTTTTTATACAATAGTTGACTTCTTTTTTATACTGTAGTCGACATCCTTCTTATACTATAGTTTACGTCCTTCTTATACTTTACGTCCTTATATACTTTAGTTTACGTCCTTCTTATATAAATGTTGACGTTCTTTTTATACAATAGTTGACGTCCTTTTTATACTTATGTTTACGTCCTGATATACTATGATTTACGTCCTTTTTATACAATAGTTGGCTTCATTCTTATATTATAGTTGACGTCCTTCTTATATCATGTTAGAATCATATACCACGTATTTTCGCTCTGAAACTGAACCTTGTTCTATAAATAAACACAATTGTTTTCTTGGCAGAGTAATAATGGACTAAGGAATTGTGCAGGTTTTGATATTGATTGTAAACCGTTTCTTAGTGATGTAAAAATCTTTCTTAGTAATCTATTCTGATAACTCTTCTAAAACTTTGTTCATTTTTCTACAGTATGTCAATAGAAGGAAGAATTATACCCAAAGGCATAACTTTCCATCTAACCGGACTATCGGGCAAAGACGAAAATACGACTGTTCAAAACAGAATTTGGGAATTGAGAACGCTTTCAACAATTGTCATGTCGCTTCATCATTCGGAGGTTAGCATTATTATAGATAACTCGTTTTAATTATATATTTTTTCACCAACATACATTTTCATTATTTTCGAAGAAATGTTATTTTCACTTCCAATAAGCCTGAACATCTTATATATTATGAGATGTGTATAATTTTGTATTTCCTGACTCGTCAAATCTAAAGACAGGACGCGATACGAATTTAAACACAGATTTATGCTGAACTTTCTTGCATAACTGTATTTACTCTGCTCGACTTACCGTCTTTTGACCTACTCTCTTTTACCGATCCTGTCAAATAAAATCAAATCTCTACAACATTAGAAGGTAACAACTATGATGAATGCACAACGAAATAAGCAGACAATAAATACGTAATCAGGAAGTTTATCTCTTAATTTTTCTGTGGAACAAAAATGCCTGATATATTGCTTATGTTTTTGTCACATTTACTTTGAACATCTTACTATCTTTTCAGAGAAAAATTGATATACTAAAAATAGACATAGAAGGTTGGGAGTGGAAAGCTATACCACAAATGCTTCAGTCAGGCGTCTTAGACAATGTATACCAGTTATGCTTAGAGGTTCATTTCGGTTACAGTATTGCCCCTAAAAGAAAGAGTAACAGGGGTTATACCTTTTTACCAGAAACATGGGGAAAGGTTGCTATCCCCGAGCAACTTAAGATTTTAAAGAATCTCCATGACTACGGATTCCGAATATTTATGTTTGATCCAATCCGGTTTTGGGCATCTTGGAGTTTGGAAAAACCAAAGAAAGTAATCAATACACTGGTAGAAATATCGTTAGTTAATTTAAACATTGATAAGATTACAGCGCATCTATTATAGAATTACTTTATTTGAACATTGAATAGGTCATGGTTCGTCTTCTCAAAATATATCCTTTTTAATTAACGTTGAGCAGAACACGGCGCATCTATTTTAAAATTACCTTTAGTTTATGTGAATAATTTTGTAATAATATTGTAAACTTTTCCTCTACCACTTAGTTATGATTGAAACACTTGAATTTGTACTGTATCGTAAACTATTCCTCTACCACTTGGCTATGGTTCACACACTTGATCTTGTACTGTATCGTAAAATGTCCCTCTACCACTTGGTTATGATTGACACGCTTGAACTTGTACTGTATCGTTAACTTTTCCATATTATATTATGATTGACACACTTGAACTTTTACTGTAGAGCAAACTTTTCCATAATTATTATATCATGAGTGACACACTTGGACTTGTACTGTATCGTAAACGTTTCCTCTACCACTTGGTTATGATTGACACACTTGAACTTGTACTGTATCGTAAACCTCTAGCACACGATGATGATTGACACACTTTGACTTGCACTGAATAGTTAGTATTTCCTCAACCACACGATGATGATTGACACACTTTGACTTGCACTGAATAGTTAATATTTCCTCAACGAGATGATGATGATTGACAGACTTTAACTCCATCTGTCCCTTATACTTTTCCCCTACCACACGATGGTGATTGACCCACTTGGACTTGCACTGAATCATTAATTTCTCCTCAACCACATGATGATTATTGACACACTTGAACTTGTACTGTAACGTAAATTTTTCTCTATCACATGATTATTATTGACACTCTTGGACTTGTATTGTATCGTAATTTTTTCTCTATCACATGATGATGATTGACACACTTGGACTTGTACTGTATCGTAAATTTTTCTCTACTACATGATGATGATTGACACACTTTAACTTTTACTGTAGAGCAAACTTTTCCTCATTATATTTTGAGTTACACACTTGGACTTGTACTGTAGCATAGCTTTTTTCCTCAAATGATAGGTGACACACTTGGACATGTATCATGAATTTCTCTTCTACACCATGATGATGAGTAAGACTTTAGACCTATACTGTGTCATTGAATATTATCGTATATTTTTTAATTATGATATGCTTTGATGATTGACATTTGGACTTTATATGTGTCGTAAATTACCTTGTTCCTCAGAATATGGTGAGTGCCACACTTTTGCCTGACTTTTCGTAGATTGTGTTTTACCTCAAAACAATTTGAGTGACAAACTAAGAATTGTAGTTTTACGTTCAGTTCCCTTTCATCTCGCGAGTATCATGAAAGAAAGCCTTCCATGCAAGAGATAAACAGCATGCAATGTTTATGCGAAATTATCGTGCGTTCTTGTTCTTGTTGTTGTTGTTTTCGATGTGAAAGAATAATATGACACTGCGTGTGATACAGATATTACTGTGATAAAATGGCCAAGATAAAAATGGTCTATTTTCTGATAATGCTCTCCAGAGAATTTCACCTTTTAAGGAATTTCTTTTGTCAAAGAGCTACACACAGAGAGAACACCAATCCTTAAAATCATAAGGATTGGAAACATGCCATCATCACACCAGCATACAAAAAAGGGTCAAAATCAAAACCTAGCAATTACAGACCAATATCACTCACATGTATAGCATCAAAACTAATGGAACACATCATTGTTTCAAACATGATGGATTACTTTGACAAACACAACATACTTTGCCCACAGCAACATGGATTCAGGTCAAAACATAGCTGTGAGACACAGCTCATTGGCTTCACACAAGAAATATCTGACAACCTTGATCAAGGTCAACAAACTGATGTCATAGTCATGGACTTCAGTAAAGCTTTTGACAAAGCAGACCACCACAAACTCATACACAAGCTGAAACACATGAGAGTTCATCCACACGTCAGTTCATGGATACAAAACTTTCTCAAAAACAGATCATAACAAGTATTTGTGGAAAACAATGTCTCTGACAGGCTCCCTGTGCTTTCTGGTGTCCCACAGGGATCGGTCTTAGGTCCATGTGACTTTTTCGCAGACATCAATGACCTACCAGGAAGTGTCAGGAGCCGGGTGCGTCTATTTGCCGACGACACCATAGTTAATTTAATAATTAAATCACAAGCATCTGCACAAACCTGACAAAATAATTTGCACAACCTTGAAATATGGGAAAAAGAATGGTCAATGGAATTCAACCTTAACAAGTGTGAAGTACTCAGAATACACAGGAAAAAGAAACCGGTCATCTTTCCCTACACCCTACATAACACTATACTGAAAACCACAGAAAAGGCAAAATACTTAGGAGTTACAATAAGTAGCAACCTAAACTGGTCATCCCATATAAACAATATCACAAACAAAGCAAAAAAGAGCTTAAGGTTCATCAGACGTAATGTCAAAACACAAAACAAACAACTCAAAGAAGCAGCATACAAAACATTTGTAAGACCACAGGTTGAATACTGCTCAACTGTTAATTGTTACCTCTAGAATGTTAAAAAAAGGTTTTTTTCCATATTTGTGCTCTGTGACCTAGTTTGTGACCCAAGATGACCCATATTCGAACCTGAGCTAGAAATCATCAAAAAGACCTGTCTGACAAATTTCCAGGAAATTTAGACTGAAAATATTACCTCTGGAGTGTTAAAAAGGTTTTTCTATATTTGGGCTCTATGACCTAGTTTTTGATCCCGGTGACCCATATCCAAATCTGAGCTAGAAATCATCGAAACAACCTTTCTGACAAATTTCAAGGACATCTGGACTGAAAATGTAACCTCTAGAGCATTTACAAGGTTTTTCTACTTCTAGGCTCTGTGACCTAGTTTTTGATCCCAGATAACCCATTTTCAAAACTGAGCTGAAAATCATTGAAACTATCTTTCTGACAAATTTCCAGAATATTTGGACTGAAAATGTTACCTCTAGAGTGTTCACAAGGTTTTTCTATTTTTGGGCTCTAAGACCTAGTTTTTGTTCCCAGATGACCCATATTCAAACTTTTGCTAGATATCATAGAAGCAACCTTTCTGACAACTTTTTTAGGACATTTAGACAGAAAATGTTACCTCTAGAGTGTTAACAAGGTTTTTCAATATTTGAGCTCTGTGACCTAGTTTTTGACCCTAGATGACCCATATTCAAACTTATGCTAGAAATCATTAATACAACTTTTATGTATAATTTCCAGGATGTTTGGGCTGAAAAAAATAGCCTCTAAAGCGTTAACAAGGTTCTTCTATATTTTGGCTCTGTGACACATTTTTTCAACCCAGATAACCCATGTTCGAACTTTTCCGAGAAATCAATGAGACAAATATCCTGACCAAGTTTCATGACAATTGAGGCAAAAATGTGACCACTAGAGTGTTAACATATTAATTGTGTGACAGGTGCGCTAAAAGCAAACAGGTCAATGTCGATTACAGTCAACTTACAAACACAAGAAACTGCAAATTCCTCATCCCACAATCAAAAACACAACATCACATGAACTCATTCTTCTCAAGGACTATACGACTCTGGAACAAACTACCGACCGAGATTAAGGCTACCCCAACTGTGCCAGCTTTTATCAGTGGACTAAACAAGTTTTGTAGATTTTAAGTATTTAAAATAAATGTTTAAGTAAAATCTTCATTTAAATCTTGTTTTCTTTTTTATTATCCTTTATAATTTTAATGTTCCTGACACGCGCCTGCCTAGTATAGTCAGTATTGACTTTAGCAGTAATAAGTTGAAGTTGAAAATAAGCTAGGCCCACACATCAAAGAGCTATGGCTCATTACAATATCTTGATGGTGCAAAAGCCACTTTTTGACTGACATCATATGAACAAATGTACAACTGCAGAGTAATCAGAAAGTTAAAAAAATAAATAACGTTGTATTCTAGTATTATATGTCTGACAAGTTAATCTGTTTATGAAACATCTGCTTCATTTACTTACCTTCTGTAAAACAGAAAGGATCGGATGACTGATTTTAATGTTTTCATCGATAAAACATTTTAAAATGAATTTATAGGCTCAACCACACATTGTATGAATACATGTGTCATATGTTCGAGACGTACTGAAAAATGCACGTTTCTTTAAAATGTATTTATGATTTATATTATTTTGTACTAGAGTAAAGAAATACTTTATACAAAAGATAGAAAATGATTCAGTCTTAAGTCAAGGGATATTTTATTCATTTATGTCATTTTGAGCTCAAAGATCAAAGTAAAAATGTGCCTTTTGTGTTCAGAAGACAGCGCATTTTTTTAAAATAATTGCTCACTGCATTGGCTCACAAGATGTTCAACATAGTTCGTGAAAAGGGCCAGGTCGTCCTGACCCGGATATAAAAGGATTTTGTAACTTTCCTGGAAAGGTACTGCCATGCATACGCAGTCATAAAACTATTTTCACTTTAGCTTGTGTATTATCTAGGGTGATGTTGTTTAAAAACGTAAGCACATATGAGTGAGTAATCGTCGCTATCAATTCAAAACATTCTGAATTAAAACTCTACACTGTTACAAACAAACAAACAAAAACAACAAAACCGTATATAATAATGTACCGTAAGTTAGTCACGTGTTCAGGAGCGGATGTGGTCCAGTGGTAACGCGATTGACTGGTAAACCAGGTGTCCCGAGTTCGATCCCCCCGCTCCTTCACTAGCATTACTAATAGTCTTTCGGATGAGACGTTAAAACCGAGGTCCCATGTATCAGTGCTTTACACTGAGCATGTAAAAGAACCAGGGGTGTCTCTGGAATGGAATACTTTCTGTATCTTGCACTACCTCCACAACATAAAATAACTAATCTCTTCAGGGGGCGTCGGTCATATGTGCAACAGGTACCGACGATAAATAAGCTCAAAGAGAAAGATAGTCAGGTGTTCAAGAATAAAAGATTTCCAAGTCTTGAAACTATCCCTTGAAAGTTTTACTGCTTTAAATCATGTATTTTTATAGAAACATTTGTCAAGCTGTCAAGCAAACATTGAGGCAACGGGTGGTTATATATTATATCGATATTTGTATGAGTAAAATAGACATGATGATGATATCAAAAGCGTTATGTCAATGAGATTTAAAACCTTTCTGACAAATAGATTAAATTTCTTATGAAAATAAAATTACAATCCTTATGACAATAGCATTTAAATTCTTATGATGAATTAAATCTAAGACAGTTTGACAAGAATTAAAACCTTCTTACAATATCGTTAAAAACCTTATGACACGAATATTTAAAGTATTTTGACAATAAGATTTAAAACCTAAAACCCTTGTGTCAAGATTTAAAGCCTTTTGTCAAAGGAATAAAAAGCCGTATGAGAAGAATAAAAGCCTTTTGACAAAAAGATTTAAAGTCTTATGTCAATAAAATATAAAATCAAAACATTTATGACATGAAGATTTTATTTCTAATAACAATAAGATTAAAGGCCTTATGACAAAATATAATGAATATATAAATAAAATAAAATTATATAAAATTAAATGAAATAAAATAAAACAAAATAAAATTCAATAAAATAAAATTAAATTAAATTAAATTAAAATAGCATTTAACCTTTTTGACAATATAACAAAAAGTCTTATGACAGGAAGATTGAAAGCCTTATTTCAATAAAAAGGTACTTTTGACTATACTTAAAGCCTTTTTGACAAAAAGATTTCATTGCGTAAGGGAGAGCACTGTGAATGAAGAAAACAAAAGGCAATGTGGCATTAAGGTTCTTTCTTGCTACACGCCCTCACAATTGTCTTATGTCCTTTAATAAATATCGACATCGTTCCAGGCTTAGTTTAGAGAAATGTTCATGACAGTCAGTAGAAACAGCGGAAGGATTCAATACCTGTGTAAGTGAGAATTATTGTTATTATGTAACACAATATATATCTTTAAATTGTATTTTTTTTGTTAGCATAGGTCCTGATAACAATGTGGAAGGAAAGTAATTTAAACTGGGACAAACAGTTAAAACGGGTCTGCTCTCTTCATTCTATCACAGTGTCTCCTGACAGTATCTAAGGCATGCGAAAATTACAACATGTCAATATAGACTCTTGATTTCAGATACTTAAAAGAAATAACCCTAAAAGAAAAGAAGAAAGATAAAGGGAAGTAATTCAAACTGATCAAACAGCGGCAAGCGGAAGTTATAGTTCTTACATTTTAAACCTTATTTTCTATGCGCTCTTTCACTAAGTAATGTTCTATAGTGTTTCTTTTTGTCTATGTTAAGATTTCAAGATGTGCTCAGGGTTCTTAGATAGAAATGATACAGGGAAGTAATTCAGACCGGAACAACCTAGAATTAATACTGTTTTTAAACTCCCTCTAAATGTCCCTTGTCAGTACCATTTTCAAAACTTTCCAGATACCCCCGGATCAATAAATGTAACTAGGGGCGAGGGATATTTGAAAGAGTATTTGGTTTCAATGATCTTTCTGTGTCGAAGCACCATTTGATATTTGAATTTTGTAGTTTTTCAAGTCATTTGTCGGAAAAGAACAGTTTCTGACTAATTTATGAGAATACCGACACACGGCATCATCAGGAATTTGTTTTAAAAGCAACTTCTTTGTCCGGTGATCTTCAAAGAAGTTTTTTTTTTTTCAAAAGAATATCAGGTAAACTGTCAAATGCATTCATCTTTGTGTTCACTGACGGGTGGGGTACGTACAGTCCGTTCCTTAATCTATAAACATCAGAATATTCTTAAGATATTGTGTCAAACATTGTCCGTAACTGTTATAAATATTCAAAGTATTATGTCTAACAGGCGTGACAGATGTTTTTTTTTTCGTTGTTTATTGCAGCAAGAATTTGAAAATAGCATGAGATTTAGAAAATCATAGTAACAGATTAATCATAACATGCACATTTGACCACATATCATAATCAGAAGCTCAGAAATATTGACTATATTTCAATGTAACGTCTGCAATGATACTACGTTTCTGGTAAGGGTTAAATGACCCAATTTTTAGCGCTGGATTACCAGTAACCAAATATTGTGCTATGTGCGCTGCCAATGACCCAGTTAGCGGTGGATGACCAGTAACAAAATCTTGTGCTGTGTGCGCTGCCAATGCCCTAATTAGTCCTGGATTACAAGTAACAAAATCTTGTGTTGTGTGCCCTGCCAATGCCCCAAATAAGCGCTGAATTACCAGTGACAAAACTTTGTGCTTTGTGCGCTGCCAATGACCCAATTAGCGCTGGATAACCAGTAACAAAACTTTGTGCTGTGTGCGCTGCCAATGACCCAATTAGCGATGGATAACCGGTAACAAAATCTTGTGTTGTGTGCGCTGCCAACTTCCCAATAAGCGCTGAATTACCAGTAACAAAACTTTGTGCTGTGTGCGCTGCCAATGACCAAATTAGCGCTGGATAACCAGTAACAAAATCTTGTGTTGTGTGCGCTGCCAATGCCCCAATAAACGCTGCATCAGAACAGGCAGTAAGCACTAGAGTAGATAGTAAGCACCAGACAGGCAGTAGGCACTAGAGCTTGCAGTAAGCACTAGAACAGGAAGTAAGCACCAGCACAGGAAGTAATCGCTAGAGCAGGCAGTAAGCACCAGAGTAGATAGTAAGCAACAGATTAGATAGTAAGCAACAGAGATTTCAGTAAACACCAGAGCAGGCAGTAAATACCATACCAGGCAATAAGCACCAGAGCAGGAAGTAAGAACCGGAACAGGAAGTAGGCACACAAACAGGCAGTAAATATCAGTGCAGGCAGTAAGCAACTGAGCAACTTAAATTAAGCTCATGCGATTGTATACGCAAAAATTTTCATTCCAGGGCACTGTAAAATTACCAGAATAGAAAGTATTGCTAAATTCTATGACCACATACAGTATATGATAAATATATGTTCACTTTCTAGATCCGAGTTATCAAATCTCATTTATCAGAGTGGACAACTCTTTTTTATTTATTGTTATTTTTGCGACTTTTTGTTATGTCAATCTGTATAAAAGGTTTTATTCATGACATTATTTTGGGCAACTTTTTTAAATAGAAAACACTCATGGGTGCATGGACTGATATTAATTATCTATGATGAAATTTTCCCTTGAACGCAATACGTGAATGATAAATAATTAAAAAAAATAATGTAAATAAGTCGTCAGACGTTTTCCTCATAATACCCTTATACATTATTCAGTACCTACTCTTTAAGAATGCCGCTTTGTTGCGACATTTTTTTTAAGATATATTATGCTCAAGTTTCAGATACAAATAATTGAAATAACTACTTCATCTAGTCTATGTTGATATAAGATAAACATGTCCTAGTACACAGAGTAGATACGTTACGTTTAAAACTCAACACACTTTAAGTAAACACATTATAAATACATAGTGTCATAAAAAACTGGCAGTTTTTTATGAAAGCACCAACATAATGTGACCTGTAATAGGGAATGCAGCTTCCCATACATAGTGTGTGCATTCTAGTAGCCTAATTAGACATATTCAGTAAGAATTTCCTAGATTTCTATTAATTTCTGCAATAAAAGTATTTTATGCAAAGATGGGTATAGTATATCTTTAAATGTTAAATAGAGAAAACCTTCTTGATTTTGAGTCAAAATCCTTGCAGCTCATTGTAACTCTAGTAGTTTGTTATTATTGACAATTTATAAATTTTCACAGTAATAAATCGATCGTATATAAACATGTCCTAATAAACGACTTCAACCAATACAAAACATAAACGTCGTTCGGAAACAGACAACTAATGTAACACATACTTGAACTTAACGAAGATTCAGTAACATTGCACCAAACCTTCTAGAAATGTTTTCAATAATTCTGAATCATAAATTAACTCTTCAAATGAGTTTTTTATCATTTTTATAACCCCACGTCTCATCAGCATTAAGCCCTGATAGACTCCCTTAAATGTTTGTTCAGCCACTCAAGTTACCTCTTCACAGATGTATAGCTACTATATATTCTTACTATTTTTTCTATCTTGATATAACGATAATCTCAACTTGTCTATTTTTAGTTAGTACGCATGTCTCAGAAATAGGTAAATGTTCAAGTTAGATCAAACATGCCGAACATAATTTCTTGGACCTAATTAGAATATCATGTTTTTTTGTCATTCATAATTTTATATTCAGAAACAAAGTCGAAATACAAATAAAATATGTATAGAATATTTATTTTGTTCTTTATGTTTTCCTTGTAATTTTACACCAGGGAAAGTTGGTATTTGTAAATGAGTAATATATAAAATTATCATGTTCATGTTATTTGGTATAAAAATTGTCTTGATAAACAAATTACAAAATGGAATTAGAGCAACACTTGTTTCAGTTGTTCAGAAGATGATCAAATTAAATCAGTCTGAAAAGGTTAAACATGTTTGAACAATTATTTTCTTTTTCTTGCCATTTTATTTAAAACAATTGCTATATTCATGTGGTAATGATTATGTATGTACTCACGGATTTATAAATCGTACAACTGTGATTACAGAATGGTTACATGTATTTATTTGCAACTAAATTGTCCATTTTTATGAACCTGAAAATTTCATGAAACTTAATACAAATTTCAAACTGACATCCGAAAATAAACAATGGTAAATCGTCAAACAAATATTCTACTGACCATCAGATCTATAATATAAAATATGATAGCAATATATACTCCGAACAAACAGGGCTGCCTGTGGTTTCTTGCGTACAGGGGATGCATTTAGTAACATCTTTTATCAGCACCAGATAAACTTTACGAAGATGCGAGCGATAATGTCTTACAAGAATGAAAACCATACAAGATAATTAAGGCCAGAAATATGACTGGCATTATTCAAAACAAGTACACGTCGAATAATTTGTAAGATGCAATCTTCATAAGAACGAGTCTGAAAGGGCGGCGAAAAGACGGATTAAAAAACGGATTTCTGAAGGAGTAAAGGGACATCCGCCAATTCTTCGTCAAATACGATATTAAAAGGAAAAATGTATTGATTGAAGTAAAAAAAACGCATTGTGAAAGAGTTTCACAAGGAAAAGGATAACTGGTACGTTATTCCGCATTATGAAAGAGCTTCACAAGGCAAAGGTTCATTGGTACTATATTCCGCATTGTGAAAGAGCTTCATAAGGCAAAGGTAAATTGGTTCTATATTCCGCATTGTGAAAGAGCTTCACAAGGCAAAGTTCATTGGTACTATATTGCGCATTGTGAAAGAGCTTCACAAGGAAAAGGATAACTGGTACGTTATTCCGCATTATAAAAGAGCTTCACAAGGCAAAGGTTCATTGGTACTATATTCCGCATTGTGAAAGAGCTTCATAAGGCAAAGGTAAATTGGTTCTATATTCCGCATTGTGAAAGACCTTCACAAGGCAAAGTTCATTGGTACTATATTGCGCATTGTGAAAGAGCTTCACAAGGCAAAGGTAAATTGGTTCTATATTCCGCATTGTGAAAGACCTTCACAAGGCAAAAGTTCATTGGTACTATATTCCGCAATGTGAAAGACCTTCACAAGGCAAAAGTTTATTGGTACTTGAGAAAGAGCTGCACACGGCAAAGGTTTATTGGTACTATTCCGCATTGTGAAAGAGCTTCACAAGGCAAAGGTTCATTGGTACTATATTCCGCATTGTGAAAGAGCTAGAAATCATCAAAAAACCTGTCTGACAAATTTCCAGGAAATTTAGACTGAAAATATTACCTCTGGAGTGTTAAAAAGGTTTTTCTATATTTGGGCTCTATGACCTAGTTTTTGATCCCGGTGACCCATATCCAAATCTGAGCTAGAAATCATCGAAACAACCTTTCTGACAAATTTCAAGGACATCTGGACTGAAAATGTATCCTCTAGAGCATTTACAAGGTTTTTCTACTTCTAGGCTCTGTGACCTAGTTTTTGATCCCAGATAAACCATTTTCAAAACTGAGCTGAAAATGATTGAAACTATCTTTCTGACAAATTTCCAAAATATTTGGACTGAAAATGTTACCTCTAGAGTGTTCACAAGGTTTTTCTATTTTTGGGCTCTAAGACCTAGTTTTTGTTCCCAGATGACCCATATTCAAACTTTTGCTAGATATCATAGAAGCAACCTTTTTGACAATTTTTTTAGGACATTTAGACAGAAAATGTTACCTCTAGAGTGTTAACAAGGTTTTTCAATATTTGAGCTCTGTGACCTAGTTTTTGACCCTAGATGACCCATATTCAAACTTATGCTAGAAATCATTAATACAACTTTTATGTGTAATTTACAGGATATTTGGACTGAAAAAATAGCCTCTAGAGCGTTAACAAGGTTTTTCTATATTTGGGCTCTGTGACACATTTTTTCAACCCAGATAACCCATGTTCGAACTTTTCCGAGAAATCAATGAGACAAATATCCTGACCAAGTTTCATGACAATTGAGGCAAAAATGTGACCACTAGAGTGTTAACATATTAATTGTGGACGGAGGGACGACGGACAAAATGCGATCACAAAAGCTCACTCTGTCACTACGTGACAGGTGCGCTAAAAGAAAACAGGTCAATGTCGATTACAAACACAAGAAACTGCAAATTCCTCATCCCACAATCAAAAACACAACATCACATGAACTCATTCTTCTCAAGGACTATACGACTCTGAAACGAACTACCGACCGAGATTAAGGCTACCCCAACTGTGCCAGCTTTTATCAGTGGACTAAACAAGTTTTGTAGATTTTAAGTATTTTAAATAAATGTTTAAGTAAAATCTTCATTTAAATCTTGTTTTCTTTTTTATTATCCTTTATAATTTTAATGTTCCTGACACGCGCCTGCCTAGTATAGTCAGTATTGACTTTGGCAGTAATAAGTTGAAGTTGAAGTTGAAAATAAGCTAGGCCCACACATCAAAGAACTATGGCTCATTACAATATCTTGATGGTGCAAAAGCCACTTTTTGACTGACATCATATGAATAAATGTACAACTGCAGAGTAATCAGAAAGTTAAAAAAATAAATAACGTTGTATTTTAGTATTCTATGTCTGACAAGTTAATCTGTTTATGAAACATCTGCTTCATTTACTTACCTTCTGTAAAACAGAAAAGAATCGGATGACTGATTTTAATGTTTTCATCGATAAAACATTTGAAAATGAATTTACATGCTAACCACACATTGTATGAATACATGTGTCATATGTTCGAGACGTACTGAAAAATGCACGTTTCTTTAAAATGTATTTATGATTTATATTATTTTGTACTAGAGTAAAGAAAAACTTTATACAAAAGATAGAAAATGATTCAGTCTTAAGTCAAGGGATATTTTATTCATTTATGTCATTTTGAGCTCAAAGATCAAAGTAAAAATGTGCCTTTTGTGTTCAGAAGACAGCGCATTTTTTTTAAATAATTGCTCACTGCATTGGCTCACAAGATGTTCAACATAGTTCGTGAAAAGGGCCAGGTCGTCCTGACCCGGATATAAAAGGATTTTGTAACTTTCCTGGAAAGGTACTGCCATGCATACGCAGTCATAAAACTATTTTCACTTTAGCTTGTGTATTATCTAGGGTGATGTTGTTTAAAAACGTAAGCACATATGAGTGAGTAATCGTCGCTATCAATTCAAAACATTCTGAATTAAAACTCTACACTGTTACAAACAAACAAACAAAAACAACAAAACCGTATATAATAATGTACCGTAAGTTAGTCACGTGTTCAGGAGCGGATGTGGTGCAGAAGTAACGCGCTTGACTGGTAAACCAGTTGTCCCGAGTTCGATCCCCCGCTCCTTCACTAGCATTACTAATAGTCTTTCGGATGAGACGTTAAAACCGAGGTCCCATGTATCGGTGCTTTACACTGAGCATGTAAAAGAACCAGGGGTGTCTCTGGAATGGGATACTTTCTGTATCTTGCACTACCTCCACAACATAAAATAACTAATCTCTTCAGGGGGCGTCGGTCATATGTGCAACAGGTACCGACGATAAATAAGCTCAAATAGATAGATAGTCAGGTGTTCAAGAATAAAAGATTTCCAAGTCTTGAAACCATCCCTTGAAAGTTTTACTGCTTTGAATCATGTATTTTCATAGAAACATTTGTCAAGCTGTCAAGCAAACATTAAGGCAACGGGTGGTTATATATTATATCGATATTTGTATGAGTAAAATAGACATGATATCAAAAGCGTTATGTCAATGAGATTTAAAACCTTTTTGACGAATAGATTAAATTTCTTATGACAATAAAATTACAACCCTTATTACAATAGCATTTAAATCCTTATGATGAATTTAATCTAAGACAGTTTGACAAGAATTAAAACCTTCCTACAATATCGCTAAAAACCTTATGACACGAATATTCAAAGTATTTTGACAAAAAGATTTAAAACCTAAAACCCTTGTGTCAAGATTTAAAGCCTTTTGTCAAAGGAATGAAAACCCGTATGATGATGAGACTAAAATCCTAATAAGAAGAATAAAAACCTTTTGACAAAAAGATTTAAAGTCTTATGACAATAAAATATAAAATAAAGACATTTATGACATGAAGATTTTATTTCTAATAACAATAAGACTAAAGGCCTTATGACAAAAATAAATAAATAAATATATAAAAAAAGTAAAATTAAATAGAAAAAATAAAATAAAATAAAATTAGATTAGATTAGATTAGATTAGATTAAATTAAATTAAATTAAATTAAATTAAAATAGCATTTAACCTTTTGGACAATATAACAAAAGATTAGATTAGATTAAATTATATTAAATTAATTTAAATTAAATTAAATTATTAAATTAAATTAAATTAAATTTAAATTTAAATAAAATAGCATTTAACCTTTTTGACAATATAACAAAAGATTAGATTAGATTAGATTAAATTAAATTAAATTAAATTAAATTAAATTAAATTAAATTAAATTAAATTAAATTAAATTAAATTAAAATAGCATTTAACCTTTTTGACAATATAACAAAAAGCCTTATGACAGGAAGATTGAAAGCCTTATTTCAATAAAAAGGTACTTCTGACTATACTTAAAGCCTTTTTGACAAAAAGATTTCATTGTGTAAGGGAGAGCACTGTGAATGAAGAAAACAAAAGGCAATGTGGCATTAAGGTTCTTTCTTGCTACACGCCCTCACAATTGTCTTATGTCGTTTAATATATATCGACATCGTTCCAGGCTTAGTTTAGAGAAATGTTCATGACAGGCAGTAGAAACAGCGGAAGGATTCAATACCTGTGTAAGTGAGAATTATTGTTATTATGTAATACAATCTATATCCTTAAATTGTTTTTTTTTTGTTAGCAAAGGTTCTGATAACAATGTGGAAGGAAAGTTATTCAAACTGGGACAAACAGTTAAAACGAGCCTGCTCTCTTCATTCTATCACAGTGTCTCCTGACAGTATCTAAGGCATGCGAAAATACCAACATGTCAATATATGCTCTTGATTTCAGATACTTAAAAGAAATAACTCTAAAAGAAAAGAAGAAAGATAAAGGGAAGTAATTCAAACTGATCAAACAGCGGTAAGCGAAAGTTATAGTTCTTACATTCTAAACCTTATTTTCTATGCTCTGTTTCACTAAGTAATGTTCTATAGTGTTTCTTTTTGTCTATGTTAAGATTTCAGAATGTGCTCAGGGTTCTTAGATAGAAATGATACAGGGAAGTAATTCAGACCGGAACAACATAGAATTAATACTGTTTTTAAACTCCCTCTAAATGTCCCTTGTCAGTACCATTTTCAAAACTTTCCAGATACCCCCGGATCAATAAATGTAACAAGCGATATTTGAGAGAGTATTTGGTTTCATTGATCTTTCTGTGTCGATGTACCATTTGATATTTGAATTTTGTAGTTTTTCAAGTTATTTGTCGGAAAAGAACAATTTCTGACTAATTTATGAGAATACCGACACACGGCATCATCAGGAATTTGTTTTAAAAGCAACTTCTTCGTCCGGTAATCTTCAAAGAAGTTTTTGTTTTCAAAAGAATATCAGATAAACTGTCAAATGCATTCATCTTTGTACTCACTGACGGGTGGGGTACGTACAGTCCGTTCCTTAATCTATAAACATCAGAATATTCATAAGGTATTGTGTCAAACATTGTCCGTAACTGTTAAAAATATTCAAAGTATTGTGTCTAACAGGCGTGACAGATGGGTTTTTTTTATGTGTATTGCGGCAAGAATTTGAAAATAGCATGAGATTTAGAAAATCATAGTAACAGATAAATCATAAAATGCACATTTAACCACATATCATAATCAGAAGCTCATAAATATTGACTATATTTCAATGTAACGTCTGCAATGATACTACGTTTCTTGTAAGGGTTAACTGGTCCAATTTTAGCGCTGGATTACCAGTAACCAAATCTTGTGCTATGTGCGCTGCCAATGCCCACATTAGCGCTGGATTACTAGTAACAATATCTTGTGTTATGTGCGCTGCCAACGACCCAGTTAGCAGTGGATTACCAGTAACAAAATCTTGTGCTGTGTGCGCTGCCAATGCCCTAATTAGTCCTGGATTACCATTAACAAAATCTTGTGTTGTATGCCCTGCCAATGCCCCATATAAGACCTGAATTACCAGTAACAAAACTTTGTGCTATGTGCGCTGCCAATGACCCAATTAGCGCTGGATAACCAGTAACAAAATCTTGTGTTGTGTGCGCTGCCAATCCCCTAATAAGCGCTGAATTACCAGTAACAAAACTTTGTGCTGTGTGCGCTGCCAATGACCAAATTAGCGCTGGATAACCAGTAACAAAATCTTGTGTTGTGTGCGCTGCCAATGCCCCAATAAACGCTGCATCAGAACAGGCAGTAAGCACTAGAGCAGATAGTAAGCACCAGAACTGGCAGTAGGCACTAGAGCTTGCAGTAAGCACCAGTACAGGAAGTAAGCACCAGAACAGGCAGTATGCACAAGAGCTTGCAGTAAGCACCAGAACAGGCAGTAAGCACCAGTACAGGAAGTAAGCACCAGAACAGGCAGTAAGCACCAGTACAGGAAGTAAGCACCAGAACAGGCAGTATGCACAAGAGCTTGCAGTAAGCACCAGTACAGGAAGTAAGCACCAGAACAGGCAGTATGCACAAGAGCTTGCAGTAAGCACCAGAACAGGCAGTAAGCACCAGTACAGGAAGTAAGCACCAGAACAGGCAGTATGCACAAGAGCTTGCAGTAACCACCAGAACAGGAAGTAAGCACCAGAACAGGCAGTATGCACAAGAGCTTGCAGTAAGCACCAGAACAGGAAGTATGCACAAGAGCTTGGAGTAACCACCAGAACAGGAAGTATGCACAAGAGCTTGCAGTAACCACCAGAAAAGGAAGTATGCACAAGAGCTTGCAGTAACCACCAGAAAAGGAAGTATGCACAAGAGCTTGCAGTAACCACCAGAACAGGAAGTATGCACAAGTGCTTGCAGTAACCACCAGAACAGGAAGTATGCACAAGAGCTTGCAGTAACCACCAGAACAGGAAGTATGCACAAGAGCTTGCAGTAACCACCAGAAAAGGAAGTATGCACAAGAGCTTGCAGTAACCACCAGAAAAGGAAGTATGCACAAGAGCTTGCAGTAACCACCAGAAAAGGAAGTACGCACAAGAGCTTGCAGTAACCACCAGAACAGGAAGTATGCAAAAGTGCTTGCAGTAACCACCAGAAAAGGAAGTAAGCACAAGAGCTTGCAGTAACCACCAGAACAGGAAGTATGCACAAGAGTTTGCAGTAACCACCAGAACAGGAAGTATGCACAAGTGCTTGCAGTAACCACCAGAACAGGAAGTATGCACAAGAGCTTGCAGTAACCACCAGAACAGGAAGTATGCACAAGTGCTTGCAGTAACCACCAGAACAGGAAGTATGCACAAGAGCTTGCAGTAACCACCAGAACAGGAAGTATGCACAAGAGCTTGCAGTAACCACCAGAAAAGGAAGTATGCACAAGAGCTTGCAGTAACCACCAGAAAAGGAAGTATGCACAAGAGCTTGCAGTAACCACCAGAACAGGAAGTATGCACAAGTGCTTGCAGTAACCACCAGAACAGGAAGTATGCACAAGAGCTTGCAGTAACCACCAGAACAGGAAGTATGCACAAGAGCTTGCAGTAACCACCAGAACAGGAAGTATGCACAAGTGCTTGCAGTAACCACCAGAACAGGAAGTATGCACAAGTGCTTGCAGTAACCACCAGAACAGGAAGTATGCACAAGAGCTTGCAGTAACCACCAGAACAGGAAGTATGCACAAGAGCTTGCAGTAACCACCAGAACAGGAAGTATGCACAAGAGCTTGCAGTAACCACCAGAACAGGAAGTATGCACAAGTGCTTGCAGTAACCACCAGAAAAGGAAGTATGCACAAGTGCTTGCAGTAACCACCAGAAAAGGAAGTATGCACCAGAATAGGAGGTTATCGCTAGAGCAGGCAGTAAGCACCTGAACAGGTAGTAAGCACCAGAGTAGATAGTAAGCAACAGAGATTTCAGTAAACACCAGAGCAGGCAGTAAATACCAGACCAGACAGTAAGCACCAAAGCCGGAAGGAAGCACAAAAGCAGGTACTAAATACCAGATCAGACAGTAAATACCATACCAGGCAATAAGCACCAGAGCAGGAAGTAAGAACCGGAACAGGAAGTAGGCCAACAAACAGGCAGTAAATATCAGTGCAGGCAGTAAGCAACTGAGCAACTTAAATTAAGCTCATGCGATTGTATACGCAAAAATTTTCATTCCAGGGCACTGTAAAATTACCAGAATAGAAAGTATTGCTAAATTCTATGACCACATACAGTATATGATGAATATATGTTCACTTTCTAGATCCGAGTTATCAAATCTCATTTATCAGAGTGGACAACTCTTTTTTTTATTTATTGTTATTTCTGCCACTTTTTGTTATGTCAATCTGTATAAAAGGTTTTATTCATGACATTATTTTGGGCAACTTTTTTAAATAGAAAACACTCATGGGTGCATGGACTGATATTAATTATCTATGATGAAATTTTCCCTTGAACGCAATACGTGAATGATAAATAATTAAAAAAAATAATGTAAATAAGTCGTCAGACGTTTTCCTCATAATACCCTTATACATTATTCAGTACCTACTCTTTAAGAATGCCGCTTTGTTGCGACATTTTTTTAAAGATATATTATGCTCAAGTTTCAGATACAAATAATTGAAATAACTACTTCATCTAGCCTATGTTGATATAAGATAAACATGTCCGAGTACACAGAGTAGATACGTTACGTTTAAAACTCAACACACTTTAAGTAAACACATTATAAATACATAGTGTCATAAAAAACTGGCAGTTTTTTTTTATGAAAGCACCAACATAATGTGACCTGTAATAGGGAATGCAGCTTCCCATACATAGTGTGTGCATTCTAGTAGCCTAATTAGACATATTCAGTAAGAATTTCCTAGATTTCTATTAATTTCTGCAATAAAAGTATTTTATGCAAAGATGGGTATAGTATATCTTTAAATGTTAAATAGAGAAAACCTTCTTGATTTTGAGTCAAAATCCTTGCAGCTCATTGTAACTCTAGTAGTTTGTTATTACTGACAAATTATAAATATTCACAGTAATAAATCCATCGTATATAAACATATCCTAATGAACGACTTCAACCAATACAAAACATAAACATCGATGGGAAACACACAACTAATGTAACACATACTTGAACTTAACGAAGATTCAGTAACATTGCACCAAACCTTTTAGAAATGTTTTCATTAATTCTGAATCATAAATGAACTCTTCAAATGAGTTTTTTTATCATTTTTATAACCCCACGTCTCATCAGCATTAAGCCCTGATAGACTCCCTTAAATGTTTGTTCAGCCACTCAAGTTACCTCTTCACAGATGTATAGCTACTATATATATTCTTACTTTTTTTTCTATCTTGATATAACGATATTCTCAACTTGTCTATTTTTAGTTAGTACGCATGTCTCAGAAATAGGTAAATGTTCAAGTTAAATCAAACATGTCGAACATAATTTCTAGGACCTAATTAGAATATCATGTTTTTTTGTCATTCAGAATTTTATATTGAGAAACAAAGTCGAAATACAAATAAAATATGTATAGAATATTTATTTTGTTCTTTATCTTTTCCTTGTAATTTTACACCAGGGAAAGTTGGTATTTGTAAATGAGTAATATATAAAATTATCATGTTCATGTTATTTGGTATAAAAATTGTCTTGATAAACGAATTACAAAATCGAATTAGAGCAACAATTGTTTCAGTTGTTCAGAAGATGATCAAATTAAGTCAGTCTGAAAAGGTTAAACATGTTTAAACAATTATTTTCTTTTTCTTGCCATTTTATTTAAAACAATTGCTATATTCATGTGGTAATGATTATGTATGTACTCACGGATTTATAAATCGTACAACTGTGATTACAGAATGGTTACATGTATTTATTTTATGCCTACCAATGAAATATAGGGAAATATCAGTGAGATAAAAGTGATAATACACTGTTTTGAATCAGTTAATTACCATTTTGATAATACACTGTTTGTGCCGGAACTACTGCTTGATGAAACCTCAGGAATTTCCCCACCACAAGAGAATCCGCTGTATTTCAGACTGTGACAGCGAGTGAAATTTATTTACCTTGTTAAATCCAATTATAATATTGAATTCCTGAGCCTAACTAGTTGTGAACAATGATGAAATTCGCCATATATTATTTAAAATGTCTGATTTGTTTACATAACTCAGATGGACAATATCCAATATGGCCGACTTTCAATTCAATTTATTGAATATTACTCGGTATTAATCCGCTTTTATAATTAAAGTATGTATGGCAAAAATTCAATAAATATTGATAAACTGTGTAGACAAAAATAAATGTTATTTGATAAAAGTGTATTCAGTTTATTTCAGCAGAAGTAAAGTTATCATATGTATTGGAGATTGTCTGCACTTTTTTTTTGTGTGGAGTAACCAAAGTACGCATTAATTGATTTGGGGCTAACCATGGGGAATTTATTGAAGGCCCTGATTAAAAATATCATAAAAAAAAACCCATTTTTGACGTGTTGGCATAAAATAAAAAGAAAATTTGTTTGTTTTTTAGTGGAAGATGGGAATTTATTTCATCGAGTGAACACCATATGTGATATTTTCACGAGTGGCGCAGCCACGAGTGAAAATATCAACATATGGTGTTCACGAGAACAAACAAATGTCCACAAAAACAAACAAATATCCTCTATTTATTTGCAACTAAATTGTCCATTTTTATGAACCTGAAAATTTCATGAAACTTAATACAAATTTCAAATTGACATCCGAAAATAAACAATGGTAAATCTTAATACAAATATTCTACTGACCATCAGATCTATAATATAAAATATGATAGCAATGTATACTCCAAGAAAAACAGGGCTGCCTGTGGTTTCTTGCGTACAGGGGATGCATTTAGTAACATCTTTTATCAGCACCAGAACTGATAAACTTTACGAAGATGCGAGCGGTAATGTCTTACAAGAATGAAAACCATACAAGATAATTAAGGCCAGAAATATGACTGGCATTATTCAAAACAAGTACACGTCGAATAATTTGTAAGATACAATCTTCATAAGAACGAGTCTGAAAGGGCGGCGAAAAGACGGATTAAAAAAGGATTTCTGAAGGAGTAAAGGGACATCCGCCAATTCTTCGTCAAATACGATATTAAAAGGAAAAATGTATTGATTTAAGTAAAAAAAAAAACGCATTGTGAAAGAGTTTCACAAGGAAAAGGATAACTGGTACGTTATTCCGCATTATGAAAGCGCTTCACAAGGCAAAGGTTCATTGGTACTATATTCCGCATTGTGAAAGAGCTTCATAAGGCAAAGGTAAATTGGTTCTATATTCCGCATTGTGAAAGAGCTTCACAAGGCAAAGTTCATTGGTACTATATTGCGCATTGTGAAAGAGCTTCACAAGGCAAAGGTTCATTGGTACTATATTCCGCATTGTGAAAGACCTTCACAAGGCAAAAGTTCATTGGTACTATATTCCGCATTGTGAAAGAGCTGCACAAGGCAAAGGTTCATTGGTACTATATTCCGCATTGTGAAAGAGCTTCACAAGGCAAAGGTTTATTGGTACTATATTCCGCATTGTGAAAGAGCTGCACAAGGCAAAGGTTCATTGGTACTATATTCCGCATTGTGAAAGACCTTCACAAGGCAAAAGTTCATTGGTACTATATTCCGCATTGTGAAAGAGCTGCACAAGGCAAAGGTTCATTGGTACTATATTCCGCATTGTGAAAGAGCCTCACAAGGCAAAGGTTTATTGGTACTATATTCCGCATTGTGAAAGAGTCTCACAAGGCAAAGGTTTATTGGTACTATATTTCGCATTGTGAAAGAGCTTCACAAGGCAAAGGTTCATTGGTACTATATTCTGCATTGTGAAAGAGCTGCACAAGGCAAAGGTTCATTGGTACTACGCATTGTGAAAGACCTTCACAGGGCAAAGGTTCATTGGTACTATATTCCGCATTGTGAAAGAGCTGCACAAGGCAAAGGTTCATTGGTACTATATTCCGCATTGTGAAAGAGCTGCACAAGGCAAAGGTTCATTGGTACTATATTCCGCATTGTGAAAGAGCTTTACAAGGCAAAGGTTCATTTGTACTGTATTCCGCAATAATTTTATGCCACAAAAAAAGGACTATCAGGCATATATTTTTCGTCAGACCACATTGCTACGTTTGTCTTTTTGATGATTAAAACGACATGAAACATCCTTCTGAAAAACGTAAGCAATTGCTCTATCTGTTTGTGTTTATTAACCACTGGTACTCCTTGCCGAGATGAAAAGGAATTAGTGCGTAGCTGGATCATCTTGATAAGAATATTTAGAAATTTTAGTACATTGAAGAGTGAAAGGCGATTTTATGTAGATTCGTGTAGATTCATGTCGGCATGTAAGTAAAGACATCACGGCATCTTGCTAGCTGTACTCTATATAATTTCAAGTGTACTTATGTAATACTCAAAGAGGTTATATAATTTTGCACATTAGTTTTATTTTGAGGGGCAAAAACAACAGCAGAATGACTTGCTTATGTAAATAAGTGTTGACAAAAATAAAATTCGGTTTAGACATCATGTCTACGTCTATCATGTAACATTTCGAGAGCCGTTAAATCATAAACAAATTTGCCTTGTATCATCCGAATATTTATTTTGATATAAGAAAGAATGCGGAAACAAATGAAAAAGAAAAAAATAAAGAATTTACTATATTATTCTAATGCAATATACTATTATTAGAAAAAAATGCATGCTTTCGGTTAGAACACAACGGACGTGCTGACAACGGTTTGCTGATATTTTTAGATCCTGAGATTTGTCATGCATTATCGGGGACGGATCATTGGACCAGTGGTAACGCGATGGATTGGTAAATTAGATTACCCGCTTTTCTACTAACATTACTAAATGTCTTTCAGGCGAGATGTTAAACCACGGTACCATGTATTTTTGCTATCTACTGAGCATGCAAAAGTACCAGGAGTGTCTCTGGAACGGGATGCTTTTATCCTGCACTATCCCCCACAACAACATTTCGGTTGAGGAACATATGGGCAACCGGTAACGACGACATACACCCTGAAACAGATTATGCAAAAACAATACTATACCAGCGCAATACTATTGTAAAACCTTCTTTCTTTTTGTTGACCTGCCATGGAATTTGCCCTGGGCCATCAAAATCTGAATATGATACTACTCAGGGGTCTCATATACTTCATGAAATCAAAAACCAGCGCTAACTAGTCATTTTGTTGTGTTTCACCGATTTTTATCTATATTAAAATGACTGCACTTTGAACATTTCAAAAAATCTCTTATTGACATGAAAGTTCGTAACATAAAAATGCAATGCATCTTAGAAAAGACCACCCAGAGATAGATTTGAACTTGGATCCTCCTGCATCGAAAACGAACGCCCTAGACCACTGAGAAAAAAACATTAACCCCTGACGAAGTTGTCAGAGGTTGTATTTATACAATTATAAGCTGGACTGTAACAAAATCATTTACTAAAATAACACCTTTGATTATAGAATTAATTCGCAAGGAAGGTTGCTCCCTTTCTTGATTAAAATTGTCCATAATATGCGCTCTCTTCACTTCTTCCAGTCCTGCTGTTACGTCATAAAGGTCAGTAGGACTGTGTTGCTTAAAACATGTAGACATGATATAAAGGTCACCAACTGGCATTGTTAGTGACCATGGTAGCAACCCTTATCTACAGTGCTGCACCCTGTTACGTAATCTCGTAATTAATGCGTCATCATATTAAATTCAAACTATGTATAACTTAACTTTGTTGATTCACTTCATATGCTTTTAAGCTTAATTTTGCTGCAATTCCAAGGTCAATATGTTTATGTTTTATTTGAATATGATTTTTTTATCGATTTGTACGGCTCGAAAAATACTTGAAAAAGAATTTCTGAATAAATCATAATAAATAACATTCGAAATTCTTGAGATTTTTTTTTGTTTTAATATTTGCTCGTCTTAACGAGTGTTCATGTAATAATATTCAAGAATAAAGAACTATGCTTGTTACTCCTCAAGTATTGTCCTTGTATGGAAACGTTGTTTAAATTGATATCGAAAAAGTGAATATTGATTTCTCAAATATAAACTACAGTAAAACAAGTTATAGCACACTAATAAGAAGTTGGCAGTATCAGTACGCAGAAGCAGTTGGCAGTAGAAATTATATCAAACGTGAAGTTGGCAGTAGCAGTAACAGCAGTAGCAGTAAGCAAAACGTGAAGTTGGCAGTAGCAGTAACAGCAGTAGCAGTAGGCGAAACGTGAAGTTGGCAGCAGCAGTAACAGCAGTAAAGAAAACGTGAAGTTGGCAGTAGCAGTAACAGCAGTAGTAGTAAAGAAAACGTGAAGTTGGCAGTATTCGGTAACAGCAGTAGCAGTAAACAAAACGTGAAGTTGGCAGTAGCAGTACGAGCAGTAGCAGAAAGAAATTCTTAAAAGTCTGGAAGTTTCAATGAAAATAAAAATGTTTTAACATCAACAGACCCTCCCGAGTCTGTTGCGTAGGTCCGCGACTATTTTAGTGCAAATCGGAAAAATGTCATTTTTAATGTCTACGTACCCTCCCGTGTCGATTTTACCGGTCTGCGACTGTCTCTGACACTCTCACAGACTTTCAGGAATATTGGTGCCAATCGAGAAAATGTCATTTTTACGGTCTAGGAACCCTCTCGAGTCGACTTAGCAGGTCTTCTGCTCTTTCTGACACTCTCGCAGACTGTCAGGAATGTTGGTGCTAATCAGGAAAATGTCATTTTTGAGGTCTAGCGATCCTCCCGGGTCAATTTTACCAGTCTGCAACTGTTTCTGATATCTCGCAGACTGTCAGGAATGTTGGTGCCAACATCGAGAAAATGTCATATTTGATGCTAACGAACCCTCCGGAGTCCATTTTTACGGTCTGCTACTGTTTCTTATATTATTGCAGACTTTAAGGAAATTTGGTGCCAATCTAGAAAGTCTAGCGACCACCCCGGTTCGATTGCACCAGTCTGTGACTGTTTCAAACACTTTCGCAGACTTTCAGAGTTTCCTACTGCTACTGCTGTTACTGTTACTGCCAACTTCACGTTTTGCCTACTGCTACTGCTGTTCTGTTACTGCTACTGCCAACTTCACGTTTTCTTTACTGCTACTGCTGTTACTGCTACTGCCAATTTCACGTTTTCTTTACTGCTACTGCTGTAAATGCAACTGCCAGCTTCACTTTTCTTTACTGCTACTGCTGTTACTGCTACTGCCAACTTCACGTTTTTTTTACTGCTGTTACTGCTTCTGCTACTGCCAACTTTACGTTTTCTTTACTGCTACCGCTGTTACTGCTACTGCCAACTTCACGTTTTGCCTACTGCTACTGCTGTTACTGCTACTGTCAGCTTCACGTTTTGTTTATTGCTACTATGGAAGGGGATATCCGCCATTTCACACATTATTGTATTTGTTATTTCAATATGCCAATTTCTTTTCAACGCTGCCAATTCATTACTCATGTTGCTTTTTAGAAATGTATTATCCATATTGTATGTAAATTACGATATTTTAATTATTACACTACTTTCAATGTTGCAACCATTGAAAACTAGTATGATTTTTATAATTCTGTCATAAGAATTCATATGCAAATATTTTTATAATGATTAAGCATTTGATTTGCTTACTATGCCAATAATATGAAAATCGTTGAGTTATAATTAATTTAATGTACTTTATATGCAATTATTTGAATTATCATTAAGAATGTATCTTGCTAACTTTCTAAAACCATTACCAAACATATCGTTTCCAGAAAGATATGCATATAAAGTCCAACATTATCTAACATATAGCCTAATCGTCCTCATAAAAATGATTGCAACAAAATACGATTGTTCTCGTAATAATTTTGACATTATAAATCGAAGCCGAGAACCAGACCGCAGTTTTACGACAGAGGTCGCCGTAGAAAAATAACCGCTCCCTCCCCGGTGTAACGTCCATTTTTACCTCGCGGGAATATACAACCACAAGATACACGAGGAGAGAACGAGGTCACTGCCGCGTTGGAGCTTTGACTGTTGCTTTGTATTTTGACACCAAGGGTCATCATTTAAATGTTCAGAATTACCTTTAATTTGGAAATAGAACATCTATATCACTATCAATATCACAACGACGTTTGCGGACTTATTTTCTTCGTGTAAACTAGTGTCGACACCAGTAGGGGGAGCGTTTATTATTTTTACAGTTTTTACCAGTTATTCCCCTTTACTTAAAAGGGCGCAAAGAAACGAGTTTTGCTTGTCAACATTTAACTGCAACGACTAAAGTGTCATGCATATGACCAAATCAAAATAAATTTGAAAATAGGAATAAGAAGTTTATCAATGTCATTTTAAGCATATAGATAAAAAGAGAAAGTTAGCAAAATAAATTCTTAATAATAATTAAAAAATTGCATTTAAAGCCCATTACATTAATTATAATTCGATTATTTTCATATTATTGGCATAGTTTGTAATTTCAGCACTTAATTATCATTAAAATATCTGCATATGAATTCATATGACTGAATTAAAAAACTCATTAGTTTTCAATTGTTACAACATTAAAGGTAGAGTTATAATTAAAATATCGCAATTTACATACAAATATGGATAATGCACTTTTAAAAAGCAACATAGAAATTGAATTGGCAGCATTGGAAAGAAATTGGCATATTAAAATCACAAATACAATAATGTGTGAAATGGCGGATATCCCCTTCCATATGCTACTGCTGTTACTGCTACTGCCAACTTCACGTTTTGTTTACTGCTACTGCTGTTACTGCTACTGCCAACTTCATGTTTTCTTTACTGCAACTGCTGTTACTGCTACTGCCAACTTCATGTTTTCTTTACTGCAACTGCTGTTACTGCTACTGCCAACTTCATGTTTTCTTTACTGCTACTGCTGTTACTGCTACTGCCAACTTCATGTTTTCTTTACTGCAACTGCTGTTACTGCTACTGCCAACTTCATGTTTTCTTTACTGCAACTGCCAACTTCACGTTTTGTCTACTGCTACTGCTGTTACTGCTACTGCCAACTTCATGTTTTCTTTACTGCAACTGCTGTTACTGCTACTGCCAACTTCACGTTTTGTCTTCTGCTACTGCTGTTACTGCTACTGCTCACTTCCTATACATAGCATTTAAAGAACGATATTCATTTTTTTATCACTTTGCAATTGTAGCTGCATAAAAATGGCCGAGTTACCATTTCCGGTCCAATAAAGATTTAACTAATTTCTCGCAGCAGAGAGAAAAATAGAAAGAGTCTCAGTTACATAAAGTGTATTCTCTCTTAGTTATTTGAGATGTTTTTGATCCGAGGTTCGGAAAATGCCAAGCAATTTTATGTTGCGGGGGGATAGTGGAAAACACAGAAAGTAACCAAATTCTAGTGACTCCCTTTTGTTCTTCCATGCACTGTTTATAACATCGACACAAGGGACCAATGTTTAACGTCTCGTCTGAAAGACAATTTTTAGTGTTCGTGGAAGAGCAGTATACGTCGTAATACCGAAAATAAATACTTATAGTTATCATAAATATTACCGTCAGCATTTGAGCCGTAGACATGTAGGTGACACTGTAAGAAAAAGCATAGCTTTGTAAGCATATAACGTTATAAACCTTAGTGTATTTAAAGGCTGTCTTTTCCTACTGGAATGAGGCCGGCCCGGCTAGCTCAATCGGTACAGCATCGGATCGTCAATCTTGATAATACCGGTTCAATCCCCATCAAGGCCGGCAAATTTTCTCTGTAATAATTGATCTGTCGGTCATTTTACCCTCACCTCTGAAGCAAGTGAGGAATTAGTCAGTCACTAGCGAAGAAATTGGTCAGTAAACTGGTTGGATACCCAAAAACAC
This sequence comes from Cyclina sinensis, assembly GCA_012932295.1. NCBI lineage: Eukaryota > Metazoa > Mollusca > Bivalvia > Venerida > Veneridae > Cyclina > Cyclina sinensis. The sequence continues at coordinate 14,374,524 of JAAONU010000010.1, forward strand.
TGGTTAGGTGAACTGACCGCCTGGATATGACTTTAGCTGTTAAACTGGTGTTAAACCCCATTTGAATGATTGTCTGTTTAAACGACATTGTTTTAAACAGGTGAAACTGTACAGATGTATCATTATCGAAGAATACGAAGGAAACAAAGACGACAGTATGGAACGCCATTTTTGCCTTAATATCACTATTGTTGATGTGTGCAGTACATTCATCAATACGTTCTGTCCAGCCTTATATACGTTCGGTACAATCGACATTATTTGCAGTAGTTAGTGCATTTCGTGCAGTAATAACTTCTTTATTTGTAGTGGTAACAGTATTACGTGCAGTTGTATCGTCATTATGTCTGGTACTTACATCATTATGAGCAGTAGTTACGGCATTACTTGCAGTGAAACAAGCATTATGTTCTGTCAAATATTCTTTACGCCCGGTACATTCGTCATTATGTCTGGTACTTACATCATTATGAGCAGTAGTTACGGCATTACTTGCAGTGAAACAAGCATTATGTTCTGTCAAATATTCTTTACGCCCGGTACATTCGTCATTATGTTTGGTACTTACATTATTATGTGCGGTAGTTACAGCATTACGTTCGGTGAAACAAGCATTATGTTCTGTCCAATATTCTTTACGCCCGGTACAATCGTCATTATATTTGGTACTTACATTATTATGTGCGGTAGTTACAACATTACTTGCAGTGAAACAAGCATTATGTTCTGTCCATTATCTCTTACGCCCGGTACATTTGTCATTATGTCTGGTACTTACCTTATTATGTGCGGTAGTTACAGCATTATTGCAGTGAAACAAGCATTATGTTCTGTCCATTATTTCTTACGCCCGGTACATTCGTCATTATGTTTGGTACTTACATTAATATGTGCGGTAGTTACAGCAGTACTTGCAGTGAAACAAGCATTATGTTCTGTCCATTATCTCTTACGCCCGGTACATTCGTCATTATGCCTGGTACCTACCTTATTATGTGCGGTAGTTACAGCATTACTTGCAGTGAAACAAGCATTATGTTCTGTCCATTATCTCTTACGCCCGGTACATTCTCATTATGCCTGGTATCTTGCTCTTTATGTGCGGTAGTTACAGCATTACTTGCAGTGAAACAAGCATTATGTTCTGTCCATTATCTCTTACGCCCGGTACATTCGTCATTATGTTTGGTACTTACCTTATTATGTGCGGTAGTTACAGCATTACGTTCAGTGAAACAAGCATTATGTTCTGTCCATTATTTCTTACGCCCGGTACATTCGTCATTATGTCTTGTACTTACCTTATTATGTACAGTAGTTATAACCATCATGTTAAGTTGTTATGTCGTTATGCCCAAATGTTGCAACCTGTGCTATGCGATTTTTCTTAATGTTCGGTGTGTAAAGTTTTATTCTACGTCTTGTCGTTCTGTGGATATATTTACCGGGTGATGCTGTAACTACCGCATATAATAATGTAAGTACCAAACATAATGACGAACGTACCGGGCGTTAAGAATACTGGAAAGAACATAATGCTTGTTTAACTCAAAGTAATGTTGTAACAACAGCATATAATGATGTAAGTACCAAACATAATGACGAATGTACCGGGCGTAAGAATATTAGACAGAACATAATGCTTGTTTCACTGCAAGTAATGCCGTAACTACTGCTCATAATGATGTAAGTACCAGACATAATGACGAATGTACCGGGCGTAAGAATATTTGACAGAACATAATGCTTGTTTCACCGAACGTAATGCCGTAACTACCGCACATAATGATGTAAGTACCAAACATAATGACGAATGTACCGGGCGTAAGAATATTTGACAGAACATAATGCTTGTTTCACTGCAAGTAATGCCGTAACTACTGCTCATAATGATGTAAGTACCAAACATAATGACAAATGTACCGGGCGTAAAGAATATTGGACAGCACATAATGCTTGTTTCACCGAACGTAATACTGTAACTACCGCACATACTAAGGTAAGTACCAGACAAAATGACAAATGTACCGGGCGTAAGAGATAATTGACAGAACATAATGCTTGTTTCACTGCAAGTAATGCTGTAACTACCGCACATAATAAGGTAAGTACCAAATATATTGACGAATGTACCGTGCGTAAAGAATATTGGACAGAACATAATGCTTGTTTCACCGAACGTAATGCTGTAACTACCGCACATAATAATGTAAGTACCAAACATAATGACGAATGTACCGGGCGTAAGAATATTGGACAGAACATAATGCTTGTTTCACTGCAAGTAATGCTGTAACTACCGCACATAATAAGGTAAGTACCAAATATAATGACGATTGTACCGGGCGTAAAGAATATTGGACAGAACATAATGCTTGTTTCACCGAACGTAATGCTGTAACTACCGCACATACTAAGGTAAGTACCAGACAAAATGACAAATGTACCGGGCGTAAGAGATAATTGACAGAACATAATGCTTGTTTCACTGCAAGTAATGCTGTAACTACCGCACATAATAATGTAAGTACCAAACATAATGACGATTGTACCGGGCGTAAAGAATATTGGACAGAACATAATGCTTGTTTCACCGAACGTAATGCTGTAACTACCGCACATACTAAGGTAAGTACCAGACAAAATGACAAATGTACCGGGCGTAAGAGATAATTGACAGAACATAATGCTTGTTTCACTGCAAGTAATGCTGTAACTACCGCACATAATAATGTAAGTACCAAACATAATGACGAATGTACCGTGCGTAAAGAATATTGGACAGAACATAATGCTTGTTTCACCGAACGTAATGCTGTAACTACCGCACATAATAATGTAAGTACCAAACATAATGACGAATGTACCGGGCGTAAGAATATTTGACAGAACATAATGCTTGTTTCACTGCAAGTAATGCCGTAACTACTGCTCATAATGATGTAAGTACCAGACATAATGACGAATGTACCGGGCGTAAGAATATTTGACAGAACATAATGCTTGTTTCACTGCAAGTAATGCCGTAACTACTGCTCATAATGATGTAAGTACCAGACATAATGACGATACAACTGCACGTAATACTGTTACCACTACAAATAAAGATGTTATTACTGCACGAAATGCACTAACTACTGCAAATAATGACGATTGTACCGAACGTATATAAGGCTTGACAGAACGTATTGATGAATGTACTGCACACATCAACAATAGTGATATTAAGGCAGAAATGGCGTTCCATACGACAGCATCAGTACCAATTGTTTGATAATGAATAAATATTACCTAATCGAAATGTATATGGGTTTGTCAATGAAGTACACATTAGGGACATATATAAACAAACCTATCAGTATGTTCCCTTGTTGGGCCAGTGAGGGTCTCATATAAACCTTTATTTCGATCAGTGAAATGTTAACGAGGTTCTATTAGTAATGTCACTCACCTGTACAACGTCAAAGACCTTGATTCTTGAGAAATTTGGCATTATTTTTGACGGATGAAGACTGGCTTTGGTACAGGTACTATTGTGGGGGGAAAAGATGAAATAAATTGAAAAAAAAGATGCTGTTATTTGAAGCTCGAGCGCAAAGCCTTTTCTTAAAACTTAAAATTAGAATGTTAAGAATTTCTTTATAAATGTACAGTAACTGCAAATATAACAAGAGTAAGATAAACAGTTTTCCCATGATAAATGTTTCCAACTATTTCACATAAACAACCAACCTTAGTGACATACTATGTAACCATACCTGGCATTGCTCTGTTAGCCTCAGTGCAAAATATTTGCTCAGCCATTCTAATCAACTGTTAACAGACTACTTGTACATATCTTATAAATGTTACGTTTGGTACACATGTACGTTAGGTACATATATAGATATAAAACTTCGTATTTCATATACAAAATATACCAGAAAAGGCACTACTAATAAACAATTAAAAACATGTTCTTGCAATCTGGTTCTGGATCTCGTTAGTATAAAAGTATTGCTTTTAACATGTTTAACTTGAAATATTGTCTTAAGTGAGGCTTAACAACCGTCTAGTATATACAAAACTGGGTTTCATAACATGTTTGTTTCACTAGGTTATATAAATCTTTTTTTATGTCGTCACACAATAAAGACATAATGATGTGATCTTACAGTGGTAAGTTTCAGCGCGAACTTAAAATATTCACATGTGTGTATCACGGTCTCAAATTTATTCAAATATTAAAATAAATCACGTTTTTCTTTTCTATCAACGTTTATGTATAACTATTCTACCTATCAAATATTTACGAAACTAAAAGGAAATGATTTAGCGTTCTTTCCAGTCACGACTTGACACGTTCTTGGCTTAGACCTCTCAAGTCGTTTAGATCATTTCCTAGGTTTCTGGATTTTGTTATGGGTAACAGTTTCCAGCTCCATGCATTCGTGATTACAGCGTGAGGGATTTATGATAGCAAAAATGGATACACTTTCCAAAACATTAAACTTAAATAATTTGAAGCTGAAATTGTCATTTCTCGAAGTTGAAATTACCAAATTGTAAAATATAAAGAAAGAAATTTTGTATAATATATTATTATTATGTAAATCATTAGTCATAAAATGAAACACATTGGTCTGAAATTGTGACATTTTTAACTAAACCAACACACTTTTAAATATCAAATATGCATGAATGTCTATCTGTAGCCATTTTGCTTAAGGACCGCATGCCAGAATCGTCAGTGCCGCCAAAAAAGGGGAGATAAGCAAACATTGGATGAAAGAGGAGATAATACAAAATGCAGAAAATCTCTGTCTCACAACGACCTCCCGCATCCCGTCCGACATACAGTTAATACTGTCAGAAAGTAAGCATTCGATCGGTATTAGAAACTCTGATAACCATTCTACCACTTTGCAAATAAACCAGGAGTCCTGTCCTACAATACAAAGTAGTAATATTTGATGGTAAAGCCATTCGCGCTGCATCTTCCCCAACGGGCTACACTTAATTTTGTCATGTTTCAATACCAGAAATTACAAGATGCCGGAAGGTCCGGGCGATGGCGACTTACAAGAATTATTGTTTTTCATATATATTTCAATGCAGAAAAATAACGGAAATTTAAGTCAAAATATATTGAGCAGATACACTTAATATTCTCTTAGTTTTTGGTTGACATCCTTATATTTTTTTCGGATTTACTTGGCTAACATACCAAATATTAATATTATGTGGTTTTGGTGGTAAATGATTTGAGTACATGCCTATTTTTAAGACTATTTACTGAACTAAATTAAGGGTACATACTTAAAACAAGTGAAACACAGCAGGATGCACATTACCTTAATGTTGACCACAAACAGGATTTGAAAAGAATGTGCTGCTCCCATAAATTGTTTTGTTTGAAGGGCGTATTACGATCTAATGTCTTCTAATAACAATTTCTTGCTTGCGCGATGAATCATAAGTAAAACTTTAACATATCGACGCAAGGATCAGCTTGGACACCGTAGTTTATGGGACTATTTTTTTTTACACATTTAGTAGGTTGTTTGTAAACTTGACCGTGTCTTTCTTCCTCATTACATATAAATATATAAATATTAACTTGCTGTACATGCATTGACCAATGAGCGTTATTAATTTTGTGTGTTCATATCCTGAAACTTTCGAAAAAAAGAACAAAATTTAAAACAAGATAAATCAGTGTCATTCAGTAAAAGTCCTGTATAATTATATATCGTGATAGATGAAATAAACATTACACTGATAATATTGATGCCACCATTTACTTTTAATATAGAATTATTTTACTTAAATCACTTTCAAAAGAGAAGTATCTAATTTTCGGTATCAGCAAAAGCCAAGGTATTTGCGGGTATTTGTGGGTAACTGGCTGTTACCTTTGATAGTTTCTTTGTGTTGTTGTAGAAAATGTCTACTAATGCCTTTGCTCGACATCAAAACAAAAAAAAATACATTAAGAAAGACAATTGCTCCACTCATTTTATGCAAATACCCAATCTGAAAGATTTTTGATCTAGTTAAAGTGTTTATTTTAAGTTCTTTCAACATTTCAGCTACAGAATTCATAGCCAAACGTTTACTGATAGATTTAAACAGAGGCCTATTGAATCCATTATTCTTTGATGAAACAACTGTAGCTATTACTTCTTTTTTTAGAGAGGAAGTTTAAATGTCATTTAAATAAACGCTGCAGCGACAACAATTCATTTAATTAAACATGGGCTTAATCTGCAGTATGATAATATCGTGTATGTTGTTAGTATTGAACTATTTAGAGCAATGTGCAAAGAGATACATATGTTTTGTTTAAGGATTTGCTTGCTGAAACTGCTAAGGAGGAACACTTTTCTTACACTGATGATTTGAATATAACTGTATACTGAAATATGAGATCTCGTGTTACTGTCTCGTCAAAAATGCCACAGCAGAGATAAAAATTATGATGGTATGATGGAGCGGCGGAAGCCCAATTTCAAACATCTAGGTCATCCGTTGGGCACGATGCCAGTTCACTCTCTATTCTATATGGTTACGCTTCATTGGTACCGATTGACTTAATGATTTCAGATAGCCGAGTGATCCAAGCTCCAGATTATATTGCAGGTAAAAAAATCCCGAAAACTATATTGGTTCTTTTCAGGGGACATCAATTTAAACATCATCCGAGTGATCATGAGCAGTGGTGGTTGACAACCGCAAAATCGTACTATTCAACCCTGGGCCATCGGTGCTGTGTGCTATTAGTAAATCGTGACATGTTCCTGTTATTACTTTCTTTTGATCATTGTCTTTGTTATAATTTATATGTACATGCACGTGATATTTAAAAAAACAGCTTTGGTTTCGGTTTCAGTTTATTGCTGCGCTTTTATTTTCAAATCGTATAGTTTCGCGATTATGCATAAATCAACGTTATAAAACTTATGATTATTGGCGATTATATTAATACTGCTGGCAGTGGTAAGACGGTTGTAGGTTTCATCTTAAAAGACATTGTGCATACGTGTATAACGTTTAAAGTCCCAGTCTAACACTGATAAAATAAATATACCGATAGGATATTGATTGAATCATGTTCTATTAACTCAAAAACAATTTTGACAAATATGTCTTTCTTTTGTATTCAAGTCATTTCTTTTAAAAAAAAATGTTTTATTTGATGCAATATCATTGAAAAAAAATACTGCACTATATTTCAAACATGTTCTTTGATTTGAAAAGCAAAGTTAGGGATGATTTTGGTACAAATAAAGATCATTGCCACCAGTAATACATCATTTTTTGATAAAATAAGAACTACTTGTAACTGCGATCCTGGGATTTTAAATGCGGATTTTCACGACCATAAATCATTTCATTAGATATATGGCTAGTCATCAAACATTTGATACTTAGTTTCATGGAAATCAGTTAAAATCTTTATATGATCATATGATCCATCTAAGAAAACATATGAACTTGGGCGACATTTTTTCGCCTTTGTCGATAAATATCATATTGTCACTGGCATCGAAATTTTGAAAATGAGAACAAGGTAAATATATACATATAATTGTCAACCTTATCTATCTTCTCTTAATCGAATCAGATGAAATACAGCTGAAAATTGACCGCGAGTGTTAAACTATCAAACTAACATGTAGTGTAAAATGGTAATACAGTGATTTTGCACTAAACCTGAATAAATGTTTTTGACAATTTCAAATTCATAAATCAACACTTCAGATGCCCTTTTTCTCACATATCTAACCCTACTTTTCATCACTTGAGAGCCTCGTTCGCCTCATTGAAATATTTGCTCAGCCATTCAAATCACCTGTTAATAGACTGCTACCATATCTCTTTTACGTATTTCATTATTGTTGTGGAAAGTAATAAAAACCCGTCTATTTGACTAGTACGCATGTACTTTATTAGGTACAGACACATTATAGATATTAACACCGAAATTCGTTTACAATAGTGTTAAAAATTGGTATTAAAAAACTGTTAAAATAACTTATATTAAAATCGTTTCTAAACAATCATATAGATCTTTTACACAACGCATTAAGAGATTAATTGTTAATCGAATGCTCTTTTAACTAGTATGATTAAACACTGGTCGATGATATTACAACAACAACAAGAAAACAAACAAACAACAAACAGTCATCAAACAACAACAATATTTAGTACAGAAAAAACAACAAACGTCATATTGTATAGACATTATGTTCCGATTCTAAGACATAATAAAAAGAGATTATAAGCTCAAGTTGTTTATGTAATAATAATAATAATAATAATAATAATAATAATAACAATAATAATAACAATAACAACAACAACAATAATAATAATAGTAATAATGATGATGATGATGATGATGATGACGACGACGACGATGATGATGATGATGATTCTGAAAGATATACTTTTTTAATTGAAAAGTTTACAAAATAAGCATTGTATCTCTAACGTTGCTTTTCCTGCAATATACTTGCCACATAACATAAACTTAATTCCACAGGTTCTGGCCAGCTTCCTTTGGTCAGTGGATTCGAACACAGGCCTTTTGGGTAGGACGTCGACGCTGTACATTGACAGAACTGCAAATTTAACGGCATCTAAGAAGGAAGTTGAACATTTTACATATCTGATATTGACAAACACAGGTTTCAATACCCATAAAGTAAATCAGCCGGGAAATACTGTCATATCTTAGTAAATATTGAAAGTTTTAAACTATATCGGAAGAGAGCCGAAGTGCAAACAAACTGTTATTTACTCGTTATAAAAGAAGTCCATTGTTCATACTGAAAAGGACGTTTCAGTTCACACAGCAGTCATGATATAATTTATAAATATGATCGTATTTAAAATGTTTTATTTAAAGGAGATGGTTTAGCTCACTGGTTATAGCAGTTTATACAGATGTGACAGAGATTTAACATGTGACACCTGAATAAACAGTGAAACAAGCTACTAGCCTACAAGGTCATTGTCAATTCTGTCTGAATGTATTTCGACTGTAGCGCTCAAGGTATTAGAATACTAATAAATATTTTGTCTACCCTCATTGAATTGAGGTTTTTTAAGAAATATACTAAGTCTGACCATAAAAGCAACAGTTACTTGGTATGTAATTATTCATATTTTAAAGACCTACTGACTGTTGACAAAAAAAAAAAAGCAAAACGAAATGCCGAAAGTGAGAAGAAACGAAATATGATTACAAACATGGCACGAATTTACCCCTCCCACTTCATTATGTAAGAATATTATAAACGTAAGAATATTATCAACGTAAAATTCAACAAAAATCTTTGGGGTCAAATTAGCTAAATTATTTTTATTCATGTACTATTTTGAACAAATAGGCAAATTATAAAATATTTTACCGTCTAGTTTTTGAAAAATTGTTTACTGAAATCACAGGTACAATTTTCAGCGATTTACCATGTTGAAATCCTTTCTTACAACTGAAGTATAATTCAAACAAAAACAGAATTAAAATTCTATAAATGTTGCTGTTTTAAAACCAAAATATGTAAAACTGCCAAACACTAGAGAAAAAAATTGCTTGAGTGGGGTTTGAACCAATGGCCTTCAGCGAAAATGTCCCAATCATACACAAGTTAATGGGAATTGAATACTCTTCAGAGTGGAGGTAGGGTATTAGGATTCAAATACCTAACTTATACACAAAACAATGCCATAAGAGGTGTTTAGTCATTTTAGATTTTAGGTTACAGTGCAAGATATAGAACATATTCCGAAGATACTCTTGCTCCTTTTGCAAATAAAGAAAACAGCTCTGATTCGGAGGACTTCGGTTTAAACATCATTCAAATAATATAAATAGTAGTAGAAGTCAATGGAACGTGGTGTCAAACATCAAAAACTTAACTTTTAATTGAGACATAATATGCCATTACTTTTCCTGTAATTATTTTCTTTATTCTAACACAGGAGCCTGAAATTCTATCAATGATTAACTTAAAAAGCAAAAAAAAAAAAAAAAAAAAAAAAGAGTCGACTTCATATATATATATATATATATATATATATATATATATATATATATATATATATATATAATATAATATAATATAATTTTAATATGTTTTATAAAATCCGAGCGCTCGGACACTAGCATTCTGCTTTCTCACGAAATTTCTTGTTTATGGACGGGTGGGTGGGGGATTTTTTGTTGCCTTCCTTGTGTTTTTTATTTATATATAGATGACATATAGTGTTTTTTTTTTTCGCTTTATTTTTTAAGTTAATTATTGATAGAATTTCAGGCTCCTGTGATTCTTATTACTTACGTGGCATATGACTGCAAATATTAAAAGGTACTTTAGACTGTGAAGAAAATATAGAACACAAATTATGAACATACCTGTAGAATTGTTGACAAACTTAAAAACAATTAATTTCAAACGTAAACCTCAGTTAATCAACTGCAAGAGTGTTAAATGGAAAGTTATTAATCCGTTGTCATCTTACAAGGTGAGGTCTATTCAACTAGCAAGTAAGGTAGACTTTAATTTGTATTTAGATTCATTTTTGTTGGCAAAGTTAGATGATATATTAAGAAGAAATAATATTTTGACAAAAAATATTTTGGAGAATTTACGTTCCGACGTCAGATTTTTAAATCGAAAATAAGATCTTAGTAATAATGTTTAAAGCACAAGTTTCTTTGTTTAATGTTAATTATTATATGACATGATGATAATGATGATGATGATGAATTTGTTTAAGCTGTTTTATTGAAACACATCAGATTCATGCTAAATTAAACATGATATGTCCAGAACGTAATTGTGATAACTTCAGCAGGATCATGTAATCTATTCATTATTCTAATGAATTTTCTAAAATGCAGGAAATAATTACCGTCTGCAACCTAGTTTGTCATACATTTAAATGATAAACTCCCTGAATACGTGATTATAAATACGGAAAAATACGTGATCGTCCAGACATAACTATCTTTACCACTTTCTACCACTTCGTTTAAAGAAAAGAAGATATATAGACAGCTATTTGAACCTTTTCTTCTTTTCTGCATGAAACTGTTGAAAATGAAATTATTTTATTCCTAACCCTTCTACTGAACCCTACTGAAGGCACGAAACAATACATTATGGTTTTTTTTCAGTATGATAAACGTTTATTTTAATTACAACAAAATTCAGACAATCAGGGCAACTTACCACTTTGCTTTTCATAAACAACTGAACATCCAGAAATACTCGGAATCTTTAGAAATTTAATTATAATATTGTTCAATTTTGTACTACTACAATACAATGTTGTAGCAAACGTAGCCGAAATTTTACATAAATATGTTGTTGTTTTTAAGTGTAGAAAAGTTGGCATGTGTTTCAGTGTGCAGGTGTTATAATATAAAGTGTTAGCTTTAGCAGTTGAAAGAGGTTAAAGCAACAACAACAAACAAACCCAAACCAAAACAAAACAATACACAAAAACGACAAAATAACAAAGAAACAAATGAACAAACAAAAATCTAGCATAACCCCCCCCCCACATTTTAAAACTAAAACTGTCACAATGAAACAAAACTAATCGCTTTACCAGGGAACATACACAAATATTTGTCATTTATTTCCTTTAATGTTATTATATCTTGCGTTTATATCTGCATCCAAAAGATAAATATTCATAGTTTAATCCCTCATCACCTCATCACCGTTCATCACCTCCCCTGTACAACACATATTTGATATTAAAGAGAAATGTGTAGTTTCTTTTCAATGTGCGAAAAATGAAGTTTGTATTGCCGTAAGTGATAGATGATATTTTATGTTTCCTTTGCACCATAATTTACATATGAGATGATCATCTTTTGTTGTTCATGCTGGGCTTTTGGCATTTGATAAAGAGCAGGTATCTTTCCAGATGTGATAAGAACTAGTAGATGTTTTATAAATAGTAGAAGATGTCCAAAATTTAATCAGTTATGCAGTAGAACTTCTTTCTCATAAAATTTCCGTTTGTTTCTTAGGTGCTAGAATATTTACACTAGTTTATAAATAGAATATTTAAACTAGTTTATAAATAGAATATTTACACTAGTTTATAAATAGAATGATCATTTTATTTTTATTTTATTTTTTTTATTGTCTCTTTATTTAGATTTCTAACCACATCTAAAAAATTCTAACGGAAGGAATCAGAAATAGGTTTTGTACGAAATGAATTGATTATTCTACATTGTTTAATTGCTTTCAATAATAGGCTTTTAATAAAAGTATATACAATAAGAGAAATTGCACGCAAAGTACATGTGTATGTCTTTATGAAGATTTTCATCTTGTGTAATATATCATCAGAAATCTTCTATATGTTCCACCTTTTCCGCAGATAAGCTCTTCGATAACAGTTATAAATATAGACAAATATATTTTGTAAATTGATCAAACTAAAGGCTGCACATGGAAGCAGAGATATACGTAGCTAACATGTCTATAAGCTACTGCAAACACTTACTGTTGAAAGTAATCAAGTTCCCAGTGGGATTCGAACCCGCACCGAACGGCACCAACAACCTAGCAATGAAAGAAATAAATTAAGCTGCGTTATATACCTAACCCTAACCATACTAAATATATAAAATCGACTTTCCCATCTTTCAATTTGGATTGATCCAATAATTATTCATGGGGATGCTTAGTGAAAATTTACTGACTGAATGGCGAATAGTGCAGACCATGATCAGACTGCACGGATCTGCAGGCTGATTTTGGTCTGCTCTTGTCGCCAAGACAAATCAGTTGCCTCCAGCAGGGTAATAGCTAATTATGTTGGTAGTTTCGAATTAGGAAAGAACTGCAACTACCATACTTCTTCATATTTTTTCTATCTCTACGTATGCTTTCGACTTTTTACATATTTAAATTATAGCTGCTCATATGCGCTTTTCTCACATTCTCTTTACCAATGTACCATAAATTAAACCTCATTAGACCTCATTGAAGTATTTTTTCAACTGTTCAAATCACCTGTTTAACAATTTGCTACCATAAATTTTTACATATGTCATTCTTGAAGAGAAAAATAGAAGCAAGTCTGTTTGATTTATAACTATGTCCGTAGTGTGGTCGATCGATTTTTAAATGTGTCCTGTTTAAAGAAAACATACTGTGACAATCACACGTTCGTTATCACTTTTTTGTTAACTGGAAATTTTTATAACTGACGCAAAGTAGCTCGATTCATTACTGACCATTGTAAAAATTAAATAAACACTTATTTGATTATTTATTAAGAATGATTTATATCTGTATATATGATGTTTGTCAAAGAGTTTAAAATCAAACGTAAAAGATGCGTATATGTTAAATTACTTCTTCGCCAAACAATTTCTAGGCTCAGAGCGAATATCTATAAGTAATATTAATATTTAAGACTAAGATAGTTAAATGAATTTTTCAGATTTTAAAATAAAGTATATTCATGATTATGTCTCTATTAATTCTCACAGTTTAGCACATGAAATAATATGAGAAATGTGCCCGCTAACCACACTTACTTGCACTCAGCACTTGGGTAAAAACCGAATAAATCCAGATAGATGTGATGATCTGACGCACTAAAGGCGGGTAACGCACTGGACTGGTAACCAGGAACCGCGAGTCGTCTTTTGCAAAAGACCTTTAACCATTGAGTCTCTGAAACCAGTGTCTCTGAAATTGATGCTTTCTAAATCTTGCACTACCCTCGACAACTTATACTCTCGTCTTGGGCGTCAGCCATATGGGAAACCAGTACCGACGATAAACAATCTCAAATAGATAGATAGAAAAGACGGTATATGTAGAAGCAGTGTTTAAGCTCGCTGATATGCTTAAAACGATTCTAACCTTTACCTTATTAAAAGTCCCGAGCTCATGTTCCATGCGAAATCCCTTTTGTTTGATAACAACGTCTCAACGCGTTCTAAAACTGTTAATTACAGGGTGGCAAGTTTAAGTGTTTATACGTCTGATTTCCCTTCCAATGTTCAATTTAAGTTTTTGCACAGAATCTAAAAAAGGCTTCTAACCTTCAAATATTGTCATAAAATGGCTAGCGAACTTAAGTCTGGTGAGTGTGGTAGTTATGCATAATTTGTCGCAGTCTTCAAATGTCTTCTACAGCCAGTCAGAAGGTGCCACATTAAAGGCAATGTGTATTCCGTTTATTTCAAATCCAACAGTTATGTAATTCGGTACTTGAACCACAACCCTACACAGTGTTTATAATGTTACCGAGAAAGTTGTACAGAACTCTATGGAGTTTTAGAAATCACACTTTGGACATCAGCAATATCCCCCCCCCCCCCCTACAAGTTTGGGTCGCCCAGGATTCGTATGCCACCCAACAGTTGCCGAATCTACCTTTTCGAACCGGTCAACACTTCCTTTTATTCAAATCTTTGATAGCCCTTTTCTCTCGGGGTGCATAATTCGTAGACAAAGTTGTTAGAAATGCACTGTTAAAAATATATATAAAAAAGTAACAAAATCAAAGTTTTTGATCTCATAAGCATTCAGTGTCTTTATTGAGATAAAACATTCACCTATAAACAACGTATAAAAAGTTATAGTATAACAACTGTTCTTTTAAGTCTAGAATTAAACTGGCTTTCCACGTTCTAATTATTCCCAAATGGGTTTCAAACTTCACAAACGAAATATAAAGAGAAATGATTTACAACCAGACTTTAGATAATCTTTACTTAGCGACTTTAAGTTTTAATTTTCAAACCATTTCGTAACTGCATGGTAACAGAATTCAATATTAACACTTGAGGCTTATAAATTTATAGTATTAAGAAAACATTCACCTTTCAAAGCCTTGATACCTAAATATCATAAATAAACGTCGAAATCGTCTCTTCGTGATATTGAAACTGCTAACTCGTGAAATTTTAAAATAAAATTTTGCATATATAAACTTTCAATCATAAAATTAAATACATAAAAAACTGAAAATATACCTTTTCTTAAACGGAATACGGTAAAGTAAACAAACATTGAAATTTCAAATACACAGGTCTTTGTAAGTAGATATATTGTTCTTTGGAACCGGTTGTCAGAACGGTTTAATATTGATTTGGTATCAAATTTAGAATATGTCTATTTTTCAAACGACACCCCTTCTTGATTTAACATCTCGTCTGAAATACGTTTAAAACTGACTAAGGCTTAGGGGGCATCAAAATTGCGAGTTACTGGTCTCCTGCGATACAGTCAGAACAAGAATCCTGTCCCACAAGAGAAGGTAGAAATATCAGTTAAAAAAACCAATGTGTGTGAAAAATGTGTGTTATATTGCATAACATGATACATTAAATGTCGAAATATAGGACATAATACAAGAACAAGTCAATTTAAGGTTGTGGTTTACGGTCACTGTATTTTCCGTTGAAGTTCCTTATCGCTGTATACAATAAAGTATAAATTCTCTTCAAAACTTTTTCAGTTATCATGCAAAAGGGAAATAATGTCAAAATAAGGCAAGGTAGAGTTATTCCCCTTATATACTTCCTTTCAATGCTCTCTATAATTGCATGAAGTTTCAACACATTCCCATCAACATTTATGGAGCAAAGTTTTGGAAAAAAATATTGCTTAAAGACTAAAAATAAAGGGAGATAATTGAGAAAAGTAATAGTTGAAGTTATGGTTCTATTATAATGGACCTCCTCTCAATAGCATCCATCATTGTATGAAATATTAATTGAATCATTTGTCAGTTTTATAGCTATGCTCTGGAAAAGCATTATAGAACAATAAAAAATGGAGATCAATCAATTCAGAACAAGACAGAGTTATTGTTCTTGCACATTGCACTTCCTGTCAGTGTTTTTTATCAATGTGAGAAAAAATAACAAAATCCCTTTGTAGTTTTCAAGTTGCATTGTGTACACTAATTTATAAAACAATAAAGGGAAAGTAATAAGAAATGGCAAGACATAGTTATTGTTCTTACATAAAGCACATTCGCTTAGTGTACTCTATCACTGTGTGAAATTTTTACTAAATCCCTTTGGTAGTTTTTGAATTGTGTTTAGCACATTCTTATAGTAACACAATAAAGGGATATAAGTTAAAAAAAAAGTTATGGTTCTTATATATTGCAAGGTCCCTTTGGTGCTCTATGAGTCTGTGCAATATGAAAGAATTCCCTTTTCATACTTCTTGAGGTACGATCCTGAGAAGCGAAGTATATAGAAAGAAGTATTTCAAAAGGGAGCAAGCTATATTTATGACCTTTGTATACTGCATTTTCTCTTTAGGTCCTCTGTCATCAGGTGACGTTTCAACAAATTCCTTTCGACAGTGTTAAAGTTATGTTGCGGACAATAATGTCACGGACAGACGGAAATGGAAGGACTGTCCCGCCTATCACAAGGGGGAACTAAATAGGGCGATCACTTTGTTGATTGACTAACCGCGACATTTTGTTGTATTATTTGTTAATCATTCTAGACCAGATCCTGTTTTTGTGATTTATCTTCCTACAGGTTGTACAAAATCTTCATTTTTGACAATAGCAGGATTTAAAAAGCATGGTGTACAGTAATTGTCAATATTGCAAATAACTATTTGTTGTGACCCTTTGAGAAAGATATCCTTCTTAGCAACTGCAAAGACGAACAGATTTCATTAGGTAGTTGCTGTTAAACTCCTTCTTTGTTAAAGAGAATTTTATAATATCATTTACACAAACTGGGCATTGACAAACTTTTAAAGGTCAGTTATTTGCACATGGACTTAGTAAACAGTGCAATATTATTAAATACTTTGAAAATATTGAAACCATTTAAGACGAAAACTGAAGCGCGAACAAACTTATTCAATTTTAGAATTTCCTTGTTGATACTGCCTAGGTAGTAGATTTTAAGTACACTGTCTAGGTACATTTTATGATGACGATGTATATCATACATGAGATTCCGTTTCCAAAGACCATTGAACGTGTTGGTATTGGACCTGTGAACAAACAGCAGAGGCTCAACCTGCAACATCTGGGTCTTTTCGTCTTGCCCGCTTTCACCAAACTCTCTATTCGATCTTTTTGTTATTTTTTGTTTGTACTACTTGACCTCAAGACAACAGACGTAGCTCTGGCAAACATTGTTGAGTTATTTTAGGTTTTAGAAGATATTGCAAAATGCAGAGTTTGGTTAAAAACATCATCAAACAAACGATGCGTTCGATTGAACGCCATCCCCCCCTCCCCGACGGGGAGCGGGAGTGGACTTGAACTTTGACCGAGGAATTGAAGACTAAGTGTAGTAAGAAGAGTAGAAAGGGTAGAGTTGGTTTAAATTCGTTAAGGTGATTCCAAACGGGATGATAAAGATAAGAACACATTACTTGAACATACCTGTAGAGTTGTTGACAAACTAAATGACACACGAATAAATGTTTTTACATTTGAATCGTAAACAGTCGGTGCAATCCGTTGCAATAGGTTGCAAAATGTATTATAAGGATTGTCATTAATCCGCAGTCAAATAACTAGGTAAGATTTAGTTTAAACGCATATAAAGTAAATTTTATTTGTATGGAGTGTCATCTGACTGTGCACGTTGTTATTTATAATTCCAATGAAACATATTGATAATTGAGAAGATTCTATAATCGGACAATACAATTTTTGACAAGAAGCTTTGCAAATAAACTTTTTGGGTAAGCGTCTTATTCACATGTTTTATTTCATTTCATATAATAATAATAATAATAATAATAAAAAAAAAAATAATTAATGGAGATGAAGAAAAAAGTTACAAATGATAATGATAGGGAAGTTACAAATGATAATGAAGGGAAGTTACAAATTATAATAAAGGGGAAGTTACAAATGATAATGATAGGGAAGTTACAAATGATAATGAAGGGAAGTTACAAATGATAATGATAGGGAAGTTACAAATGATAATGATAGGGAAGTTACAAATGATAATGAAGGGGAAGTTATTGATGATAGTGATGAAAGATAATGTCTTTTTATCATCATGCTGGTATTGCTTAAGACATTTTATTAAAAGCAGACGAGTGGTGATAAGTCAATTTTCAGTTTGTGTGTTACATAAATTCCGTGTCACGGAATCCATTCCTGCATCCTATCAGTTATTATAATAAGGAAAGGATTATTGTCTACAGCTAAGATTATCATACATTAAACTTCACCATTGCGTGATTATATAGACATTTTATTGACAAAAGAATATTAGAGAATATTGTAGACATTATTCAGACAAATTATCTGTACCACGTTAAGCCAACTGTGTTGTAGAAACATTAGAGACAAATGGTTTTGTGCATGATGCCTATTGCATTGTGGCAAGCATTCTTTTTTTTTCACTTCTTCGTGCATATTGACAGGGATTGCGGAAAAGCTACTTAACAAGCTTATAGTCGTTATACATGAAATTAATAAGATTTTTAGATTCTAGTAAATGCAAATTAAAGATGAAAATTTCATCGAACTGAGCAGATACATGGACGCATACATTTGTTAGTCAACAAGAAGGGTATTATTAAACACGAAGCATTTAGCGCTTATATGAATCCACTGAAGTACGTAGCATACCTTTGTTATGTAATACTAAGCCTAATGCAACAATACAATTTTTGCATGAATAATCTGCCATACCTATTTTAAGTATTTAGATTAATGTTCATTGAAAAAAGACATTACCGACTTAGTGCATTTTGATCCTTTTCCTAAAAGACATTTTTTGTTCTTGTTTACATCTGACACGTGTAATGTGTAAACTAAACCATCATAGCGTTTTTAAGTGAACTGAGCTATGAAGTGTGAAAGTGGGAGAAGATAGATTCAAAACAAGTTTTTGTTTTTATCAAAAGATCGGGAAGATACAGAAGGGATGAAGTGAAATGATAATCTATCAACTTGCGATGCAATATTCTATCAGTACATTGTTGCGTTTCTTTATGCAAATTGATTGACACACATGTTTTCACATATATAATTAAGATCTATATGAAATTTTCAGGATTTTTCATTACTGGAGAATTTGAAGTGACTACAAAAAAGTTCTGCTGGTAGCTTTTAGGTGTGTACATTATTATTACAGCTTTTTGCGTGTTATACCTATCAAAGGATTCCATATTGTACGGTCTGGTAAAATTAATCTATTTGTCTGCTGTGTGGAGTGTTTGCTAAACGCTTCATATGAAACCCTTGTCGAAATAATCATATATTCAAACAAAATGAATTTATGCGAAAAATAGCTGATCTTTTTCTGTCTCTCCAGAAATTCTTAAATATGCTACCCTGCTAAGTATGAAATTAACCCTTTTCCTGCTTGCGGCAATAGTTTTCGCCTTTGCGATCAGTACAGACCAAGATCAGCCTGCACATCCGTGCAGCCTTGTCATGGTCTGGCAATTTACCATTCAGTCAGGAAGTTTTCAGTTAGCACCCCTGTAAACAATTAATGGATCTGTCCAAATTCAGAGATGGGCAAGTCCATTGTAGATATTTAGCTTGGTAATGGTAACAGTCATGAAAGTAGGAGCGGATGTGGTCTAGTGGTAACGCGCTGGACTGGTAAACCAGGGGTCCCGAGTTCGATCCCCCGCTCCTCCACTAACTAATAGTCTTTCGGATGAGACGTTAAACCGAGGTCCCATGTATCAGTGCTATACATTGAGCATGCAAAAGAACCAGGTATGTCTCTGGAATGGGGTGCTTTCTGTATCTTGCACTACTTTCACAACTTGAAATAACTAACCTCTTCAGGGGGCGTCGGCCGTATGGGCAACCGGTACCGACGATAAATAAGCTCAAATAGATAGTCATGTCACAACCTTGTTAAAACTGTGGAGTGAGTTGGTGTAAAGTTACAGTAATATAAAATTTGAATTGCAACGAAAATACGGACAGCAGTATTAAAAAACTGATGACATCTTCAATGGTTAGAAATGATAACAAGATATAATATACATAAAAACCGTAGCCAAAAACATTTTCACAAATAATTTTGTAAACAGTTGTCATAATATCCTAATTTATTTATTAAAAAAAAACCCATTTGATCTGCATGTTGGTACGTGTATCGTGTAAACAACTTTTGCATGCATTTTATTTTGTATAGGATAAGCAATGGTATTTGAATGATTATTAAACTGAAAAAAAAAACCCGACCAACCGACCGGCCGTAAGATGACTTCTTTATACTCCAAAAAGAAAGTGGTATGAAAAAGTCAACAACAAAAACAGCAAACACACGAACAAGAGAAACAAGCAAATAAACAACAACAACAAAAAAGAAAAACAACAAGTAAACAGTTCACAATTATCTAGTTAAAACGTATAATCATATCATGTTTCATGCATAAAGAAAGACAAATGTACATAATTTAGTAAGTACTGCTATATAGGCCTTACAGCTGATAGTTTGTGTCTTGCCCATATATTTTTTGCATCTATGGTTGGATTTTAAAATAATTAGCAGAATTGGCAATAGAGTGAACATGTGTCATGTACATAATCCCTGTTTTGAACGGTGTTCCAACATTCAGTTCACAGCAACCTAGTTTTTTGTATAACGGCAGGATTTTTTTAAAAAATATTACCGCACAAACTTCTACATTTTTCAAGATACTGCTTTGAAACTTTAAACATGTTAGGTATCATGTGTATACGTGCCTGATATATTTTTTATGAGGCTCAGTCCATTATAGTCCACGTTGTGCTTTAACAATCCTGATGACACACGACATCTAGTGAAACTCTACCAAAGATGACCCCATGGTCATAATTGCCTGCACCCTTTGAGTCAATTGGCAATTGTATTTGCATCAACCATTGAGCAGTTGTTGGCAGGTGAGCGACCCAGGGTCCCATGGACCCTCTTGTTTAAAGCAAGTGGTCACTTCACCTTGTATAAATAGTCTAACACTTATTACCGCTACCGTTACCAAAAGTTATGGTCGCATCGTCCATTTACTTTAATTGATATGTGACGTAATTTTAATGCGTAAAAATGCACACGAACAAATGTAGGACGAGACTAGAGTTCCATATGCACCATCTACAGTTGTTGTAAAAACTTCTTTAGATGATAAGGGAGGCAGAACCGGAGATCCCCTCTCAATATTAGTCCTAAGCAAAGCATCAGTTGAAATTAAATATGACATTTCAAGACAGGCAGAATTTTCGGTCCGTAATTTGAAGTCGTTTTGTGTTTTCTTTATAAATATTGAGTCTGATTTAATATTATCAATGTCTTGACACAAAAAAATTCTGAAACAAGTTCTCAATACGTTGAACGTTACGTACAGTTTAGATATCATGAACACGAACCAAGGTCAAGGTCTGTGGAATTTGTTGTTTGTCGAAAATTGAGTAGTTCATTTAAAACATGGACTTCAGACTTTTACTAAGACATCACAGCAGTTTATAGGTTAATAAAATTCTGATTCCCTAACAGAAATGGGTGTATTTTCGAATTATTGTTCAACTAACAACAGGAAACAGCATGTGGTAATGAACCTTTGAATGTCCATATAACAGCAAGCATACGGAAATGGACCCACAAATGTCCAACTAACAACAAGCACGTGGAAATGAACCCAAGAATGTCCAACTAACAACAAAAATGTAGAAATGAACCCACAAATTTCAAACTAACAACAAAAATGTAGAAATGAACTTCCGAATGTCCGTCTAACAACAAGCATGTGGAAATGAACACTCAAATGTCCAACTTACAAACACATGGAAATGAACCCACGAATGTCCAACTAATAACAAGAATGAATGTAGAAATGAACTCCTGAATGTCCAACTAACAACAGGTAATTTGAGATGAACTCTCGAATGTCCAACTAACAGCAAGCATGTGGAAAAGAACTCACGAATGTCCAACTAACAACAAGAATTTGGAAAAGAACCTCTTCATTTCAGTTTTACAACAAGTCTGTTGAAATGATATCCCGAATGCCCAACTAACAAAAAGAATGAGGAAATGTCTTCTTGAATGTCCAAATAACAGCAGTCATGTGGAAATCAACCTCTTCATTTCAATCTAACACAAAGCATGTTGAAATAAACTACTGCGTGTCCAACTAACAGCCTATTTTTTCGCAGTGATACAGATCACAGAGATAACTGTTCTTGCCTGTATCATTCTAAAATCGCTTGTACGTCATCTAGCAACGTTAGATTGACTACTGATATGTAAAATATATGAAGAAATGTAAGATTTAATTGAAAATGATTGATGATTTTTTGATTTTTTTCTTTAAATTTTGAATACATCCGAGCTCATCTTTGCTGCTCATGCCGAGTTTTATGTCGGTTGAAATAGAACAGGCATATTTCATGCTGGGGTAAAAATAAGGCAACTTTAACAAATCTTATTCAAATGATAACAAGTCTGATTCAGGTAATGAAATAGTGAAATATGTGAAGGTTTCGGTTTGGTAGAAGTTTCTATGTAAAGTATTCAGCTGTATTCATATTGATGTTAGAACACATGTTGTTCCTTAATCAAACTACGTAAATAAATTTTCATTACATTTGAGAACGACATAGTTTTTTTATTAAAAGCGACGCAAAACAATGACACTGACTCTGTGAGGAAGAAGAAAAAAAGGAATTTTAATTTCATTAGTTTTTATTCAGTTGAAACGCAAAGAAGAAAAACAACAACAACAAACAAAAAGCATAAAATAACAGCAACAACACAAAATACATTTTGTCGATTTTAACAGAAACCGAGTATAATAATAATAATAATAATAATAATAATAATAATAATGGTAAACAATTGCTAGGACTACTTGCATTGTTGTTGTTATTGTTTTGTTGTTGCAAAAAATTGAGATACTGGAAAACTTTAGCACATGCGCAGAAAATGTCTTGATGCGAATTTTCACCTTAGGTCAAAGTTTATCGAATATCTAACTATGTACCAAATCATTTACACTTGAGATGTTGGAAAACAATCAACTCATATTCAGATTGATTTGATTATCAGTCAAGTTTGACTCAAGGTGACTTTATCGCTTTTGTGCATGAAAATGATTGGTCATGGTTACCGGTTGTTTAATTAATAGGAAAGCCAAGGCTTCCCCGATTATACCAAAAGAATGAAAGAAAGAAAATAAGAATAAATAAATAAATAAATAAATAAATAAACTGCGCACATATTTGGTATGCATTAGGTGAAAGCCCTGTATTTTCTAAACAAACCGTACAAACATAAATTATGCACTGACACAAAATTTGCATAAAGTTGATATGATAATTTAAATCAAATCCCACTGCAAAAAGTTCTGTAACTTAAGAGTTTTGTCGCGTGTTTAAATTTTAATGTTGTTCATCCACTTGTAAGATTTAAATCATTAATTTTTCATTTTTTTCTTTCTATAACTTGCTGGGGTAGATTTTGATTGTAAATGGGGCTTGAAGAGCGACAGGTGTTTTGAAATAAAGGTTGTCTTACAAATTTGGTAGTTTTGCTTTTTTGTTTGAAATTATTTTTACAACATGACTTTTATCCTCGTATGCACGACTGTGCGGTTGGTATAATCGTATATACGACGAAAATTGCTCCTTATGGTTGTTTAGTGACGTCATTTTACCGGCAGAGCGCGCCATGCTATAGCTGACAAATCCTGCAGTTACAGCATTGGCTGGAAAAACCTACACGGTTTATCGGAAATAAAAGCGTCCCTCATTATGGTATTTATGGGTAATCGATAGCGATAATTGTCATGAAATCTTGGACTTGTTAAATGTGTACTGTCGAAAATTTATTTATTTATTTTTTTTTAACATTTGATAAACATCTTTTAATCATTGATTGGTATGAAAGCAAATTGGGTCGGCTTAAAGTGTCTGTTTTAGCTGAATTTCGGCTTGAATGTCTTACCAACATTTGACTTAAAATGGCGAGTTATAAAGTTTTTATAAGTCACAAATGTTCCAAAATCTAGTCAAGAAATGTCAAGTCGGGTGAATCAAAGTCAAGTAAAGTTAAGGGAGAATCAATGAAGTTTTAATGTATCTATACCTCGCTTCAGTTTAGTTCAATCAACACAAGAACTTAGAAGAATAACTCAAGTTAACTCGGCTGTATATATAAGAAATATTTGTAACAGTAGATATAAGGTTTTAACATAGGAAAACGACATTTTATCCTGATGCACTGGTCATGCGTTAATGGAATGTTGTCAGATGCGTAACTATTTCATTTTAAGGTTATTTTTTTGTAATATGAACATATAAAAGCAGAAAAAATATACTCGTGTTATATCAGATATCTTTTTAAATATAAAACATTTAACATCAAGTAATTGTTTGCAATTTTGCAATTTTATGTCTTCATAGCTTCGTTAAACTCTTCAGAACGTTTGAAAATGACAAAAAAGAAACAAGAAAGCCGCATAGAAATTAGATTACTTCATATTTCGTTCGAGTAGATGTGAAAATCGTCTGCAATGACCAATCAGCCGAAAGACAGAAACGAAATGGCGCTGTTTTTTTCGGCCATTCGAGACAAGTCATCTGTATAACTCTATTAAGGCAATATATAGAGGTATATAATCGTTACTGTTTGTTTACTTACTTTCAGCTGGCGATTGGAGAGTGTGTCAGACGATAGTTTATCATCTTACTACAAATAATTCCATATTATTACCACCGATTCACGCGCTGCTAACGATAACTCCTGGTACGCTCGTTACTTACACCGAATTACTCGCTGTGACCGGGTACGAAGTTTTTCACTTGCGATTATGCCGAGTGAATACGAATTGTCAGATATCAGTGTAAAATATAGACAAAATTCTATTAACGGGGAAAGTTCTGGTAAAGAAATGTCAAATAGTGGATTTTATGTGTCAACGGCAAAAGCCTTCATCCTTCTGCTTCTGGCATTAGCCGTGGCCGTCGGCGTAGGAATTATAGTGCATTTTGCGGGACCGGCAAGAGAAGTAGAGTGCAAGTGCACCTTTCCGACAGCGGACGATGGAAGTTCTGGCGGGACGTCGGCAGCAGTTGAACAGTGCAAGGACTGGGCTACCGAAGGAAACACAGATATATGTAAGCATTTTTTTTTTTGGTTTTTGATTTTTTTTCTGTAGAAAAAAAAAAGCATTAGTTCTGAAGTAACCGTTAATTGCTTGCTGAAACTTTTTTTAAAATCAAAATCAGTATTCCAAGCCAACAAGCTAGGTTTTGTTACATTGAAAAAAAAAAGATTTTAGGGATTTAATCTAGATGTAATTTTCATCTATCGATACGTTGCAGTGTTCAATGTAACTTAGATGCAAAATTTATAATCAGACGTATAAAATTGATCTGCGGTCGCATCATTATCCTGTCGAATGAATTTTGGAATTCCATCTTTCAGTCTCGTCAAAAAGGCCATGAACTGGACAGCACAATTGTTTACAAATACAATACTTAATGTAAAAAAAAAATAAAAAAAAAATAAAAAAATAAATCATTTTATAAAGAACAAATTTAGTGTCATTAAACCGGCAGTTTAGCGTGATATTATTATTATTTTTAATTTTCACGCTGTATATATTCTGAATAAAAATGCCTCAACAAATTTTTATTTATGTCGTTCATGGTAAAGATATCTCCTATTCGTAGAGACATTGTCTGAAAAACAGATTTCTCGAAAGAGGACCGAATTCATACCTACTGATTTTGTAAATGTTTATAAGGATAAACTAGTGCATCTTATGATAAATAACAACCTATTTTAATTTAGTGTCTCTTAACCTGTTAAGTGTAATTTAAAAACGTTGCCATCAAAAAGTAAATTAAGTCTTTAAAACGCTGGCGTTGCAGAATATAGCAAAAATGCGTCATTCACAACGACATGAGAAATTTACGCAAAAACACCTTATTACTCTGAAACATGTGAAGTCATGAACTTCATTCAACACACATTTTATAGGACCGTTTTACGACACTAATTACAATGGTTCTTCTTCGTGTGTAAATGAAAACAAACACAATACGTGTGGTACATGTGATTAAAAAATCGCATAATAAAACGCACCTGACTTTATTATTTATTTAATGGTGGCGCTTATTGCAAATGTTGGAAATAAAATGTGAAATCGCACTTGCGAAGTGAAGGCATCTCAATATTAGTACTTGGTTACCTACATTAAATGTATTGGTGTATCCCCTGTTACATAAGTTAACCCTCAACCTGCTTGAACCGAAATTGATTAGCCTTTGCTACTAATATAGAGCCAGGCCAGCCTGCACATCCGTGCAGTCTGACCAGGCTCTATACTGTTGGTAGCTCAATTTTTGTATTTTGATATTGAAATCCCTTAAAGTTTGAATGGACTGTTCCAAATTCAAAGCTGGACAAATCCATTACAAAAATTCAGCAGGTTCAGGGTTAATCTACTCAGCTTACTGGTTCAAATGATAATCGAGATTGTCAGAACTAATCCTGGTATTTTTTCATGCTTAATGTTGTTTCTTTTATGGAGCACAACCGAACAAGGATATTTAAATGAAACGTTTAAACTTGCCAGATATCTTTAAAAGTGTGTCTTGACAATCGATATTCCAGAACAATTTTAATATTTTAATGATTTTAAAGCAATATTATATTCAGTCTTCTTAATGGATAAACATTGTTATGTGCATTGAAAAGTGGTAAAAAGATTGTTCAATCTTCTCAAGTTAAACGTAAAATGGTTTCATAATGTCTAAAATATCACCTGATAGCGAGCATACATTCTTACCATGAGTGGATGTTTAAATCATTGTCGGTTGCGGATAAGTAGTCCAGTGGTAACGCACTGAACTGGTAACTCATGAGTCGCAAGTTTGATCACCCGCTCCTCCCCTCCACTAAAATTAGTAATTGTCTTTCGGATGAAACGTTAAACCGAAGTCTCTTGTATCAGCGTTATACATGAAAAAGAACCAGGGGTGTCTCTGGAATGGGATGCTTTCTGTATCTTGCATTATCTTCCACAACATAAAATTACTAACCTCTGTAAGAGGTGTCAACCATAAACTGCCTTCTTTTAGTTGTTTCAGTTACTAGATTTAACATGCATGAAGGAGTCAGTTGTCTAAATCAGAGGTTTATTTTTACTGTTCCAAAATCATTTCCAAATATTCGAACTGAAATCTTTATTACGTCTCAACCGTTCGTTTTCGGCTGTCAGTGTCATGCATAAAATGTACAGTTACATGAAATTTAAATGGAATAGTATCTTAAAGCATTATTTTATATGTTTCCAGTTCAAGTATGAACAGCCAGCTCGTGTTTACTGAAATGCAAAAAATTGAAGACTTGAAGAATTTTTTTTTTCATTTATTCGATAACAAAAAGATAAGAGTACTTCCGTCTGCCTAAACAGGACTTCTAAACACACGCCGGAAGTTACGCAATCGTGAAAACCACACGCTGTTATAATTACAATAATATTTATTCGGTTAACCATTGATATTATGTCTGCTCGATTTGCCTAACGTAGAATATCGTTACTTTTGTTCTGCATGTTCTCTTTGTTTCTCATCTAAAAATATCTCCAACAAACTGAAGAAAGACAGAATGTTTGACACTAAAAAAAACTGTCAAAACAAGTCTGTATTACTCTTTTCGGGTGAACACAGTATACGTTTTAAACTATAAACCTGTCATTTTAATTCTTTGTTATATTACAGGTAATAAAACCTGACGACGTTAAGCGTGTTATATTTCTAATTACACATGAAACCAAAGTCTTTCGATCAAGTTACCCCCTTATGAAATGCGTTGATGATAGGCCACGTGCAAAGGTCACATGATAGTAGGTAGAGGCCAAAGGTATAATTTCAAGGCTAGGTGCACTTTATCAATATATTTATAAACTTTAAGCTGCTTTTTCCCTAAATGAATTCAAGGCTACGATTTCTCGAGTTTTTCGTTGTTGTTGTTGTTGTTTACAAGCATCAAAACTATGCAGCATTTATCTCCCTTAAAATCGAACTCTTACTGAAAGAAATTATGGACTCCTTTTTTTATTATCAGACACTTTTCCTCAAATATACTGTATAAAACTCAAAGAGAAATACGTATAAAACATTGCTACCCAATTACGACACTGTTTTATCACCTGTCAATATTTGGGCTGAATCTGATTTCATTGTTTGCATACATAGACTTGCATCACAATAAGTACATCTTAAAGACGTAATAAAACAGTTGACGTAATTCTGTAGATTTGATAGCCGTAGATTATCTGGAAAGGGTCACCGCAAAGGTTTTATATTCGCGTTAACCACCTATTACCCCATACTTATTTCTGGCCCACTACGGGGTACTGTTCTGCCGATTAACACAGAATAAAAGGAATGAATAGGACAGATGTTTTCACATGCTGCGTTAGAAGGTCTTAATCTTGTATTAATTTGTTCCCGAACACCATATAACAAGGCCTACGTTTTGGAGTACTGTGAAATACATCTTAAAACTTGCAGTTTGGTAGATTTTGCATTTTTATAACTGCGACAAAGCTGTTTTTATTTCACTTTAGAGAGTGCATGACAGTTTATTATTATTATTATTATTATTATCACTTTTTAAAATCTTTCTTCTCTACACTTTTTAACGGTACGAAGACTTACGTTATGGACGATATAGACTGGTTTCAGACCCAGCAATTAATACCATTCCTTAGTAATGTTAAAGCGATTGACTCACAGATGGGCCGATGATGAAAAAAAAATTGTTTATACATCTGAAAATTCTAGCTGTTATTTTGAAGAACATATCTAAACTAAGTTACTCACCCATTTTTTGTTACAGAAAAACATCAAAATATAAATTTTACACACTTTTGTCGATATAAAATTTACCTCGTCAGTCACGGGGTAAATACTTTATTGATAAGATTAATTTTGACATTACAAGTGAACTAGTTTCTGTGGCTCAGTGGTGTAGATCGTCGCTCTAAAATTTTAGATAAAGGTCATAGGTTCGTATCCTGGTAAAATCAAAACTTTGTTTTCATTGTGTTGGTGTATAGAAGCATAATATTATGTTTTTTTTCCATAGTATATTAACTTCTCTTAAATTCTAAAGAAAAAGAATCAGCTAAATTCTGTGAGTCAGTCGCTTTATTGTTAAGCACTGATACAAGCTGATGCCCATTAAGTCCCTATCTAACTACAGATTTATCTTTTCTTGGCTAGAATTATATGATCGCTAGCGGAGTTAAAATGTTGTTATTAGAGAGAAAAATATTTGATATACCAATGCAATAACATAAACAGAAATGGATCATATAGCCCCAGCCTGGCTTTGAACGGTACAGTCAATTCAACTGCATACTGGCAAGTGATTGGTCCAAGACTCCGACCTTTGCCCTCTGTCTTATGCTAGCTCATCGGCGCCGTTATAATATTTTTTCAGCTGCATCACTTCCGCCGTGATGGCACGGATCTATGGCCCATTTGTAGGGACCAAGATTCATAATACAGGGTCGCGAGTTCGAATCTCTAGTTCTCACTTACAGTAATATGCCAGATGCTGAGGCGAGATCCCAGTTATCAGCAGCAGCGCGAAACGATTAGTATGTTTAAAGAAGCAGAAGTGTATCTAGAACAGGATGCTTTCTGTACCTTGCGCTATCCCCCACAAAAACTTTGTATATTTTAAAGAATCGAAGGTATTTCTGAACCAGGCTACTTCCGTATCTTGCACTATCTGCCACAACCTTAAATAACCAAAATTTTCGAGCGATGTAGGTCACATGGGCAACCGGTATTGATTATGATTAAATGAAGACAGATATATTCCCTCATGATATGTGTACGCCTTTCTTGTATTTTTATAACAGTATAATATTACAGTAGATTGTGCAGTAAGTTAAAATTATCACGATTTTATGAGTGGCACGCAATAATTTACAAAAAAATTGTGAAGTGATACGAAATATATAGCCCAAAAAATATCAAATGATATATTTTAAGTCATATCAGATGGTTTTAAAACGGCTATATATCTTGTGTTCTCGCGTGTCTTTTCATCAGGAGAAAAATAGTTGAAAAGAAGAAATGCAGAATGTATTGTATAATACGTTTGTTCTTAACTGACCAGACTGTCGGATGATACCATGAAAACTCCCAAAACAGACACTTGTAAAAGCAAGCAATTCAATGTTTGAAACCCACCGGGTTGCTGTCAACGTGTGACCACTTTAAACAGAGATTATTTTTGGTCTGTTGCCCCACCACACGTCTGGCCCGTGTATACATTGCATTCATCATATGTATAGAGTTATCAGAAGGTCAGCAATGCAAGGAAACTCATTTTGTCTATCATCGGTACTGATTGCCCATATGGCCGACGCCGCCTGCAGAGTTTTAGTTTTTTTCCAGGTTT
The DNA here is from genome assembly GCA_012932295.1 of Cyclina sinensis. Classification (NCBI taxonomy): domain Eukaryota; kingdom Metazoa; phylum Mollusca; class Bivalvia; order Venerida; family Veneridae; genus Cyclina; species Cyclina sinensis. Next base: position 14,404,945 of record JAAONU010000010.1, read on the forward strand.
TAGGGGATAGTGCAAGATACAGAAATCACCGCATACCAGAGACACCCCAGGTTCTTATAAATGGTCAGTGTATAGTACTGATACAAGACACGTTGGTTAACTTCTAATCCGAAAAAAACAATTGGTATTGTTAGAACAGGAGCAGGGGATCGAACTTGCAATCCATAAATTACCAGTCCAGCGTGTTACCAGTGGACTGACTCGGACACATAGCCTTTAATCAACATGATGATCCCATAATCGAAAAAAAACAACAACAAAAAAGTAACATTGTAAACCAATAACTTTTCTTCATGTGGGCTTATCAGTTATCGGAGAATCCATCAAGATTTTTATTGTTTCACTTCATGCATTCGCGAATGATGTAGCATAGTGACCATTGCTTTTCCGCTTGTTTCAGACATCAGGAATTTCGATCATTCGAAATACGTGCTTTTGCAATTAGAAATTTTATACACTGATATGTCAAAAGGTGTGAAAGCAGAATACAGATATTTGAATTTTTTAACAGCTTCACTACAATAACAGGGTTATCACCGGAATAAATATTAATATTTACATGGTCTTACAGAGAGAGTTTTTTGACCTAATAAAAAACACCACCTGTCATAAATCATCATAGTGCTTACACGTGTATATCAGTGAAACCTAGAAGAACACAAAGAGGTCTTCAAGACCCTGTAAATATATACTACAAGTATATATCATATATTTACAATAAGAAATCTCTGCTTTGCACTCAACGTGTATTGTATTTTTTTTCGGAACTGCTGGCCGCGATCTTTTATTTATCTTATATATTATACAACTCTTTTAGGCGTACTGGTTTCTGGTCTGTTTAGTTTTCATTTTCTGAAGATATATTTAATTTTTCTCTTCCTCTGTGACTTGTGCGTGTTTCGAGATATCATCAGAACTAAATTATTTAATCTTGAAAAGAGGTTGCCTATCCTTGTTCAAAATGAGCGATGTAGTTCTGTACAAAATGTTAACAGCGAGTAATCGTGTTATTTCCGTCGAATGAAGAAAAACAAATCGAGTCATTTGTTCTTGAAAATTTACAGTAGGGAATAAAAACGTTTGATGTCCGTTATTTTCTATGCTTGGTTTAACTATAACTAATTAATTTGCGCTAGCTACATTTTTTTCTTCTGAAAATGTACCCCAGGTACCCATGCCAGAATTCGCCTATACATTCACATGGGTGCAGCCATTTGGGATACCTTAGCCAACATTTTCATTTATCCTGTACCAGTTCTTATTACAATATATCGAGATATATTGGCAGTGCTTGAAAACATACTATGTCATTATGATAAAAAAGAAGACAAAAGTTGCATTTATTTCACTGGGTTCTTTCCGATGCAGCCTTGTTTTGAAACAGTAGTGTAGTAGTGCTCAAATCATGTCTTTACATTATGTATATGTCTTTGAATGCCAAGTTCATACGGTTCTCGGCTGCAGACAGTAACAGCGTTCCATACAAAATAATACAGAGCAACGACTGATCTAAACATTTGGAAAGGTATTATATGGTACAAAGGATTACAAAATACTGAACACGGTCATATTTTAGTTTACAGTTCACGTGTCGATGTAATGAATTTTCCAGCTATAAATGCTTCTCTGTGTCGAAATTCATTTAAAGTTTACAGGCGATTTCTAATTTTATTGCAATGTAGCTATTTTAGCACAGATAAAAGATTTAAAGAAATAAAATGCCTATTGATTAGATATTTAATGTGATCTGTTTCATTGAATTTTATGTTTGACGACAATGAATTTGGCTAAATATAGACATTTCATCGACCTTTTTTTTACCAAATCGGCTATTAGACTATGAGCGGAAATATTTGCTAAGTTTAAGGATGTTATGTAGCATACATTTAATTGAATTTAATACTATACAGTTACTGGCTAAGATTAGGTCCCTTGGCTTGGTGTCAAGTTTGACGATTTTACAGCCACCCAGCCTGTCATTTATAAGGCACACGTAGCCTGAACTGTATCAAATTTCCGAAAAATAAAATACTTCAGATTTTTTCAGCCATTGTAGCTGTGCAGTGAAGAAGAATTTAACATTAGATGTAATTTCAAACAGCCTGTTTAAAAAACCGTTAAACATTTTATAATCTTACAATTTTAAGATTAACACCATTCACAAAATATTTTTTGGTCTGAGAGTGAGATTTATTGATAATTAAGAATCACTTACAAAAGATTGTCCTTTTGATATGTCGACAAAGTTTAAATATTCACGTATAAAAAAAACATGTAAAAGTCTCGATTGATCAGTGGTTTATGCACCCAAGACCTGAATACGAGGTGTGCCCTTAGCCACACATGCCCAAGTTCGATCAGTTTTTAATGGGTACCAGTAATGGATGTAACTTTATATTCTCTCAAGTGAGTGGTTCCTTTCTCTAGTGCTTGGTTCCTTCTTTTAAGTGATTTTTTTCCTTCTGTCAAGTGATAAGTTTCGTTTCTTTCAAGTGATTGGTTCCTTCACTCAAGTGATTGGTTCCATTTCTCTCAAGTAATTAGTTCCGTTTCTCACAAATGATTGGTTCCTTCACTCAAGTGATTGGTTCCTTCTCTCAAGTGATTCCTTCACTGGAGTTATTGGTTCCTTCACTGAAGTGACTGGTTCCTTCTTTCAAGTGATTGGTTCCTTTTTTCAAGTAGGATAATTTGTCTAGAAGTCACAGTTTTGTCAATTTCTTCAAACATTTCACCATAAATAAGTTACCAAACCGTTAATTTTAACATTTCACTAAATTTAACTGCTCTTTGTATGATAAAGATAAAAAATATATAGAAAAAAATCGGGCAAATAACACTTGCGTGCAATATTTCTAATACCCTCCCCCCACTTCCCTTCCCCCCTCAAGTTAAGTATTATAGTTAAGACAATACGAAGTAGCTAGTTACTTAAGCAGTCAGTTTGGAGAATATCTTTTTCCCATTTCGCTTTAATAGAAATAGTACACTTATTTTTGCAGACGACACTTGTTTTGGCTGAAAGAGCTGTTGTACGCATTGGATAAAATACAAAAGCAGCAGATGGAACAGTTTTGCTTTCACTCACTCTCACTCATTGTCTGTTAAAATGACCTGTTTATATCTGTTCCCCTTCGAGCCCCCTAAAAAAATAAATTAAAAAAATACAAAAATACAAAATTACCCAATAATGCAGACAGTGATAAAATGATAACACATAATCACGGAACCAATATGAAAAAAAAAGCTGAAGATACAGGCAAAATAATGGCAAAAAAAAAAAGAACGAAACAAAAAAGTCAGATTGAAATATTATATTTGATTAGTGGAAAACTTGTATATCATATGATGCCTTGTAGAAAACAGACGTATAAAGCAAACCGCGATGGGGACGTTAATAATGTTTACATTATCTATACTTCAAGATAAAATGCAATAAGTATTTCTCGATTGGGCATATTTTATGGTTATAAACTATAAGAGTTGTATATATATCGCTTCTGTACACAAACCATATGATTTATATGCCAGAAAGTGTCTGCAAACAGCAATAAAGAATTCATAGTCATCCCTTATTGTACTCAACAGTTATTGATCATTGTTTCCGAGATAGCACAGTTGTCGTTCCTACATAGGTTGATCTGATTTTGTTATCAAATTAAAAGCTTTGATTTTATTTTAGAAACAGCCTCAGTTAGTGTGTGCTAAAAAGTCTACTAGTGGTTCGATTGTTAGGCCTATTTCACGAAATAAAACGATAAACTTGAAGAAATTTCTATTTTTAACTCATTGACTACACAATTTTCGAGAATACTAATGTACGCAAAATGACGCGCGCGCAAAGTTCTTATAACCTGACATTAAAATCGCAATACATCTTTCAGAGCATTGAAATAATGAGGAAATGTTTAGATTTGTTATCATGACGAGTGACTTATACCCCTGTTAGTAACGTAATCTGGGATACCGTGACCAGTCTATCGTTCTTTGTTTTATAGGCTCAGCATGTCCAAGCAAGGGAACTTCAGGCACGTGTCCGACAGCGGCCCCAACCCAAGCGCCGACAACAAAAACATCGGCGCCGCCTGTTACAACAAGTACTCCCGGTACTACAAAAACAACAACAACAACTCCTGCTCCAGTCTTGGATGTTCGGCTACCCACGGCTCTCAACCCTTTATTGTACACAGTTGAACTTCAGCCTCATATGTACACCATGAACCCAGATGAGTTCACTTTCAATGGTTCCGTTAAAATCCTCTTCCACTGTGTAGAAAATACAGATAATATCACTCTTCATATAAACAAACTCAACATAACGGGTAAGTGTTTCTGTCCGTCTAATGTAAAATGTAAAAGCATCATTTTCATAATACGCTTCATCATCATCGTTACCGTCTCCTCACTATCATCATCAGCGGCAGCAACAACAACAAACGACCACGACAACAACAACACCAGCATTACCAGCATCATCATCATCAACACCATCGCAACCATCAACATCAACAACATTATCATCATCAACAACAATACCGTTACCACCCGCATCAAAATCATCATCATCATCATTGTCATCACAATCAACACCACTGTAACCATCCACACCACCAACATCATTATCATCATCGTCGTCATCAGCACAATCGGAACACCCATACCACCAACATCATCATTATCATTTCTCTTAATTTTAATCCTCATTATCGTTATAAAAATATCATTATAAGATTAAGGTAGAAACAAAGTCTCTGAAAGATTGCAATGTCTGATTTTGGAGTAACAGTTGTTTTTCTTCTCTTTTTTGTTCTTTTTTATAAATGTGTTATGGAATTGTATCGATTATGACAAATTACATTTACTGTCAGGAGATATTTCGGTTACGCATGAAAACGAGTTTGTGGACCTGTACCATAGGCACGATTTCGACACCGTCAGACAGTTTCTGATCATTAAAACCATAAAAACTCTCGAGGCAGGCCAGAATTATACAGTTGATATTCCAAGCTTCGTTGGTCCTTTGGCCCCCGATCTTGCTGGATTGTACCTAAGCTCTTATACTAGAGGGAATAAAACTATGTAAGTATTCAAATCTTATTCATGTACATGTATAAAGTTTTAGCTGAATTGCTGACAAATCTTACCTCTTTAAAAAGATATTTTGTTGTAGGGAGATGACCAGTAGTAAATCATGTTAGAAAGTTTAAATCTGAATGTATGCTTAAAGGGATTAATTTTAAATTCCTTGTGTTACGTTTGTGAGAAAAAAAATGAAGCCGAAAGTTTTAATTCTACAAATTTTTTCTTTGCTTGGTTAAGTTATTGTCAATATTTAACACTACTAGTACCTTTAACGGAGGGTCGCCTCTTGAGCTGCGGTGCTCATTTTTATGACCGGCCATCTATTTTAGCTATATAACAACCAGCCAAATGCAGCCGACAGACGCAAGAAAGACATTCCCATGTCTGGACGAGCCGGCCATTAAGTCAGAGTTTGAAGTCACTCTAGTGCATAAGGATCACATGCAAGCAATTTCTAACATGCCCATAGCTGATTCCGAAAACAGGTAACGTGCGAAATGAAATATATTTCTGATGAATCAAAACTAACCTGGGAAGCGCATATCCGAATAAAACTAACAGCTTAAGGTCCATTGTCCCGTTCAAGAAACTCGACTCCAGCTGTGTTTTCCCTGCAATTAGTTTCAGTCATGTTTGAAGTAACTCTTACGTATTAGTGGTTGAACTTCCGGTCACATCGCCCAGTTTCTGGTAAACGGTGATTCAGAACGATTAAGTTCTCAGCAGACGGCTTCATCCAGGCATGGGGAAAGACTAGCGTCTTGCGGTTGCATAGATAAATATCATTATGCACAATTATATCAAGAAAGATGGCTGTTTTCTAGATATCTAGCAACAACTTTGCTGGCACCAACCGACGCTAGAAAGGTTTTCCCCTGTCAGGATGAACCGGCATTTAAGGCAGAGTTTGATGTTACACTTGTTAGGAAAGATTCTAAAGTAGCGATCTCTAATACCCCAATAGTATCGAACCAAAGCAGGTAAATATGGCATTTTATTCGCTTAGGGTAAGTATTTTGATTTTGTAAGACCTGAATTGGTTTCAAATTTGCTTGGTTTCAAATTTGCTTGTCAAGCTTGTCAGTTCCAAGAAATAACTATCAGGGCTTATTGGATTTTACTTTTGAACAAGAAACAATACTTTTATTGCCAATTCTTACAAACTCGTCTTCACAGCAAAGTAATGTCAGTCATATATCTTTAATGCACATGTGAACGCAAAACGTGAAACATTTAATCTTTTTTCATTAAGAGACAACATATCATGCTACCAGCGTTTACTTATATGATTACTAATGATAAACGCCCCTGTAGATCAGACAGTGTTAAAGATATCAGAGCCAGGAGAAAATGAGTGTTTATTCTGACCACCTTAGAGTCTTGACCGCGGAGTATTAAATGGTTTCTGTTGTATGTATTTAGAATATTAAACGATTGCGTCAGCGTCTTGGGTTTCGACGTGAGTGGCATGCATACCTACGATTTATCCAAAGAAAAATGAAGAATTTCTCTTTGAGAATTGAAAACTCCATTTTATCCTATGAAAAAAACTGAAAAAAAAACTTGTCACATGAAGAACGTCTATTTATACAATGAAAACGAACTTGTGTTCTAACGCAACGAACTGCCGTTTTATGTCATAATCTGGTAATGTCATGTATTTGTTGTTGTTTTTTCCAGAGGAGACGGCTGGATTGCGGACAAATTTCAGAGAACACCAAAAATGTCTACCTATCTTCTGGCCTTTATTATCTGTGATTTTAACTACACTGAGGACGTTACAGAAAACGGTGTTACGGTAAGAACAATTGTAAAGTGATCCGCCGAGAAGACCCTTTACATTTTACAAGCTTTCTTTGGACAGTCTGTTTTTTTTCGAGCGATTAACAAATATTACATTCCTCTTTCAGATCTCGAACGTTTGTTTTGAACTTTTATTTTCCTGATTGTTTCGATAAATAACCTTTTTTTAATAAAAGCTAATCCTGACGTCACTTGCTATCGTCCTTGGCTACATTCTACCTAATTGATTGCCACAACGTAACTATGAAGTTACTTTTTCCTGCCCTGTCAGCATACCAATTCCTTGTTACATGTTATGATATATTGGTCAACAGATAATTAAAGATATGCGTTACTTCTTTTTTATTCATTGCCTTGTTTCCATTTGTGGATACAGGCAAATTAAATACTGCCCATATGTATTATAAACCTTCTTTTCTCCATAAATTATACCAATTAAATATGTTAAATTGTTATATGTTAAACGGACAAAGGTAAGAGTAGTTTTTGAATTTGCAGTTAATATCAATAAAAAAAAGTGATACCCAGGGCGTCACGGGTTCGATCATTCGCTTTTGCCACATGCCCTTCGAATGACCTTTGGGATTTGACAAAGACTTCCAATATATCATTATTTTACACTAAGCATGTTAGATTAACCAGGAGTCCTTTCTGAAGGAGCTTCTTCCTATATCTTACGTTAACCTCACATCTTAAAGTAAATTAACTTTCCAGGAATTCTTGTGTAACCGCTGCCTAAGATAAATTAATCTTAAATGAATAGATATTAATGGAGGTTTTGTCTTTTGGTTGTTTTCAGTACCGTGCTTATTCGAGACCGGAAGCTATTGAACAAACACCGTATTCCCTCGAAGTTGGTGTGAAAATACTGACATTCTTTGAGAAATATTTCAACATTTCATACCCGCTTCCAAAACAAGGTAACCATTATATTTTTAAGTTTATATAATTTTGTTTTCCCTATAACTCAATAGCCAACCCTCTTTGACGTTTAACCTTTGTCCTTTATTTAACTGCTAATGTATAGCGGTGCCATCTCGTGTATTGTGGATCAAACCATTGCAAAATAAAAGCATTCGTCTTAATTAGGTCAGACTAAAACGTTATGTCATATATTCAAATTCATTCAGTGTATAAAAATCTCTCGTTCAATACTAGTAATTTACAAGTACCAGTAATCATGGAAATCATTGTGTAAAGAATTTGAATAAAATCATTTATCACAGAATACCAAATAAGGAATTTTTAAATTACGTATTAGGGGATTTTCAGCTATCAATTCTTAAATAAAACGAGCTTAGGACTAAGAATGAGTTTTACCTGTAGTTTTATTTTGCTTCAGATATGATTGCCATCCCGGATTTCGCGGCCGGTGCTATGGAGAACTGGGGATTAATCACGTACCGGGAGACGGCTATGTTGTATGAACCGGGAGTATCCTCGGAAGGAAATAAACAGAGGGTGGCCGTGGTAGTCTCCCATGAACTGGCTCATCAGGTGGGTCATATTGTTTTGCTTATGTTAGACAATACTGAGACCATTTGATGAACTAAATATGGGACCTCCCTAACATATCCAATACTTGGATTTTAGTTTTTACTACCGCGTATCCAACTTCTGCATTTAACGGTCCACCAAAATCTGTGATAATCATATATTTTCGTTATCATCATCATCATTTTTTAAATTTTTTCTGTTGTTTCTTTATAGTGTAAAATTTCCTTTAATATGTAATAGATGTAAGATAAATAATAATAAAAATTACAACAAAAAACAAATAAAACACACACACGCAGTCGACAACAATAACAGAACAAAACTGGCAACTTTCGTTACAATATGTAGGGGAGACTATACACTCAAGTTTAGGTGTTATCTCCCTTCTGACGAGAAAATTCCATTTATATATATTTTAACCATGACGTCGTAGCGAATATTAAAATAGAATATAAAATAATCACTGCATCTTTTTCAGTGGTTTGGTAATTTGGTAACACCCTCTTGGTGGGACGACCTGTGGCTGAATGAAGGCTTCGCCAGCTATGTGGAATACATGGGGGTCGATCACGTGCACCCGGATTGGAAAATGGTAACCTAACCACATTAAGTACTGGTATTTCTTGTGATATAAGAACATTATACCGTTATTGTATTAAAGAATGCCTCAAGTATGAGTCTGAATTTTCAGAGATCAGCAAGTTAAGTGACCTCCAAGAACAGAAGATTGTTTTTAACACATGCACATTTGGGTCTGAAGAAGAAAGTATGTCACCTGAAAGTAAAAATGGCTTTCCCAAGTTCTGACTGTGTCCTCTGTCACTTTTCAACGGTCCTTCGAAACTGTATAGGGAACAAACATCAGTCTTCATTTATATCTCTAACAACCTTTCTCCAGGTCGATGTGTGTTTGTTATGTGGTGGGCATTACATTTTTTTATGTTTGTTTTGGTTCCGGTCAAAGATATTAAAAAGCAATTAGAGTATGTAGCGATTTGTCGTTTAAGTCTGCCTTATCACTCAGTATTACTACGGACTAAAAACCTCACTTCTAAACATATTGAATCATTGTTATGAATATTAAAATTAACTGTTTTTTGTTTGTAGTTTGAACAGTTCGTGGTAGAAGATCTACAAGACGTGTTCAATTTTGACGGTTTGATTTCGTCACATCCGGTTTATGTGCCTGTAGCACATCCGGATGAAATCAACGAAATATTTGACAGGATTTCATATGCAAAGGTAAGTGAAACCACGGAAACAATTCCCTATCTATTCCGTTTATTTGTATGAGTATTTGTTTTTGTTTAAAACCACCGTCGCCGCAGAATGGTTTGACCATGCAGTTAAAGTGATTGCACAGAATTTGTCGCAGTTTCTGGCGAATAACATGTTAAATATATATTTCAGCGCAACAGATAAAAGATTTTAATGATCATATTATATCCCTATCGATTGATATGTTGTATGTTAAAAAAATGCAAAGTTGATTCAAGCTGAGTGCAATGTTGTTTTTGCTTTTTTCAGGGCGCTTCCATCATTCGAATGATGAGATTTTTCCTTGGAGACAGCACATTCCAACATGGACTGACCGTGAGTTCGAATCGTTATTTATTCTGTATATCTGTATGAATATTGAGTAACCTGAATTGTTATTCATATAATTGTTTGATTATTTCTATACCTGTGTGAATTTATATCAGACGTTTTTTTAAAGAATATTGCTTTGAGTGAAAAAAGTATATATTCTATTTTGTTCTGTTACGTGTTTACAGGTTACGAAACTGAATGGTTACTTTAGTAGAAAATTACAAAACAAAAATACTTTCATATGTCTTTTTTAAGTGAATATGTTATTCTGCTCGATGAAAACAAACAGTACGATTGTTTTGATAAAAGATAAACTTGACAACACAATTATCAGTGATTTTGTATGCCAGATATTGACTGTAAGTTATCACTTGTTTTTCCTTATAACTATAGCACTGTCTTCGTTTGTTTTAGAGATATCTGAATAGCCTTCGTTATGGTGCTGCCTTTCACGATGATCTATGGTTTGCTCTTGGAAACGTAAGTAATCTTATAAATCTTTTGGTCACTGTCGTTCCATGGAAGGTATTTCTACTTTCGTCGGTCGATTCTGGTTTGAACATACAAGAGCAAAACTAGCGAGCTCTGTTTAAATTCTGCTCTTGGAAATTTTTGTGTAAGTACAAAAACATCGGCGATTAATGACGTTGTATGCTGTTGGAAATATATTTCTTCAACAAGTGATCTATAGTGTTGCTTTTTTTTCTTGGAATTGCAACTTTAACAGTTCCTGTTTTTTAATGTCAATTAAATCCTAGTGTTCTATATCTTTCTTTGTTTACTTTTAAATATTGAAAATATAAGTAGTTTGTTGACGATCTGTACTTCGCCATTGACAATAGGTTCTTTACCTCCAGATAGTTGCCACTGCAGCAAATCTATAGTCTTCCTTCTATCTGTAGGCTAAACGTCCCAAGAAATACAGATACACAAGCGACTCAGTTACATGACGGAATAACCTGTACACGAAACCTTTCTGCACTGAGTTTCTTTAGCAATTTGACATTTTTTTTATGTGTTATCAAACCAATGTATGTTTTTGTATCCCGAGTTATTAAGATGCCTGTTAAGAAGCCTGTACGGTGTTTATGTTTCGATTTCCTTTATAGCAATCTATGGCAGAAAATAACCCGGTTACAAACGTGAAGGAAATCATGGACACGTGGACACTTCAGATGAACTACCCGGTTGTCGTGGTTCAGTACACACAAGGGCAGATAACTTTAAAACAACATAGATATTTACAGGATCAAAATGCTACAGATCCAGGGAAATACACGTCACCATTTGGGTACGTAAGAAAAACTAATTTAAAATGACCATGAGATATACGGTAGATTCTAGATCTATTCCATTGCCTTCTTCTTAAAGAATATTTCTTATATTTAATGGCTATCATTCATTTCTGTCTTTGAGTATGTGTCAATACCACTGTGACATTTAAGTTGTCATCTGAAGCGCATAGTCAATCATTGTTTATCGGACTAAGCAGCTCTTCTTTAATAATGTTCTCAATGACGACATGCATGTGACGTCATTTCTTGTCTACTATGCATAGAAACAATATGAAGAAAGATGCATTTTTGTTAGCAGTTTTGTAAGCCTACTTTTCAGACATTGAGATATGTTTATTTGTTTTTTGTTTCAGATACAAATGGCATATACCATTTACTTATACAACTAGTGTCAATACAAACTTTAATGTCTCTTCCGATGACGTCATTATGATGAGCAAAGATGAAGCTTCTGGTACGTGTTGCTTCAACACATCTGTAAAAACCGTTTAAGCTCACTTATAAATATAAAATACGATATTCGATACGTGATTATAAAAACCCGATATGGCCACATAAAATATCGATTATTTGACGAGATTTTTTAAAAATATCTGTTGCTTCGCTCTTTTTGGTGAGCATATTTACTAGCGAGAATTTAAAACGTCGCAAAAAAAAAACAGGTGAAATTTAACATTTTATTTTTCGCATGAGTCATTTTTCCTCGTGCCGCTCAATATAAGATGTCGCAAGTCTCGTGTTAAATCCTTGCGAGTATTTCACTATAACTTCGATGTCTCGCTTGGGCTTATTTATCGAGGACCATTTAGATGACGGTGATTTTAAATGATAACCGGTATTGGTAAATAGCCGAAGTTTTTCGACATTTAATTTACTTTGTCGCCGTGCAGAAAGGGCGATGGCGACAATTTACCAGTTTAGTTTTCGCCAATATTTCCTCGCGAGGATTTAACTCGAGACATGCGTCATTTTATTCCGAGTCTCGCGAGGTGACATTTATATGATAAATTTCTCCTATAATTCATCGCGAAATTTTAAATCCTCGCTGGTATATTCACCTGAAAGGGCAAGACAAGGGATTTTTTAAAATCTCGCCAGCCAAACAGGCGATATTTTACGTTGCCCGAACGAGATTACGTGATTTTGTACCATTGTTACATGTGTTGTCACTTATTTTTTAAATAGTTTCAAATTACTTACTACAACAGTCAAACTTGGGTAAAAATAAGGCTGTAATCCCAAATAAAATTTACAGTTATCTCATTGGTCAAAAAAAGTAAAAAAGAAAAAAAATTAATTATAAAAGCTAGTATTATTATTACTGGACATTAGCTGTTGTAGCAACAATGACCATAACTTAAGGATGATTATCAATGTCCCGGTCTTACGTGCAGAAAAGCCGTATGCCTTTCATCAAACAGGCTTGTCCGAGAAACTTACCAAACAAGTTTAACTCTTGTCATTCACATGTGCACTTCCTACCAAAGCCGAGTATCTTTTCTCAATTATATTAATTTGCAAATATAAAGATTCCGTTTTGCTTAGTGATACAAAGTTATACACAAACAGTAGGAATTAACATGAACAGATTGATCTAAAATCAAAACGGCTAAATACAACACGGAGTCTATAACATCACGTGATTCGCAAACTGGATGATTCATCCACTTAATTCAAATAAGGTAGGGTTACGTTGATAGTCTCGAGGCTTTATGGAGATCTGAACGTACAAACAAAACGAATTTCTGAGCGCTATTTTAAAACAATTGAGCGGGAAACAGACAGTGCGTGCAGTTTCAACACGGTATTCGGATGTCTGACAGCACTAAGGCTAAATGGAACGGATTATAGTTGACACTCACATTTGTTTTTTGTTTTTTTTCTCACACGTCTTTTGACTAAACTGTGTTTATGCGCTATTTATTGAAAGACTATGAAAGGGTGGATAAAACTGTTGATAAAACACAGTTTACTACATTTGAAAGCAAACTTGATTGCATACGTGGCTCCTCTGAAAATTTTATAAAAAGAAAACCTATGAAGTATGAAACTAGAGACATTGTCTAAATATAGACTGCGTATAGTCTTCTTACAGACGACCCTCTACAGAAATTTCTAGGATAATTTTGATAAATCGAAAGAGGCGGGCCGTTTTTTGCTATTTAGCTGTATGCTTAAACTTTAAAAAAACATATCGGAAATAATTGGTGAACGTTCCATCATTTAGAAATTTTGTTTTCCCGCATTCAACCAATGTTAGTAAAAATTTGCCTATGTCAAAATAAGACCAGTTTGAAGTGTCATTGATTTCATGAAGATTTAGGTATAGAAGATTATGCACCAAAATCACGTTATATATTACTTTTTACTTCTTTTATTTTAACAGTGTCTGTTGATAACAGCAATATACCGGAACCTACAGGGAACAGCTGGGTCATTGGCAACCCAATGCAATACGGTTACTATCGTGTTAATTACGATGACAGAAACTGGATTGCCTTAATAGAACAGTTGAGGTCTGACCATCAGGTAGGGGTATCTTCAGCACATTCAGAACACAACGACAGTGCTTCAGTTGTGACACTCTGAATTAGTATTCATGGTGCCGCGTGTTAAATCTCTGCTACTCCATTAACATTATATAAATATTACATGTCTGACAGGGTGACAGTGAAATTGTCAGCTTGAGGAAATACTGTCAACCGAGGCGAAGCTTAAACTTTAAGCCATGTAACATTTTTTTTATTATACCGAAAAAATGTTCAAACCATGAACATCTTAATTCAACTTTAAACTTTAAAATGTTGTTGCTTGCCATTACAGTTGTCTGTTTACAACGGAAATGTAAAAATAGATATTGCGCATGCTCGAATGGTACAGTATAATTTTCTAACAATCCGTACCTATGGTATCGGGTGACAGTATTTTTCCGACAGTAAATTTTTTCTGACAGTACTTACATGTCACGGTGGCCTATGGAAGATTAACATTGTAAATGAAATTAAGGTATAATAATTAGGTCCCATGTGTCACCGCTATACACTTAGCCTGTAAATGAACCAGAACTTTCGTTGGAATTGGAAGCTTTCTGTATCATGCACTATCCGCCACAACCTTAAGTAACTAAATTTTGTAAAGAGGCGTCAATAAAGAGGTAGTCTGGATTACCTGCCCCTGAATCTACGTTACGGTAGTATAGTAGGCAGGGAACCAGACTAGTAAAAAGGCGGTTATGACTTCCGTTTTATATTTCGAATAAAACATTCTTTTTAAAGGTTTAACTTGTAGTCCAAACAAACAGTAAATATCAAAGTAAGAAATGCCTTCGGCTGTTAAAAGATCCGAAAGAACTGAAACATTCTTGTTTTCATTTCCATGTTTATCAACTTAACACGTATTCATAGAAAATGAACCTCGTTCATTTATGAGATGCCATTTATTACTCACATTTCAATGAATACATGTTTATTGATAGCAAAGAAGAAATTTCAGGATTAGTTTATAGTTAATTAGCTTATGCACCAAGACTGCTTTATTGAAATTCGTCTTCAATCGAATCTGTTTTGCACTAAGTACATATAAGATATATTTTGCAGGTAATCCATACAATTAACAGAGCTCAAATCATTAACGACGCCTGGAGCCTGGCAAGGTTTGTTTTTTTCTCGCTTCACGTTGATATTTTGTAGTTTTAATCCGTTAGCCCACTTCACACAACTATTAGTTCAATGTGCGTAGATCCCCGGAAATGCCAGTTTCAGCTTTTAAAACTTTAAATGTAATACAGTGCGGGAAGATTCGAAATTCTAACTCTCAATGACCTAAAGTGATTTCTCTACAGAGACCTAGTCTTTGAAATACAGAAGTAGTATGTTTTGATCAAACAAACTGTCAGAAAACTTTATGTTCACGTACGTTTGATGAAGATGATGCAAACAGATATAAGCAATTATACCACAGCCGAATCATTTTCGAATATTGACTACTCGACACACGTACTAACAATGCATAGAAATGACCTTTGTTGCATATTTATTTGATTCATTTTAAGGTCACGTGAGCTAAACATGTCAATAGCACTGCGGACCACAGAATATTTGAATAAGGAACGAGAATGGATACCCTGGTCCGCAGCCAGCAGTCAGTTAGGTTATGTTGGCTCTATGCTTGAAAGACACCCGCTTTTCGGATCTTTCACGGTTAGTGTACAGTTACATTTTTTACAATTGTCTCTTTGTAGATAAAGTTTTGCAAATACAAATGGACATCCCTAATGTTCATGTTAGCAGACTTATTACTTACGGATATTGACAAATGGTAGTCATTATTTGGTTAATTTTTCTTACTAGAAAGATGGTGTCTATTTCCTGACTTTATGTTAAATAATATCCTTGTCTACCAATTTATGTCTGCAAAATTATCATGATATTTTGTTTTGTAATAAAGAGAAATTTCCGCTACAGTTCATGGCCGTGCATTTCTGACGTCGAAATTCCGAAATTTGCAGCATTGTTTGCTTGTTCTGCCGTGAAAATGATACATAAGAACATCAACAAGATATTCATTGATTATTAATTGAATAATTTTCAATTGGCAATTTTTGCTGAAATGAAGATTTTTATTCAGAGCATTCCATTTCAGCTGTTACAAGGAGCACACAGCAAGTTGAAAATTTATGAAATGTTATTTATTTAGTAATATTTAAAATGCAATTTTGTTTGCAGAAATTCATGCAAAATAAGACGTCAGCTGCATTTAAAGAATTGACAATGAATAACACAGGGGCATCGCATTTAGAATCGTAAGTGAAATGTATTGTTATTAATTTTGTATAATCATATCTAGGGTTATTTTGCTCCCCCACCCCTTTTGAAGAAGCGGGGTATATTGCTTTGCACATGCCGTTTGGCTGGTCAGTCGCTCGGTCGGTTTGCCCGGTCCGTTGACCAAAAATTGTCAGATCAATAACTCTAGTATCATCTATTCCACAGCCTTCAAACTCATAGTTGCTCTTATTACGTAAAAAGACCCTTATTGCTCTTGGTGGTCAGTAAGTAAAATGTCAAGGTCACTGTCACTTTGAATTTTAAAACAATTACCGCTCAGTAACTCAGTAATAAATATCATTCGGCCCACAGCCTTTAAACTTCACAGGATGGTTGCTCTTACTAAGTAAAAGACCTCTATTGTTTCTGGGGTCAGTAGGTTACAGGCCAAGGTCACTGTTATCTTGAGTTAAAAATCATGTCTGCTCAATAACTTAAGTACCTTTCAACCCACAGCCTTCAAAATTCATAGGATGGTTGCCTTTAAGTGAAAGATCCTGTCGTGGGGTCAGTTTGTTAAAGGTCGAGGACACGATAACCTTCAGTCAACAACTAGAGAACGCTTTGGCTTACATTCCTTTGACTTGGTGGGGAAATTGGTCAAAACCGGTAGGTGACCATTATCGATTTTGACGTCAGTAGGTCAAAGGTTAAGGTCATTATGACATGGAAAGTTTGTCCCACAATCACCAGAGAAAGCTTTGGCATAAAGTCCTCAGATTTAGTGAGGAGATTAATTTTTTTGGTATCACTTGTAGGTGACATCTGTTGATGTTTAGGTCAAAGGTCAAGTTCATAGTGACCTTGTTCACAACAAAGATTGTTCAATCAATAACAAGGGTACGCTTTGACATACAGTCATCAGATTGTTTCGGAGGTTGGTCATGACTGGTAGATGTCATTTGTTGATTTTGAGGTCAGTAGGTGAAAGGTCAAGGACACAGTGACCTTCACCACAAAGCTCGTCTACAGTCAGATTTGGTAGTGTGGTTGGTCATCACCAGTAGATGACTCATTGATTTTGAGGTCAGTAGGTCAAAAATCAGGGTCACGTTTAGAAGTCCGTGTAACATGACTAATTATCTGTATTCACTAATTGTTTGTATTTAAATGTGAACGCAACGTCAGTAACAGCAAACATGTTCTATTAAGTGTTTATAAACATGTAAACCAAAACTGCAAACCAAATACATTCTTCGATATCTTCTATTTAGTAATATTTCTGGAAACTTTATCTTAAATAACTTGCATCGACTGGCAACCAGTTGTTAAATGAACACAATAAGTAATAGAGTAATTAATCTCAACAGTCAGTACAATTATGAAGTCTGCGAAACAAAACCACAGAAATTACATCAAGAGAAACAACTTATATGTCTGTATTATGTACTGTATCATTTTCTTGTCTTTTAGATATTTGAGATCCACTATCACCAGTCTCGCATGTAGTTATGGTATACAAGAGTGTGTGGATGAGGCGAAAAAGTTGTTCTCACAGTGGATGGCAACTCCCGAAAATAATCCGTGAGCATCGTTCTTGTTTGCTTTCTGTCTCATTTTTTTCAACTTTAAAACAAAGATGATTGACCGTAATAGTATTCATTTTTTTTTCCTTTTGGACATTCAGTGCTTTTTTATTACATTTAAGATCTGTTTTAACTGTTCATAATTACTACAAATGGAGATCTAAACAATGCCCCTCCTGGGCATTTCCCTACCGTTATTTCGGCAAATATTAGACCTTCAACATTTTTTCTCTCGCAGATTTGACGGGGCTGATATTTCCCCGCCAACAATTTGCAGATTACAATTTGTACACAAAAAATATTTGTGGAGATAAACAAAATCTCATCCGACTATTTTCGACATTAAATTTTCTTAAACTTGTTGCAGAAGTTCCAACTTTTTAAAGACAAGCACGGGAATTTATCATCTTAGTAATTTTATTGTCAATGGATTTTTTACTAGTATTTTCTCCGAGTTCCGCGCCGTTAAAGTTTTCCATTGAAGTCAGGGGAGAAAACTTGCCATGGGTGGTTAAAATCTTGCAAAATAAACGAAGGAGGGGATGTTTGAGAGAGGGAAACTGGGAATGAAGAAAATTGACAGGAACAGGAATTGTCAGGGAGGGGGAGTGGTTAGGGAAGGGAATTGTCTGGGAAGGGGATTGTTAGGAAAAGACAATTGAGAGAGATTGTCAAGAAGAATGGTAAGGGAGGTGAATTGTCTGGCACAAAAATTACAATTAAGGATAAGTGCAAGTACAGTACCTGTATTTGCAATTCTATACTTACAAGATTTATATTGAGATAATTACAATTATAATAATTTAATTTAGATTTACAGGGATTAAACTGACAATTATTTCAATTACAAAACATATAAGTACAGTCATTTTTACTTTCGTTAAATATTTTCTATATATTATGTTAAAATACTTGTCTGTAAAATCTTGCTACAGTATCGACCCCGGAATCAAATCAACTGTGTACTGTACAGCCATCGCAGAAGGAGGTATAGATGAATGGGAGTTTGCTCTCAACAAGTATAGAACAGCTAACGTAGCCGCCGAGAAGTCTAGACTTCTTAGTGCCTTATCGTGTTCCAAACAAACTTGGATACTCAGTCGGTAAGGAATTTTAGTCGGTTTTAACCCATTTATGACTGATGGATTATGCCATCCTTCTTAGTTGGACAAGTCCATTTTCAGTTAAAAGGGTTTCTGGTATAAATTTTCAATTTCATTCTATTTAGGAAAGTAAGTCCTTTATGCAAACAGTATAGACCCTTATCAGATGCCGCGTATTGCGGCGACTGATCTGGGTCTGCACTGGTTGCCTGTGTCTAATTTTGGGGACGCTAGGCATAAATGGGTTAATGTAATCTCTACTCTCTTCTATAAAACATATCAGCAAAGAGTTTTATTTTCCTTTTTGCGGCGAAGACAGAACGCAGAGAAAGACACACTTGCTTCATGGTTGAAAATGTTAACTAGCCATTGTTCTAGGGAAACGTTAGCCAAAAAATGAAAATCTTTTTTAAAACAGACGCATGACGCAGCTGAATTATTTAACTTGATATCATTTGAGAAGATTTGATCATACAGATGAGTCGATTTGAAAATGCAGGTTTTAGTTTAAATGTATTTTTCGATAAAATTTAAGATATGTCAAAATAACATTTCAAGAAAATACATTTTTTGCTTCTGTAAGATTTGAAAACGGAGAAGATAATCGTGTTAGTAGCTGGATTCTAACCCATATCCCTCAATTAATTAAAATGATAAGATAGCAAACTAAGCCATTGCGACACGGTAGACTTGCGTTTATATTGGTCATTCATTTACTATATAAAGTAAGTGTTTACTTCGTGACTTACAGCGCAAGATGTCTACTGATTAAAATATGAAAAAACTATTCATTATCACGTGTTTCCATTAAATAGAATAAGTCATTAATTAACTTACAAAAACAAAACATATAAACATTTTCTTTTTTTACCGTTTGTGTCAGTAGTTTTAACAAAACCATAAACATTAAATAGATGTAATCAAGGGGTGAGTTTGCAAAGGTCCTATATGCCTCCCTATTTTTTCACAGAACTAAAAACTTAGTAATTGAGATTGTCAAATAACAATTTAATAATTTCTAATTTTCGCCTTTGAATACTTTAAAGCATTAAGAAAAACGACTTGTGGCAGTATTATGTTTTTTATATTTGAGAGCATAGCTCCACAAAATGGTCTGAATGATCAAGTCCATGCATTTGTAACAATTAGAAAATTAAAAATAGACCAGAACTTGCAATAAAACATACGGGTTCTCTTTTGATAACCTTTGGTAGTTTCCAATAGCAGTAACAGTTAAAAAATGCATTTTTTTATACAAAATTTTGATAAAGTGAAGTCATCATATATTCCATTAATATAACATTTGAATTAAGATGTACTGTTTAAATGATACTTGATTTTCCTTATTTGTAAATGTAAGCTTGCATTTCTTTCAGATATCTAGAAATGGCAATCGATGCCAATGAGATCAGACGACAAGACTCAGTGTCTGTCATTGTTTACATTTCCAGAAATACAATCGGAAGGTAAGAAAAGTCTAGGGTACTTTTAATATAGCAACCGATTTCATAGGCCTTGCAATACATTCTTTTGAGTCAGAATTATGTATCAGTACATGTAAATAATTTGTTTAATTCATGCAGTGTTATAAAAATACTATTTCAACTGAACAACTGACATAGTGTAGGTACAGTGTTTATTCACATGCATGAAAAAGTGACCATTGATTGGTCAGTTATTTATAACTATTGACGAGTGAAATCTGTCAACACTGCACGAAACAGTACATAAATCTACAGCATGACCTTTCATTGTGACCCGTTAAATAAAAAAAATACAACAACAACAACAAACTAAAATTGTGTCCATATTCTATGTGTGCCCCCCCCCCATTCCTCCCCCTTCCCACCCCAGCACTTTTGTCAGTATGCTAGTCCTTGTAGGGTGCAGGGTAGTGGGCAGCAGATGGTTGGTGGGTATGTTAGTGAGAAAAATACCAGAGGGAAATCAGCAAAGGGGTTGAGGTATAACAAGCACGGGTGTTGAGTACGAGTGCTATAATAACTTGAGGGAGTGGAGGGGGATGAGAGAAAATTCGCAAGCTATACAAATTAAGATAGGGTACGTGAAACCCATGAAATTCACATGCTAATATATACTCGGTGGCCCAGGTCCCAGCTGCGAAACTTCACATACCGATCTTTTCTCCCGTTCAAGTTTTATAATCCACAGTTTTATCTGTTCTCGTTAGCATGCGATACAAGCTCAGATAACTCTGTTTTCAACCAATCAAGAACCACAACTCTTCCATTTCTTGGCAGAGTTGAACAAGAAACCCAAGGTGTCCAATATCGCATGATTACTTGTATTTGTGTAAAGTTACAAAACTTTAAAGTATAATGGCTTTTGCTGAGCTTTTGCACGGCCGGACGAACGTACGGACAGAGCAAATCTTCTCCCCCCGCTCCACATTTCTAGGTTCACACAAGAAGCCGCATAAGCATGTGCTTCGTCGAAATGAAAAAAAATGTTCGTAGGACAAACGAATCTGTACTTGTACACAGATCTGAAGGATCAGGGATTCGGAAAATAGGCGAGGGGCCGTTCTTACTATAGCCGTGACGATAAACACGGACCAGTGTTTCTTTCAATCGGTATCTTTGTTCAGACAGTATGCCTTGTTTTATTATATTCAAATGCACACTAACATCGGAAACCGTGATTTTAAATCATGGTTAGCTATCTACTGATTAGCAAATTTGATAATTAATTTATTTTTTCTTCTTTTTTAGGTCATTAGCTTGGGACTTTTTCCGAGGAAAGTGGGACTTCCTTTTAAATGAGTAAGTACACTTTAATCTGTTTGATATACTGTTTAACTTACTGTTTTAATTCTTAAGCACTTTGGCAACTAGAAAACAATATTCATAGACTGTTTTTTTTTTGTATTTCAAAAATGATTTTAGAATGAAAAAAATCTTATGATTAGATTTTAGTAGTTAAATGGTTATATTTCAAAACTATTTTCTATTTGAAAACATTTTTATAAAAGACCTTCCGAAAATAACCTTTTTGAAATAAGTTGTTTGGTAGCGTGAAGTAATCACAAGCGTTTGCATTTAGAAGTTGGGATATTAAGATACTTTAAATCTGTCGACAATATTTTTCTTCGAAATTGGAAGTTAGTTCAAGCTTGGACTATGTACTGACTGACTTAAACTTTCTCAGTTTTTTTTTGTCGAACAACCAGTTCAGGTACAATAATTCCTTTCTTTGTTTATTAGATCGTGTTAATCAATTGTTAAAACATGTTAAACATTTGAACGTTTCTCTTAATTGACGCTTTGATTTTTTCATACATCATTCATCGGACCGATAATTCTGACTGTCAAATCTACAGCAATACATTCTATGTATAGAATGAAAAAATATCTTTTGATTTCGGTTCATTATTTTTAAGCGATGTTTTATATTTATATAGGTATTACAAAGGAGTTATATTCTTTTTGTCATCTCTTATTGAGTATATTACTGAAAGCTTTAACACTGATTTTGAGCTTACACAGGTAACTAAATATACCAGTTATATATATCTTTTATTCCGTCTTTCCGTAACATCTTTGCTTCTCGGGGATGTTACTAGGCCATGGCTGGAGGGATTTCAAATTTACTTGCCTTAGTGAAAACGTTGTGTCACGTGCATGAAGCAGGTCCGTATCTCAAAAGTCTAGGTCACTCTTTGGCTATAGGTCTGTTGTCCGGACCATAACTTAGCTTTAGTTGGAGAGTTTTCAAGATTACTTCCTCACTGAGACGAACAATGAACAAGGTCACACTTGTAGGTCATGATTTATTACAAACATTAGCTGGCATGAAATTAATATAATTTATTCGTCAAAATACCTCAATTTGTTTTCGTTCTTTTTACCTGGCAATGTTTTCTAGCCATGTCAAAGCGGCGTCGGATGGTGGAATGGGGAGGGGTGGGAGGGGGCATCCATCGGTGTCACCGATATTCTTGTTCCAGCAATTTCATAAACTGAATAAACTCCAGTGCATTTGATATGAAAATATATCAACAGATTATAACAAAGATAGCGACAAATATTTATCGATACTCTAAAATCCAAGAGAAGATAAAGGTCCTATAATCTTACATATTTCCTTTTGCTGAAACAGGGTTAGGAATGGGGGACATTAGTGGATTATCTACCCTGAATACTCTCTGATATTACATTGGTCCTTCCATTTGGATTCCGCTGCTTTTATCGCTATTTTCTCTTTTAGAATGGTGATAATTAAGCCTAATAATTTGCAACAGTGGTAGTCAGATTACATTAAGCAACATGTTTTGTTAAGACCATTATCTTTGTTTTTTTGATAATCCTAACTTTTATTTAATATATAAGTGACAATTTTCACAACTAAAAGTCAACACCATCACAATTAGAAACAAGGATAAAGTCAGAGGATTCCAACTGAAAGGACCAATGTGCTATTTGGTCTACCTTTGATGTTATCTGAGTAAGGGAGATAATTTGTTATCAGGAATGTCCCTCATTGAATATGAATTATCGATTAAACCCGTTACGTATATGGAACTTCAAAACAGTTATAGATCGACAGATAAATTCTAAAAGCTAAACCGTTAATATATCGACTTATTCTAAATTAAACTAACTACTATCGTGTAGCAGGAATGTGAGAATATGGATAGCTTAGGCCTACTGATTGATGTTTTAGGGTCCTTCAAGTTACATGACATCACCTTTTCACGATTTATAGATGTTGCAGGTTGAATGAGATTAATGTCTAAATGTTTAACTTATACGTAAAATTATGTCTAATGGCTTATACTGGTTGGGTGATGTTTAGCAGAGTTACGACCATTGATTTGTCCAAATTTTAATACAGGTATAACTTATAGTTAGTTATACGTAAGTGACATGTTGGGGAGACATATGTTTTTCTCAAAAACAATCTCTAGTTCCATTTGCAGTTGTGTACACCATAACATTGTTTTACAGTTATACATACACAGGTGCAAAAATGACAACGCATCTGATTTTATTGTAGGTTTGGTTCGTCGTTCTTTAGGTTTGCGAATTCAATATCATCAGTGACGTCAAAATTTAATACATACTTTGATCTAGGCCAGGTAGACGAAAGATCTTATTCCTTATGTAGTGTTATGGTTCTGTTGAACAATGTGGGAATCTAACTTTTAATTTCAAAACATTCTGCTACTGTTCCTATGACAGTCTCACTAAATTACTGTTTACATGTCGGTCAATTGAATTTAATTTGTTCTATATATTTTTTAAAGAACGTGAATGGTTATGATTGCATATAACAATAAGAAACAAGCGCTACGTTCGAATGAACGCCATGCCCCAGGAGAGGTGGGGGTTGCGTTGACCGTTGACCCCGTGACTTCTAAGTGTGTCTGGCGGATAGAGCTCATCAAGATGCATGCATCTGTGAAGATTGAGGCTGTAAGTGGAAGGACTTCCGTGTTATGGTCAAGGTTAAAGTTTTGTGACAAACAGACCAAAAATAATATGCTTCCCCTGGGGGCATAAAAACTGCACCGGATATTTTTTCTTCCATATACAGATTTAGAAAACGCCATATTCTACCCAATACCAGCATATTACAGATAAACATTTTTTTCTCAAAGCTATACAGTAACATTAATTTTCAGAAAAGGTATTGAAATAATATAGAATCATTTGCCATAAGTAAACGTTTTATTTCTTACTTCAATTTCATCTTGAATCATAAACGTATATTCAAGATAGACAAGAAATTTGACGAAATTGTTCATCACTTTCCGTCACTTTGTGATGATGCTATATTTGAGAGTCTATTTTGAATAATATAAACAGTAAATAAGAACAAAGAAGAGACAACTAAACACATGAATCCTACATTGTTCATAGCCTGCGAAGCGTGAAATGGAAATTATTATAGCGCATGCGCGATTTAGAGGATATTGTTAAAGCGCATGCGCAAACTAAAGAAATATTATGATAGCGCATGTGCGGTCTGAAGGAAATGATTACAGCATCTGCTCAATTTATATGGAAATTGTTATAGCGCATGTTTGAACTAAGAGTATGTATCAAGCTTTGATACAAACAAAAGACTGTCAGTGTGCAATGAAATGTAGCAAATTGTGAATGTACGAATGATGGTGGTAGGTGCGTTGCTTATTCCTTATGTAAATTTTTCACAGGAGGTAAGTTTTTCACTGGAGATCTGGCAAAACTGGGATATAGTTTCTTTGTAGTATTACTTATAATGGCGACTGTTATATTTTTTTTTTTTACGCAGATTGCAGTATAGGAAATTGAATCGCTCCACCCAAAACTGTTCCACCGCCTATTTTCATCATGAGCTTTTTCATTTCCGCAATTAAAAAAGAAGCAAAACGGCGGTTGCGAACAATTATAGCTATGTAATAAGTATACATAAAAATGACGTCATTTCACCTTTGTTTGTTGAAGATTTCACCGGCGTCGATAAACAGTTTAATTCAGTTTCATAGAAATCTCACACTCAACATGTTTTATAACATAACAACAATTAAAATTCTCGTGAAATAACTATTGCCATTTTATTAATCAAGACGATTCTAAATCTTCTAGTTTCGGGGCAGGAGCCTTCTCGTTTTCAAGCCTTATAAGTGGACTTACTTCGTCTTTTAACACACAATTTGATATGGATCAGGTAAAATCTAAACAAGCGTGTGCTTTATAAAGGTGGTCTTTTATCTCAGAGAGATCTCAAAGATATTCATGCGAGAAGTTGTAATTGCATACTTCATACCCCATCGACTGATTTGTTTTTGTTTTTTTTTTTGGATGGGAGGGGTTTGAGAAATCACCATTCATTTGCCATATATATTTGCCAACCTTTTTCTATCTATAACGTTAAGTTGCACCGTAAGTGTTAATCATGTCCCTTGGTACTTGTATGCAAATTACATTTTTTCCTATGAAAAGTCAGTCAAGTTTCATATTTAGTTGCTTTTACGCTAGCCATAATATAACTAGCTGTATCTTCTTCCACTGGTGGTATAACATGTTTAAATACATTGCTTACACACAGAACTAGACTTCTTATCTCATTTGTCTGGTTTTAGATTTATTCTGGTCGCTTGACTATGTAAAATCTTTTCCTTCTCTGGAGTTCATATCAAGTCAAATCAAGTCAAATATTTTCATACATTTCTATGGGTTTTTTTCATATCATGTTAAAGAAACATATTTTTCATTGTTTATGATATCACTTTATATCACTTTTTGTTCAATTCTTGTAAGGTCATATAAAGTACTATACTCGCATTATGACATTCAATAACACGTTAGATCAAAATTTCGGATGTCTCTTAATATCACATTATGTCATAACTATTTATTTCTTTTAAGTTATGTCTCGGTAATATAAATTTATCTGCCTGTTTGGCCATGATATTTGATGACTTCATGCCCTTTCATGCTAAGTAAAATGTGATGAAATTCTTTCTATGCTCGTTGTAAGGATTTGTGCCAGCGACCTTTTCTCGTAAATGACAGTAATTTAAAGGTGTCGTAGAACTAAAATGCACCGTTGAGCATTTATTTTGAAGCCCCAAAAGGGTTACCCACTTTATTTTCCCCGTAATAGGTTGAGAAGAGGTCGGAGAACCATCCTCTATCAACCTTACAAATGTTCATAGTATATAGTAAAGAGTACATTGAACAATCCATGAATAATATACACACAAAAGAAGAAAAAAAAATCAGTACATCACTACAACATGGGGAGTATCATTAGTTTATAATATAATGTATCAGGGACCTTTTATATAAAACAAGTTGCTAGTTGATGGTTTATACTACAACAACAACAACAACAACAACAACAACAACGGTAATAATACTAATAATAATAATAAGCACATTTTGCTGCAAAGACACGTATGCAAAGTGCCAGTCATTTAACGCAGTAACTGATACTCGAGATATTGCAATATTAAAAGTATTTAAACTTACATTTCTAGGCATAAGCATTATAGCTATTTTGGTAGAAAGATTTTGGGGCTAACTGGAACCTTTGAGACCCCTTTATTGTTACAAGAGGTAACTGGATGTTGTAGGCATGACAAGATTTATGTAAAGAGTTTGCCTGTGCCCCGTGTTACTTTTTTGACAGTTTGACGCATGAATTTTTTTTGGTGTAAAAGTGACATGATTTTCATTGCATTAGTGTTTTCTTTTGGTATGTTTGTCATATGTAATGTTAAGGAGTCGTTCAACTCTTTGTTGCATAGGTGACCATTTATTTTATTTAAATGGTTCATCTTGTGTTTGCTCTGTTTTATACCCTGTGTTGTCACTCAAACCTTTTTCTATTACATGAAAAAAAGACGGATATTTCATGACAAAAACATTATCAAATCTCTCTTTGCCAGCAATAGAGTTAACTATGACAAAGTACCATGATTTCATCGAACAAAACTGACTGTTTTCTTCTCCGATACGAATATCTAGATTCGAAATTTTAGAGAGGTCAAAGAAATCCTACACTTAATGTTTAAAACTTATTTTCGTAGTTAAAAAGAAAATTCAGTCTTTCTGATAAATCTGGTCATCAATCTAGTCAAACATCTATATTCGAAATTAAAACCATTTTAAAGTTTTAAACAGTTTTTACAACACACAGTTTATATTTGCTCTCAGGCAGTCGCATGCTTGTTTCATATTTTAGGTACTTTACAATAAAAGTTACCCCAGTGAAATTGCAAAACAGTTATTTATTAACAAAGGTCATTGTAAGACCTTATGGTGGCAGTTTTTTTAAATAACTCTTATCCAACATAGTTAATATACGAATGATTTTTTTCATTCTTTTGATCTTGGTAAAATGTGAAATTTACAGGTCACTAAACCGTTTCACTACCTGAAGAAATAGCTCCGTTCTCTAAGTCCCATTAAAAAATAATCTAAAATAAATCATGTTTTCAGAAATTTATGATGGGACGTTTTAGTGATTCCATTTCTTAAATCTTTTTCTTTTATCTGAGTAACATAATAACTGATTTCTTCACATTCACTTTGTACACCAACATGTTCCGTTTATTGTTTTCTCAATTAGAAAATAAAACGACATTGCTGCTACTTTTGTGCTAACATTTATTCTAGCAAGAAAAGTAGGCTATAAAGTGAGAAAGATATGTCTGCTCATGTGAACTAACCCATAAAATTTACAAAAAATATGAGCCAATTTTTAGATTGGGGTATGTGAAACAATTTTTTATCTGAATTTTATTCTGAATGTGTATGAGCATAACATTGCTACCATACTGACAGAAATAGTCCCGAAAAATGATTCCAGCAAAAAAGAAATACATACATCAGGGCAAAAATGTTAAAAACAGCGAAGAAAACTGTAAACTACTTCTAGCCGCCATTTTGTGGGTACCATTATTTTTTTAGCTCTGATAGACTTAATTAGTGGTTTCATATCTATAAGCAAAACATTTTTTCCTGATATTGTGATTTTTGTATTTCTGTATCAAGAGTAGATTATTTCAACCAAATTTCAGCTCAGAAAAACTACTTTCTAGTACTTTTCATGACGTGTAGCTTTTAGAATGATTCAAAATCTCTGGCGGACTGCGAAGCAAAATGAAAGAAAGAGTCTGTGGTGAAATTTTCCTTTTATTTTTTTAAAACTCCTAATATTTTTAACCAAAACTGCCTCAGATTATGTGTGAATACTTAATTTACCCAATTTTATCAAATTTAGAGTCACATATTGGTACATGAATAATTTTGTTGTACATCTGTTATTTACTGTCTTTACATAAATACACACTGTTAATTTGACTTGCTGAGTAATGTTCAGTTGTAAGCATGAATGAAAATGACTGCTTACGTATTCAGAATGGCAATGATAGATCTTCAACACGGGCTGCACCTCTATGGCCTGTGTGTAGTCATGTGAGTGCATTTGAACTGTGCAAAAGGCAAAGCAATCCTTGAGTCGAAAACACATAATATTTTTATACAACCACAGAAAGAGCTTTTTTTCTACCGGGTTGAAATACTATATCACTCTGAAAATAGAAAATGCCTACAATGGTAATTAATGCATGTAAGACATACCTACAAGTTTGAAACTTGACTTTCCTACCGCATGAGGTGTTCCCTTACAAGATAACTTCAAACCCTTACTTACAATATAGCATAAATAGTCATGCAGATGTTCTAAATTGTATGAAAAAGATGAGGAACATAGTTCTGGCTTAAGTAATTATAGCTGCATGGGATGGTGCTTTTTAATGGGCTTCCAGAGATACAGCATTGCTGTTGCCTGAAAATTTAAAAAAAATGGTACTATTCCTCCATCCATACCTAGTATGCAAACTGTCAAACTAGAATATTATCTGGTGATAAGAAAGTTCTCTACTCTAACAAAGCTTAAAGCTTAAAGTTTAAACAATAAAACTTGATATAAGCCTAATACATTTCCTTCGTATCCATAAACAGACTAATGTAAAACATATACAGAAGCTTAATGACCATAAGAAACTTTCTTTTTAATGAGTAAGTTCTTCTCTGCACTAATACTTCAGTTGATATCACCAAACTTCTTGTACTCGTCACACACCAAATAAATTACTTCTTTATTCATATAAATTCATAAAGGTTACAAGGTTGTAAAATATAGCTTAACCTCTTTCAAATGGCTCTAAAATACATATTCTTGTAGATCGGTATCAGTACTCATGAAAAAAAAGCAAGAAAAGTAGGGGTTTACAAAAGGTTTACAAAAATATGAGCCAGTTTTAAGATTGGGGTATGTGAAACAACTCGTATTATGAATTTTATTCTGAATGTATATGAGCATAACATTGCTACCATACTTTCAGAAATAGTCCCCAAAATGATTCCAGAAAAAATACACACATGAGGGCAAAAATGTTAAAAACAGCCAATGAAAACTTAGAACTATTTCTAGCCGCCATTTTTGAGTTCTGATATACTGAATTAGTGGTTTCATACCTATATAATTGCATGAAAATCAGTATAACCAATGCATGCTTTTAAGCCTTTGTTTAATGTCCTTGTCTTGTATTTTGTTTCGTTATTCTTTGCGTACACAATTAGACAGATGTATCGACAGTACTAACATTTTAAATATCGTTAATTATCTGAACATTTTGTTTGTATCCGTCTCTGTAGATGATTGTTCAGCACGTTTCGGACACAGGTTTCTGTTATATCTTACCTCTAGTCATAAAATATGATAGAGCATATAAAATTACAGAGAAATTTTAAATACGCGTTTTCTAAAAGTAAATTAAACATTTAAAAAATCTTTGTTTTACGGATATTTAGTTATTGATAAATTCATTTTATAAGTCTCCAAAACGATTTGTTTTAAACTGAAGAAAATACATGCTTAATTTGACAAAACTCATTCTTTATGAAAGGTACTATTTCATTCTGATGTCTTTTGAATAAGATAAGTAAAAAACGTTGCTATGAATAACAAAGTAATAGTATTGTCTTTGTTTCCCAGTTGAAAGAATTTGTAGATAGCAGAGATGACTTAGGGTCAGGCGCACGAGCATTCGCTCAGGCGCTTGAGAAGACACAGAGCAATATCAACTGGATGTCTGCAAACGTTCCAGTGATCGAGAGTTGGCTGCACGACCAAGGATACTAAAAATAACACTTCCACGAGGTATTCAACTAACTAAATAAATATATATTATCCTGTCAATTATTTCATATCAGACCCGATAAAGGGGGGTCGTATAAATTTTGCTTTATACGGCACATGCTACGTCATGGACTACTTTTGTGTTTATAATCAGAAGGAAGTGATTAATTGGTTGTTATTACAAACAGAGACTACTTGAATAAAAATTAAATATTTCAATATCTAGATCTTATGATATAGCATGATCATTTAAGGAAAAAAATATCGAAATTTTGGAACTATTTTTTGTGTATATGTTCACCTGGCGGATAACCTTGACATTTGAAACACTTTAAAGATAGGTTTTCAATATCCTAGTAATTTACTGACAAATGCCAGATGTGACAGGATAAATAGAATAATAGGTTAGTGTCTTAAATGAGAAAGTTTATCCGGCTCGGCTGCGGAATTTATCGTGTTCGCCTTTCGGCTCACCCGATAAATTCCTACGCCTTGCCAGATAAACTTTCTCATATTAAGACACTTACCTATTATTCTCTATTTATAAGTCAACGATACAAGATATTTGTCACCGTTAACGTGGAATTGTTATATCATGCTTGAAATACCAACAGTATGTTGTTAATTGCATTTATCAGTACCACTTTGTCCTTGACCGTCTAGGTCAGACGATAAGTACTCCTAAAATAACAGCTAAACAGCTAGGGAAAATAGTAATCCGCATCGTCTGTGCGTCTGTGCTTTCACTAAAACAGCACTGTTTTAGACCATTTTTCCTGCAGATTATACCATTCGGGAGCATTTGTTAGTTACAGTGACAGCTCTTGTTAAAATTTCAGATTTCAGAAGCTTAGTGAGGACCATCAGTAGAAGAAAGATCGCTATGCAAAGAAGACTTAATTTCATCTTTTTATTTTGGAGAAGAGCCCCGAACTCCAAGACATTCTACTGATATCTTATTTTCTTCGATAAGGTAGACGCTGTAAAATGGATTAAATGGACATATATTCCATACACACCTGACCTTCCCTTTTCTAAGACTAAGTTAATTTAGTCAATTAAAAATCCTTTTTTATTTGAATGAAATCTGATAACTGTGTATTTCAGACTGATTCATTGCATGTAGGCATTACTTGTTCTTTTTGTGATCAAAGATAAATTCATTTACATGGGAAGTTAAATTTTGTGTTAAACAAGGTAACCGTTATACCTTTGTGTTTTATATTGAGTAAGCCTTTAGGTTGTTTGTGTTGTGTAACCAGAGTTTTATTTTACAATTTTATTCGTAATACGAGTTTTCTGTAGCATGTTTTTTGTATGTGTTGGTTTATACTACATATGTCATGTTTATTTGAATTTATAAGTCAAGGCTTATGACAGTGCTGACAATATATCTTATATTGACAAAGAAGTTGGGGACAAGTTATTATTTACGAATTTTTTTATTTACTCTCTTGTCGTTCCACTAAATACAATCATTCAAATTTGACCACGGCATTAACCTGTGTAGCACTTCACTTACGTTCAAAGCGGCATGTGTATCCATTCACAGATGGTCTATTTAAATGCACTGACGGTTCTACAGTTATATAGATATTCTGTATGTGTGAAGTTACATGTATCCAATTCTTTTGCTTCTTCAGAATCTTCTGTGGCGTCTTGCTGCTGTGCAGCAATGTTTTCTTGTCATGTTCTGCAGAACGAATATTAATGCACTTCCCGCCAAACAGGAGCTGTGTGTTAATTATTGTATCATTATTTTAAATTATACTTGTGGTCAAAATTAATATTTTTGAAAAAGTCACTTTGTACATACGTATCCTTAGGACAAAAAACATTTCAAACCATTTTACATAATTGTATTTATTGTGAAAAATAATTTTAATAATTTGTAACCCATTTAGTAATGGTGAATATAGTAAAGATAATTTTTGACCGGCCCAGTCATAAATTGACACTGCAACTATACTTCTTGGAATTTAAAAGGTCATTCTTCTAATTTACATGATTTCTGATCATTCACTGCATCTGAAGCATTTATCACAACTTTCCATGCAACTAAGTTACCTTGAACACTAATATTACTATACTCTTTTATCTTCTATAGGTGAAATTTGAAAATGGTATTCATTTCAAATCTTTTTAGTTGTATATTTTTGACCAAATTTTCACAATTAAGTCTTCCCGGTTTGTTAGTGTATATTCTTAGATATTTGTATTTGCAGAATGTTGTCAAATATGCATTAATAAATTTTATAACTAAACCAGAAGATTAAATAACACATGTAAAGCAAAATCGATAATGTCTTTATTGCTTCGGTACTGTTTGAAATGACAAATTGTGGCTACACTTAATTGAAACAGAGTGCTCAGCTAATAAGCTGATAATAAGAGTGATAAAACTTTTTAATAACATTTTCAGATTTTACATAAATATTTAATCAATATATAGTTTTAAAAATCCACACAGAGAACAAATTGTGATACAGTTTTTGCATGCAATATATTTGTTATTCATTTGGTTGTCGTGAGTCATATATATATTTAGGGAATCACTTTTCAATTATATATAAAAATATGATTAAAACTTACACATTAATAGTTTCTTGTTGTTTGTTTTTGGTTTGTGATATATGTTATATATATATATAAACTTACTTACTGATTGCCTCATTCACTCTCTGTCTGACCGACTGATCGACCGGCCACCCGGCTGACTGACCGTCCGACCGACTTTCTTTCTATTTCTTCTTTCTTTCTTTTTAAAATCATGAGAAATATATAAATTATGTCGTTTGTTAAAACTGAGTGCAGAAATACTTCTTTTACTATGAAACACAATGTCTATCTGAGACGGCTGCGTTGCTAGTAGCCTACAAATAGCAATTTTCTTTTCACGACCTATCCTTGTTTTCTCTTTAAATTTGAAAAAAAAAAACACGGAACACCTTTTGTTTATTCTATGTGTTTAAACTCAGAAATGTCATTTAACTGTGACATACAATGTAAATCCTAGGCCACTTGCAGCTTTTAGAGAGCAAGCACTTTTTTCATGAAAAAAAATCGTCATGTTTTAATTTCAAAATTAAATTCCAATCCCTGGCTGGGACGCCAGGTCGCTAGGCCTCTGCGGTTAGGAATATGCTTCAGTTGTTTGGGACGGTTGTACCAACCACGAAAAAGACTCCTTGGAAAAAATGCAAAATGAAGCCGCGCGAACTGTAATAGGTTTAACAAAATATGTTTCCCTCTCGCAGCTATATTCAGAAATGAATTGGCTGCCTTTATACCAGCGTAGAAAATATCAAAAACTAGTTCAGACCTCTCCACAGTGTTGGCTTTAATTGCTGGCGGCATCCATTTTTGCGTATCAAATTTTAGTTAATGATCTCATATTAAGCCTGAAATCATGAAAACCAGTCTACAAAGATAGTTATGCGCATGCTCCAAATCAAAATACGAATTTATTTAAACGAAACCAAAATTTAACATCAGGTCAAAACGGCCCATGTTTAAAACGGCCCATTATGAACAGAACGTACAGAATAATTTTGTATTCCCTTAACTAAACACAAAACAATACAATTATAGGGATGCATTTCTTATAATGCATGCTACTTTTTAAAAACTACAAATTCTAAAATGTATTTTTTTTTCTGAGAAACTCATCAGCCTGTTGAACAAATTAATATTTAGCCATGGTCATGAAAAAGTGGTTAATATTTTTTTACGAATTTCAGAGCATTTTTGACAAGTCCATTTCCTCGATTTGGATCAAATTTACGCCCTTTTAATATTTAGTCCAGCTTAACAGATACTATCGCTGATTATTTTGTAAAAGATTTGGACTAAGAAATGTGTAATAAAAGCTTGAAAGGGTAAACAAAACTTAATGAGCCTAAAAAAGCAGCAGCTTAACATGGGAGTTCTGGCTTCAACAACTACATGCATTGTTGTAAAAGAGTGGGGGGAGCAAAGCCTAAGAAGATCTCCAAGATTCTACAAGGTATGAAATACATGAGGTTATCTTAATTTGTTTCATTTATTTAAATGATAGATACGCCACTATAAAAACATTTGAAATAACTAAATTATAGTCAGTTTCGGTCATTTTGCCTAATAAGGTATTAACTATTAATAATAGTCAGGTTACTAGTTTTTTTTAATAATTATTTAAGTCACAGAACGTTTAAAAAATTCAAAATGATCTTGGAAACAAGTAGATTCATTCTTTCATTGACGACAGCTGCTGACCTCTCTTTGGCTTACTTTTTAAAGGAAGCCAACTTGACTAATTTTTTGCCCGATATCGTACAAAATGCGACAACGTATAATTTAAGAAACCGTGAGATCTATGTAAATATCGCTAGACGTACCAAGCTTTATTTAAAGTCTTTTATTCCATCAACAATTTACCAATGGATATTCGTAACTCTGATACCATTTATTCGTTTAAATCATCGTTAAAGAATAGAGATTTTAAAGAAATAGAAACACCAAAATATTATTGGATAGGATAAAGACGTTGGTAAAATTCGCAGTAGCTGTAGTCATTTGAATTTCCACATGTATGCAAATAATTTGATAGACAGTCCATTTTGTTCTTGGGATATGTAGAAGATGTTGACATTATTTTCTAAATGTAACAAATATGCTTCTCAAAGAAGAAAACTATTCCAAGATCCGAGAGTGTTGCTTTCGTTAAATATAAATGGTTTATTGTATGGTTGAAATATTTTATCGTTTGATTAAAATCGAAAAATCATGCTGGTGCAGCAGTTTATAAAAAGTTCTTCACGATTTTGAATAACTATGTAAGTTTATAGCTGACAATTAATATAGATCATACATCAGTTTTTTGGGACAAGATTTAATTCCTTTTGCCTTTTCTCCCCTTTTCCAACCATCTAAATTGTTAGTTGTAAATAGATAAGTCTAAAAATTATATGTGACGTGTTTTCTTGGGGATCACTACCATTTAAATCTTTAAGTATAATTACAATATTTTTGGGAAGAACAATCAAAAGTTCAATCAAGACCCAATAGGGCAAAATTTTGAGGTGCACAGGACCAGCCAGGGTGGCAACACAAACTCAAATGTTAAGGACTTTAACAATGCAATGGTGAAAATAAGAACTGTCGAATAAAAGCAGTTGATCGTGTCAGGGGAAACAGAAAAAAGACGTTTACAGCTGGAGCCAGTAAACAAAACGCCCTGTTGAAAAACGTAAAAGAAAACGGTGCA
Source organism: Cyclina sinensis (assembly GCA_012932295.1). NCBI lineage: Eukaryota > Metazoa > Mollusca > Bivalvia > Venerida > Veneridae > Cyclina > Cyclina sinensis. The sequence continues at coordinate 14,440,570 of JAAONU010000010.1, forward strand.
GAATTAGAGTGGGATATTGATGAGATATGTATAAGAACTGTTACAAATGAGGTTTACAGTCACATGTACAAGTAAAAGGTATAAAGTGTCCCATGTATAGATGTATGAACTTGACTTCAAACAATAGAAGTGATAATATGTACATTGAAGTACAAAAAATGTATTCATGTTTGGATATTGTTACGATCTAGTGCATAACAACCTGTAATTGTATAAAAACAACCTCTGACAACTGCGTCAGGGATTCGATTCTTTGGATCAGTAGTTAGCCTGTCACGCGGGAGATCGGAGTTCGAATCCCGCTCTGGGTTGTGTATTCTAAAATGCATTGCATCTTTCTGTTGTGGACTTTCATGTACTACGTAAGTATATTAAAATTTGTTTGTTCTGAGGTTTATGAAGTGTTACGACAACCATTTTGTTAGAAAAAATTTTGTTAGTTAGAAAAATGGGCACGCATTGATCAGTTACAAAACCAGCAGATTTTCCATGCAAACATGCAAATTATGTAGGGTCTATAGCTCACGGTTTCTTACAAGAAGAATTTCAAAGGTTCAATATTTTACACAAACAGGACCGCGGGGCAAAGCCAATTTTTACCCCAGGGACATAATTTGAACAAACTTAGTAGAGGTCTACTATACAATGCAAAATACAAAATATTTACAGCATAGGTTTCAGACAAGAAAATTTGCCTGTTTAAGCCTTTGTTAAATATTGTTACCCTAGGGTAGGGCCATTAATGACGCTAGGGGCATAATTCTAGCTATCTTGGTAGGAGGCTGATAGACAATGCATCATACAAAATTAGATTAGCCCATGACCTTGCTGTTTCTAACAAGATAATTTTTTAAGTTTTCCTTATATAAGCCTTTGTAAAATAAATTGACCCCAGGGGTAGGGCCACTAATGACGCCAGGGGTATAATTAACATAATCTTGGAAAACACCCTCTAGCTGATGCTGCATGCAAAAAATAAATCTTAGCTCTAGGTCTTGTATTTTTTTTTAAAGTTTTTCCTATTTGTTGCCATAGCAACTAGAGTTCTCTATGTAATTGATTTTTTGTTTTGATCAACTTTGTAAGACGTCATGCAACGAACACCTAGGCAAAGTTTCATTCAATTTGGCTTAACAGTTTTGGAGTAGTTATTGTTTAAATAAAAAAAATGACCACGCACGACCCCCGCACGACATTTGGAAATTCGAATGCAAAAACCCCTCACTCTTGATAATTTCAAATAATACATGTATAACAAGAGGGTGTCTTGTCACATTGATGTAAATAATTATTATAATAAGTACATTAATTCCCTGCCTTTCAGTGTTTCTGGTTCTGAAACGACTGCTCTAAATTGTTCAAAATGACATTTAAAAGTAACTATATACGTATTGCAAACATGAAGTTTCAAAAGAATTGTTGAGTTTTTTAAGGTCTTAAGATAGTGGAATGTCTTGTTTTTGCAAGTGAAAAGTATAACAATATTTACTTTGACGTTCTGCGCCACATTTAAGTGCCTCACAGCTTTTTTTTTTATAATTTTCAGTCAAACGACAATAGAAGACACCGGCGTAACCTTTTTTTGACCAAAAAGTCCTCGGCATATATTTTCAAACCTAAAGCACAGATATGTGGAGGGTGAGATATGTTTTCCTTTTGGGTGATTCCGAAAAATATATAACATAAAGAGTATGAAAATCATTCCAGGGCAGCATGCCATAATTAAAAAGTGGGCCTACACGTCCTTAAATGCAAAACTATACAGATACAATAGAAAAGAAGTGATATTATTCAATTATTACATTAACATTAACATTTTTTCCAGAAAAACAAATATTTGAGAGAGAAAAAATTGATAGTAACATTTCTGATATTTCACTCAACAGTATTAGGAAATCGCTTTGTTTATGAAGTTTAGTTCCCATTCCTGACAGTGAAGCAACAGATAAATACATGGTCAATGTGAAATTAAACATTTGATAAGGAACTTGTTCTCATAAATCAATAATATTTTTTAGAAAATATGTGCGGTCAGATGCGCGTTTCCGCTAAACTTCTGGTACTTTTAGAACAATCGCGCCGTGACATACACAAGGCGATGTTAGAATTCTTCCGCCGAGATCTGCTCAATGTTCAAATAACTTAATGATAATTTCAGAAATGATGCACCATGACCTACTTAAGACCAATGTAATTCTTGAATACGTGCGCTGTGACGTAATTTTAGGACAGACGCGCCTTGACCTACTCAACGTTTAAATTAACTAACGATATTTCTACAAGTGTATTGATTACTTTCTTTGTTTGTTTCAGACTCCTAGATGCCCAAAACCGCAGTGGATCAAACATAAATATTCGGAATCCGTAGTCATGTAGATCCTTTAAAATCTTAAGTTGCTCAGATATGGTTACGTTTCCCAATGTATCTGGTAAAAAAGAATATGAGAAACTCTTGTTGTCTTTAGTTTTAGTGGCAATACTGTAACCGAAGTGAACCTCTAAACATAACTGTCGTACATAGTCCAAGACGCCTGACTGAAGCATTTGTGGTAAAGCTTTCCACTCCCAACCTTCTATGTCTATTTTTAGAATATCGATTTTTCTCTGAAAAAGAAAATATGATGTTCAAAGTTAAGTGTGAAGAACTTATGCAATATATAATGCATATTGCTCTACAGGAAAAATGTGAAATATACTTTCTGATAACGTACTTTGTATCTACTTATTCGAGTATGTGTTCATTTTGATTTTTACCTCCTAATCTAAAGACTTGTAGCAGTTATTATATTTAAATGTGAACAAAGTAACTTAATTATGAAAGATAGTTTTGTACGATTTTTTCCAAATTAGTGTCATGTCGTGCTTTAAGATTTGGCAATCTTGTATAACAGAGACTCACGAAATACAAAAATATACGCGTTTCATATACGAAGATTGCGTGTTTTTGTAACAATAACGTCTCCCTTGATAAAAATGAAATAGTTTGTTGATGCAAATAATATCATAACTGAAACGTGTTATCTGTGATAATGCTTACATCAGAATGGTGTAGCGACATTAATATAGTTGAAAGTGTTCTCATTTGCCAAATTCTGTCTTGAACAGTTGTATTTTCGTCTTTGCCCGAAAGCCCGGTTAGATGGAAATTAATGCCTTTAGGAATATATCTTCCTTCCGTTGACATACTGTAAAAACGAAAATTGTCTTAGAAGACCTACTAATCAGATGATCAGTAAGACATGGGCTATCGTACCGTATCGACTACAGAAGCTGCACATTATCTTGGTCAGTTATTGTTTGTCAAAAATAGTCGTGTTTATAAAATACACAAGATTTAGTTTTAGAGCAGAAGTATATTAGATTAAAGTCTAAAATGATAACCTGTGTTCTAAAAAATATACTATAACACAACACAACTTGTCACGACATCATCTTGCATAACCAACGCCTATCGATTTGGGTTAATTCGTAACCGTTTAAAATTGGTTGAATAACTTGTCAAAATTTTATTACTATTATTTGATGAATTACAAGCTTCATTCCCCTATTCTTAAATACTAGAGCTCGATAACGCGTGAGCATTTGTGACCAGCCGTTCTTTTTTCAGTAGACTTGCATCTTGCCTTGTCCGTGACCATTGTTTTGCAGATGTCATATCGTCTTATACCACTTGATAAATGTTAATGAAACTTGGCAGGCATTTTTGTTACAAAAAATCTTTATATCTTTTGTTTTGAAAAATGTTAAATGCATAATCATGATTGCTATAGCGATAAGGAGAGACTAAGAATGAAATACCGTCTCGTCTGCAACACCATTCTTTTGTGTTCTGATATTAATACGTTGAGGTATTGTGTAGATTTTTCAACATGTTTTCGTTAAAACGTCCGTTTAAAGTACTACTGGAAACCTTTGTCAGAAAATAAGTTTGATATCTGGAGAGTAGCATTGTTACGGTCTAGTGCACACCTACCTATAATTGTATAGATACAACCTCTGACAACTGTCTCAGAGAATCGATTCTTTGGCTCAGTGGTTAGAGCATTGGCGTGTCACGAGGGATATATTTATTTAATTTCAAATAAGTCTCTCATGCTTGTAGAATCTGATTTGGACGGATTTCAGGGCGCTTCAGTATTTCGTATTCTAGGCGTCTAGGCAGCTGAATTGTTTCAGAAACCGGACAGCCTAGAAATCAGTGATTATTCCGTGTTCATTTCCTTTCGACTAACCTTGTTATGCTTGTAGAATATGATTTACATGCATTTCAGGGCGTTTCAATATTTCATTTTTCTATGCTCCTAGGCTGCCAGACTGCTAGGCTGCTGGAATAATTAAGCAGACTGGCAGTAGAGCAACCCAGTGATTGTTTCGTGTTAATCTCATCCAAATAAGTTATTGACATTTGTGGAATGTGAATTGAGCGGATTTCATGGGTGTTTCAATATTTTATATTCTATGCTATTATGCAGCTGGATTGTTTCAGACACCGGGTAGTCTAGAAATCCGGTGATTGTTTCGAGGTCATTTCCTCTCAAATAACCTTTGTATGTTTGTAAAATATGATTTACATGCGTTAAAAGTTTTCATTATTTCTAGGCTGCCAGGTTGCTGAGTTGCTGGAATAATAAAACAGCTGGCAGTCAAGAAATCCAGTGATTGTTTCGTGCTCATGTCATTCAAATTAATTTCTTTTGTTTGTTATGTGTGTTATGTTATGCAATTTTGTTGGATTTCAGTATATGTATTTCATATTCCAGGCTATCAGGCAGCTAAACTGCTTAAGAAACCGGGCAGCCTGCAAATCCAGTGATTGTTTCCTCTCAAATGAGCTTCTTACGCTTGTAGAATATAATGAACATACATTTCAAGGCATTTCAATATTTCATTTTTTTGTAGGCTGCCGGGCTGCTAGGCTGCAAACCCCACGAACATTTTTTAAAGTATTATCACTATTTATTTCAATACTTACCATTAATAACCTTATTGTATCACTCAAGCTTATTTGGTCTGCAAACTGAGCTAAAGTGCATGCATATATATATATTTTTTGATTTATTAAATTCTCCCTTCTTATAGTTTTGATCAAATAGTTTTAAACTTTTAAGTTTAGATTCTTAATGCTATAGAATAAACAGAAGGATTATGATGACCCTTGTTTCACTCACCTGAGTTCGCACGGACAATGAAACATATTCAGCTGAAGTGCAGCATAGGTAAACATAAAAATTAAGTCCATTTAATGTTAAAAATACAATAAAATTATTCGCTTGCTCCTGAAAAAGAGTAAACCCGACCTTGCATGGATTTCTTGGCAATTGTTCATTGTTCATTCTTGCAAATGTCTTCCACATGGCCTCTGGAGCGGGAGATGGAAGGTTCGACACGTCATGTGATTGTTCTGACGAGGTTTTGTAGTAAACAACTAACTAGTTAAAGAATGGATATGAATGCCTGTCCACCTGGCGCCTTGCATATAACATAATGAATCGAGTAATAAATTGTACAATATATAGTAAAGGTGTCTCATAAGCCCGGGAGGTTGGCCTTTTCAGTAGATGTGACACTATAATTTACAAGCGCTTTACTTAACTTTATAAAATCAGCGCATACTCTATTTTATTATATTAGGAACATAATATGTTCCTACAGTCAAACGCAATAGGTCTGATAAATATGTTAAATTCCCTACTACTACACACTTACCAGGTCGATATTATTACTATATCCATTCATGTATCCTACTAAAATCACAACCACAACAATACACACGAATATCGAAACAAAAATCCTTTTGAATTTCTTCAATTGCTTAATCATAGTTTTATTTTTTTATAATAAACGTTTTTCTTTTGCTATGTACAATATAATATTGAATAATATTGAATTCAATTTTCAAAATTTACTCTTTGCATGTGAACGTGTGTTACTTAAAAAAGAAATAAACACACTTATTAGGTTTGAACTATTAATATAATTAGCGCGTAAAGATCTATTTATAGATCTTTTAGTGCAGTATTACATTTTACTTATAAATCTGTTCTTTTACCATTTTTATTTCGCTCCCGCATTTTACTTGCCAACTTGGGACCTTTCGTTCTGTCTTCTTTGCCCATTTCAGAGCAGTAATTTGAAATTCTAATGTTAATGGTCGTATATAGGCTAAGGCCTAGGTACTGCAACTTTAACACGATTGCATTTATGTCGTTCAAGGAAGTAGTCAAATGCAAAGCATACATGTATCTAAGTTTACAGCGTTTTCCTTTATTCATTACATGGTTTTAATATTAGTTGTATACAAAACGACTGAACGCCGACATTTGATAGCTACATGCTATCACTATACAATCTAAAGTCCGGTCGATACACATTTTAAACGAGCAAAAAATTGTCCAGACCTGCATTAAAGGGATACGCAGGCAAATGAATGCCAAAAAATTAAAACTGATATTATTTCCTCAAATCATGGTCATTATGAAGAACTTTAAATTCCCAGTATGTTTGTCCATATAAATAAAGTGAAATACGGACTTGAACGTAAATATTTGAACGTTCTTTAACTGAAAGTAAAACCCGAACGGTTATTTAAATAGGTCAGGTGACAAAAACAGCCAATCGTCGTTTTTCTTGGGTTGCTTTTTGCTGTAGAATAGTGCCAGGTACTTCAACCGCCCAATCATTCACTGCAAAATTTAGCGCCAAATCTAAATTTTCTATCTTGGCCCACGTGGGTCAGGTTAGGAAACCACCCGGTTTTTCATTTAAATAGATGAAATCTTTGTTACTGGGACTGATCGTTGTATTTATTTCTAGCACATTCATAGTATTATGATTGAAGAAACGTGTAAGAAAGCATAACACTTTTGCCTGTATATCCCTTTAAGTTTATCGATAAAAAATTCAAAGGAAATACGATATCAAGGCTGGTACAGGTTGAGACATTTCAATTCAATTGGAATGTCAAATATGCAAATAAGTTTTTGAGAAAATTTAATTTTGGTCATGGTCGTTGTAGTATTATTTGTTAATGGTGTTAACATGGTGTCAGAAGAAACTAATTGGAATTTATAAAACACATCAGTGTTACACCTTGGATTAAAAAGCTACTTTTGTGACTGAATTTGTTTATTGTGAAAATGGAGGGTATCCCTGCTCCAAGGATTAATTGGGACAGCTCAAATCTTGTTGACGAGTGGGAAAAGTTTGAAAGACACGTTAAGTTAATTTTTGATGGACCTTTGAAAGAGAAAGATGAAGAACAGAAAGTATCGTATTTGTTATTATGGGTAGGCGATCGTGGCAGAGAAATAAGACACTCATGGAAAGACATCTCAGCAGACGATGAGAAAAAGCTACAAACTTACTACTCAAAATTCCAAAAGTATGTTCAGCCAAAACTAAACCCGATATTTGCTAGATATAAATTTTACCATGAAATTCAAGGAACTGATACCTTTGACGCCTTTTTGACAAGACTAAGAATAAGGGTACGTGATTGCAAATTCGACAAGCCAGATGAAATGATCCGTGATCGTATCGTTTTTGGAATTAACACACAAAGAATTCGAGAAAAGTTAATAAATGAAGGGGATCAGCTGAACTTGGACAAAACTATATCAATTGTACAAAACATGGAATACTGTAAGATGCAAATGAACACCATGGCGAATTCGAGTCCCATCGATGCGATTGCACATAAACAAAACATGAAGAAAAAACAGCATAAACCATCAAACCAGGGCTTGCGAAAGACCAATTTCCAAAGTACTAGCAAACCAAATGTATGCGGACGCTGTGGTTATACTCACAAAACGGACTCAGGATCCTGTCCAGCAAAAGGACAAAAATGCAAAAAATGTGGATTATTGAATCATTTCCAAAAGATGTGTTTTAAAACTGTACATGTAGTTGAGAATGATCATTCATTTGGATTATCTGATAATGATTCCCACAGTGATAGTGATAATGACTGCAAAAATGAGGAATATATGTTCCATATTGGTACGGTAAGTGCATTTCCTGAGACTGATAAAGCTTTTGCCACTTTATCCATGGGTCCTAAGTATGTAGATATCAATCTTAAAATTGATACGGGAGCCCAAGTAAATATCCTCCCCAAAGATAAATTTGACAAACTTGGCATTAAAGGGCCATTGTCAAAATGTCCCAACACGACATTATCATCTTATACAGGAAACAAGTTAAATGTATTAGGGACCATGAAAATTCCGTGTCTGCACAAAAACAAGTCATATGATATTCTGTTTTATGTTGTTGACATGCATTCTGACCCTCTATTGAGCCTCTCTACCTGTCTGGAGTTGCAGCTGATAAAGCTTACTCAGAGTGTAGAACATGAGGTATCAGATTTCACAATAAACGAAATTATGAATGAATACAAAGATGTATTCACAGGTATAGGCTTGCTACCGGAAAAGGTTAAATTACATTTAAAGGAAAATGCAACACCTGTTGTAAACCCCCCTAGACGGATCCCAGAAGCTTTAAGGGACAGACTTTCTGACGAATTGAACAGAATGGAACGTATGGGTATCATAACGCCAGTTTCTACACCCAGTGACTGGGTGAACAGTCTTGTGGTTACTGAAAAGCCTAAAACAAAGCAGTTAAGGGTTTGTTTAGACCCCCGTCATTTGAATGAGGCTATAAAGAGACCAAACTACCCCATGAAAACAATTGAAGAGGTAATTGCAAAATTATCTGGAAGTAAATCTCTTGACATTACTAGTGCTTACTGGTCGTTAGCCCTAGATGAAGAGTCATCGTACTTGACTACTTTCAACTCGCCTAAGGGACGTTATCGTTTCCTACGTGTTCCATTCGGACTAGTCAATGCACAGGATGAATGGCAACAAAGAATTGACTAAGTCTTTGAGCGTTTAAATGGTGTCTGTGTAATAGTAGACGACATACTGGTTCACGGACGTACCAAAGAAGAACACGATGCAAACTTGAGACAGGTTTTGCAGCGTTCAAGAGAACGTGGAGTAAAGTTGAATCCAGATAAATGCAAGATAGGTGTTCAATCTTTGCCCTTTTTTGGTCATGTTTTGACATCAGAAGGCTTGAAGCCTGATGAGTCCAAGGTCTCAGCAATTAAAAATATGTCACCACCTGCTAACAAAACCGAATTAGAAATGATATTAGGTTCTGTGAACTACTTGGGAAAATTTCTAGACGGTTTAACAGAGGTTACCGCCCCTATGAGACAGCTTCTCCAAAAGCAAAATGAATTTGTCTGGGGATTTAAGCAAGAGGCAGCTTTTCAAAAAATAAAAGATATGTTGACAAAGGCTCCTGTTCTTGCTTATTTTGACCAAAACAAGCCTGTAGTGTTACAGACGGACGCGTCGAAATATGGATGTGCAGCCAGTCTATTCCAGAACAATAAACCGATTGCATTTGCAAGCAAGGCCTTTACTAAACAACAGATTGGTTATTGTGCCTTAGATAAAGAAATGATTGGTCTGGTTTTTGGGGATAAAACGTTTTCATCAGTATATCTACGGACAGAAAAAGGTTAAAGTTCAAATTGATTCGAAACCTTTGACATCTATTATCAAGAAATCATTATCCAATGCTAGCCCGAGGTTACAACGTTTGTTACTCCAGATACAAGGATATGAACTTGACGTTGAACATGTCAGAGGAAAAAACATAACATTTCAGGTTACAGACTTAATGTCGCGGAAATTTCTGCCCGACACATGTCCAGATATTTTCAATGAACTTACAAGTGCATACAGTGTTGTCTGGTATAGCAATACCACCACAGAGTATTGAACAAGTGCGCAAGAGTACTGAGGATGACCCTAAAATGCAACGTTTGATAAAAACTATTATGGACGGTTGGCCTGAAACAAGAAAGGACTGTGACACAAATGTGTTAGAGTACTTTAATCATCGTGACGAACTGTCAGTCAGTGAAAATCTGATTTTCAGAGGTCAACGACTTGTAATTCCAAAAGCATTAAGGCAAGACATTTTGAAACTTTTGCACACAGGACATTTAGGTGTAGAGAAATGTTCTAGACTTGCACGAGATACTGTATTTGGCCAGGAATGACAAAAAAGTTAACAGATTACATCTTGTCATGTGACATTTGTTTGAAATATAGACATGCAAATGCCAAGGAACCAATGATGTCTCATGAGGTTCCGATAAGACCTTTTCAAATAATCGCTTGTGATCTATTTACTTGGGATAACACCGATTATTTGTTGACAGTTGACTACTACAGTAGATTCTTTAAGATTGACAAATTAACAAACATGACATCTGCGACAATCATAACTAAACTGAGAGCACACATGGCACGTTATGGTATATGTGAAAAGTTGATTTCTGACAACCAAACATGTTTAAGTAGTTCAGAGTTTCAAGATTTTGCTAAATTGTGGAATTTTAAACATGTGACTAGTTCACCAAGGTACAGTCAGTCTAACGCTCTTGCTGAAGGAACGGTGAAAATTGCTAAAAGGTTACTTCAAAAATCTAAGGAATCAAAAACGGATCCCTATTTGTCACTTCTGAATTACAGAAATATGCCCCTTGAAATTAATTTGAGCCCAAGTCAATTGCTTATGGCTAGACGACTTCCATCTTTTCTGCCAGTACCTCCAAAACGCCTACAGCAGAAAGTTGCATGTCCGAAACAAGTCAAGAAAAGCATTGAACATAAACAACATGTTCAGAAAAGTTACTATGACAGGTCATCAAAACAACTGCTATCTTTAAAAGTAGGTGATAGAGTCCAAATTCAATTTGGCAAAGTTTGGGAACCAGGAAAAGTGCTTGAGAAGACAGATCATAGGTCATATTTGATATTGACAGACAAAGGTGCAATTTATAGACGAAATAGACGTTACTTACACAAATGCAAATCAGGACATGAAACAAATAGTCCTTTGCCTGATTACAATGTCCTGAGTTATGAGAATAATGGCACAACTTCTCCCAAATGTTCCCCATTTGAAACAACAATTTCCCACAGTCAGACCACAGCTGAGCAAAGTAATTATGTTACTCGCAGCGGCCGAACTGTCAAACCCAATTCCAGATACCCTTCTGATAAATGGCAAAAGTGAGACGGTCTGTGTGGGAATGCGCTAAGTACTGAACTGACTCTTTAAAATATGAGATAAAACTGAGAGAGTGTAATTAAAACAAAACATTAGCTTATTGTTTTGTATGTTGATTAATAGCTTATGTGACATTCTGATAATAGAACAATGTTATTTTATGAAGTTATTAAAGCACACCCAAACATTCTTTTTTATCAAATAATGGACAATTAGTTTATTTTCGTGAAAACTGTGAATGATTTTGTGAATGAAATTCCAATGTAGTCCAGTCAAGTAATTTCATGAGTTATACTGTGTTATACTTCTTATAAAAAAAATTCAGGCAGTTTCATTTTTTTATATTGTGATTTTATTGATACATTTAAATTTTATTGAAAAACAGTAGTATTATTTGTTAATGGTGTTATAGCTCCGCCTACTACACTGTCTATCATACGCCTTATATATAATGCCATGCAAATCACGCACTATGGCTTTTTCTAGCAGTATACTTTACAACTGTATTGTTACTCTGTTAATGTATATATGTAAATAATAACTATATTGAACTGTATATTATGATATGTGTTATTCATATAAGACATCAATATACCACAGTCGTTTTCGTTTTCATCTAGTACATGGAAATTAATCTGTTTTCCGATAGCAGGTAAACATTATAATTTTAATAATCTTAAACTGTTCATTATGATATAAATAAATTAGTCTTATTATATGAGAAGACTTTTTAACAAAATAAACATGATAATTGCAAGGTGTGTGTTCTTGTATAAATTTCTGTTTTCCTCAATCTAATGGAAGTTAGTACTTGAGATTCTTCTGGGAATGAAGACTGACTTTTAATGGATCTATAAGACTTTAGTGTAGATACTTAAATATTTTAAGGTAATTTCGACTCAATAAGTAAGGTAAAATAACATGAAATTAATATGAATAAATGTAACGTTCACGAGGTATCTAAATCTCATGTATTTTTAACATGTGGCAAGTCATTTGCTACAAACTAGGACTTAGTTCGACATGAACAAAGGGAAAAGGGAACCCTTCCATTTACTTGTAAAAAATCACCTTTCGTTATAACAATTGCACTCAAACACGCTAACCTCTTAGATATGCTGATGAAGGGTCACTCAACTATGAGATTAACTGTATTTTACGGTGCTTGAATTCTTGGCAAAAGGTAGGTTATAAGTCATCTTAAATTGGTCACGCACCTACAGATTTATCATTCAGAAGTCCCCTGAGCTGATTTTTGTGTGATTCCCACCATGTTCCCCTTTCTACTAAAGAGATGGGGGAATGTTCCCCTATCTACTAGAGAGATGGGGGAATGTTCCTCTATCTACTTCTCAGATGGGGGAATGTTCCCCTATCTACTTCTCAGATGGGGGAATGTTCCCCTATCTTTTAGGTGAGATGGGGGAATGTTCCCCCATCTATGTGCCCCCAGAAAAAGGACACATGGAATTTCCTTTTTTATTCTGGAAGGCCTTCACTTTGCATTTGTTGTAAATAACGTATGTCCTTTGGTTATTTGAATTATGATATGTTATAATTGTACTTCTGGGAGAAATGGGAAGAGCAAACGCATGCAATTTAATGCAAAGCCAAAAAAAAGGGGGAAATAAATAAAAAAAATATTTAAATTGTGGACGCTGAAAAAGAAATGAATAGCAATTCGAAAACAAAACAATACATCTGGTTGTTTTTATTTGTTTTTGATCGCAATCGTAACACCTAGTATATCAAAAAGTATTGACTCTTCAAGATTAAGAGAAAAAAAAATGGTAAGTTATTTTACATATGCACAAATAGACAAATATGCATGATGCGGTTCCACTTGATAATCAATGAAATATAAAGTGAAGGCACTGATACTGTCAGAATCCAAATCTTTGAAACCAGAGCACATCTTGAAATCAGATTTGTTAACAGTAATGTGTCTACATTTATACTGTCAGAATCCAAATCTTTGAATCAGAGCACAATCATATTGAAATAAGATTTGTTAACAATAATTTGTCTACACTGTATGTTCTGAAAATAACTGAACAATGTATAGTTATTTTGATATCATGTAGTTTATTTTAAAAGCTTACACGAGAATACACAACTTGTCTCATCGGTGTGCATTGCTTATGAAAAAAATAAAGCCTGTAACATGTGCAACTGAAAAAAAAAATATTCTCAATCTAATAGTTCGTGAAAGGATTGACATTGTGAACAAAAAAGGTAAGACTTAATCTGGATCACGGTAATCAGGTTGAAACATAGTATTCCTTTCTTTTTAAATAAGACTAGAAGCGCGCCATGTCTGTTCAAGGCCTCTGTAGTTTTTGAAAAATATGGATTTCACCAATAATTTGTGTGAGACAGGGTTTGGTATTGTCATTGTAATTAATTACTGTTAGATTTCAAATATTATTGTAAAGGAATATTCTCTCATGTCAGAATGTGTCACTCGTTATGTCATTAAATAAATGGAAAATATTCAATATAGTACAGTGAGTCATTATTTTGTGATGTAAAAGTTTACAAGTTAAAGTGTTTACCCCACCATATCGTGAGGGGTGTCTATGGTACTCTACAAAAAAGAGTGATACAATATAATTAGTTCTTTCCACATGTTCCATGTAGATGTTTTTATCAAGATGTACCGACTTTTATCATATCATTTAACGTTGAGTCATTTTCGTTTTTTTAAAGTCAATTTCAGAAACAAAATTTTAAAACAATTTATTTTTTTCTAAGGGTTTTCAAAGAACTGCTTAATGAAGTTGCTTAAGATAAGATGTAACTAAGTTTTTAAAAAAAAAAGTAACTGAAAAAAAATGAACAGTTATTAAAAGGCTGCTCTCTTCTACCATTTTCTAATGGTTGCTTTCATCGAAACTAAAATCCTTTACTTTTTGAAAATAATAAATAATACAGGTACAATAAGAGGCTGTCTTGTCACATTTTTCAAATAAGTACACAAAACTGCATTTTGATGAGCCTGATTGTGTAAAATCTATTCTTAAAACATGTATTGCAGAACTGAAATATTCGAAGAATTGTCATGCGTTCTGGAGATTTAAAAAGAGTGGAATGGTCTGTGTACATCTTGCTATGACGAATTCACGTGTCAAAAATCTCCCGTTATATTAATACCATTTTTTTTACAAATTTCAGACATATGACGCTTAAAGACACCTGTGTAACTGTTTTGTTTTTTTTTGCCCAGAAAGTCCATGGAATGTATTTCAAATTAAAAACTAAAGCTTAGGGATGAGGAATATTTTTCCTATCTGGTTACATTTTAAGCTACTGATATAAATCAAAACGCGTAAATCAACACCAAGCCTGTAAAAAATGCGCGAAAACATGCACTAAGACAGATACGCCGTTCATATAAACTTTTGTAACATTCAGAACATTCGCGCCTGAATTTTCAAAAAGAGTAATAGTGATGTTAGAATTGTGCGCCGTGATCTGCCAAATGTTCATATAACCTATTGGTAATTTCAAAACAGACATGCCGTGACCAACTTCCTGTTCAAATAAACTTAGGCTAATGGTAATTTTTGAATACATGCGCTGTGACATACCCAATATTCAAATTAAATAGTAGAAATTTTAGAACAGACGTGCCGTGACCAACTTCCTGTTCAAATAAACTTAGGCTAATGCTAATTCTTGAACACGTGCACTGTGACATACCCAATATTCAAATTAAATATTGGTAATTTTAGAACAGACGCGCCGTGGCCTAATCAATGTTTAAATTAACTAACGATATTTCTACCAGTGTATTGATTATCTTCTTTGGTTTCTTCAAACTCCAGGATGCCCAAAACCGGATTGGATCAAACATAAATATTCGGAATCCGTAGTCATGTAGATTCTTTAAAATCTTAAGTTGCTCGGGGATGGCAACCTTTCCCCATGTATCTGGTAAAAAGGTATATGTAATACCCCCGTTAACCTTTCTTTTAGAGGCAATACTGTGACCGAAATGAACCTCTAAACATAATTGTTGCACATTGTCTAAGGCGCCTGACTGAAGCATTTGTGGTATAGCTTTCCACTCCCAACCTTCTATGTCTATCTTTAGAATATCAATTTTTCTCTGAAAAGATAATATGATGTTCAAAGTAAGTGTTAAAACATATGCAATATGGGATGCATGTCATGGCTATACAGATGAAATAAACTTTTGAAAACTTACGCAATATATTTTTATTATTATTATTATAATTATAATTATTATTATTATTATTATACAACTATTTATTCTTTTTACTCTTTTCCAGGTAATGTTGCAGATCATATCTAAAGATTAGCATTAAAAAGGAAAGTTTCCTTCGACCTTTTTTTCACATTCGTACCATGTCATGTTTTAAGAATTAGCAGTCTTTTATAACAGTGAGTCACAAAAGCAAAATTATACATATATTTCATTAAACGACGTTTACGCTTATTTGAAACAAAAACGAAAACGTTTCCTTGGATGATAACGGGTAAGTGTGTCGATGCAAAAGATATAAAAACTGAAACGAGTTATTTACAATAATGTTTACCTCAGAATGTTGAAGCGACATTATTATCGTTGAAAGTGTTTGCATTTGCCATGTATTGCGTTCAACAGTCATGTCTTTGTCTTTGTCCGATAGTCCGGTTAGGTGGAAATTTACGCCTTTGGGTATAACTCTTCCTTTCATTGACATACTTAAAAAGAAAGAAAGTTTAAGAAGTACCTAAACAAATGAGCAATCGTGCCAGTCGACAAAATCAGCTTGCACATGTTCTTGATCATTTTCTGTTAAGTATATAAAAATGTTTATAAAGGGCACGCGATTCAGCAAAAGTATATGAAATATAATTCTAAAATGATACCTTTCGAAGTTTTGTGGGCAAAAACATACTATAATTCAACCAAACGACATCGTCCTATATAAACCCTATGACTCGGGCTATATTAGCTCCCAACCGTTTAAAATGTGGCCTATGAGTTGTCAAAATCTTTAAAACTATTGATATACCATGGAACGGTGTTGTTTATTTTATAAATTGCCAACTTTATTCTCCTATTCTTAAATAACAGAGCTCAATAACACATTGTAAGCATTTGTGACCAACCGCTACCCTTCACTTTCAACAGATCTGCGTCTTGTATCGTTCCTGACCATTTTTTGCAGACAACATATCGACACATCATTTTGTTTGCACAAATTGCTACCACTTTTGTTCGGGAAAAAGTCATATCCATTAAATGATTGCGATAACTAAAAGAAGATGCTAAGAAGGAAACACCTTCTCGTCTGCAACATCGTTTCTCGTTGTTCTGGTATTTGGAACATTGAACTTATTTTGTATTTTTATAATTGCCCTTTAATCATTATTGGTTCAGCACCAAAGGGTACATTTTGCATAGCAAAATGTTGGGAACGCAATAAAATTCTTCTTCATGAAAAGATTTTTTTATAAGATTGGTAGTAGGTTTCATCCTTGTGATATGTCACAATCGGTTACACTGCTGAAATCAAAACATGGCTATAGAGTAGCATTTATCATTCTGTTTGAACGATTAAAATTTCTGTAACAGATGTGGTGTGAAATATATTATCAATGCGCTAAGTTTATTTGCTTACTTTAATATCTTTTGTTAAGCCATTCAATCAAGTAAGCAAACAATAATTGCATAATATCACATAGCATGTTTGTTCATACTAGAGTAATGTCCTTCTATTTCAATTAAACAAGCTTGATTCATGTATAACAATTAAAAAGCACATTTAGTCCCGGTTGGATAAACAACTTTTTTTCTGTCTTGTTTCCATTAGAATGCCAGCATGCCAGTTTCATTCCTTGGTCATTTGATTTCGTTTTAATGAATCTTGGTCTAAAGAATCTTGTATCATATCACATGACTGCGAGGTTCTAGATTCAAGTTAAAGTTTGAAAGGATGTCATCTCCGTGCCTCTTAGGCTGCTATCTCGTTATATCATTTGGTCGCCAATTTTCCGTCCGCATAGTTAATAATACTATCAAATATAAACCCAAATTACAAAACTTCATGCGCCTTACCTTGGGTCGAATGTGTGTACCTCACACTGGTACGACTTTATAATAGCATTCTCAAAGCCAAACTGGAACTGGGAACTAAAATAGGAGGTATACTGGTTAGGGTGCAATTTAAGGGGCGGAGGGACCGAATAGATGAAAAAGTAAATACTGACTTATGTCAGTTCGTTGTGAATGGCGCCTTTGAAATTAAAGAAGGAAAATTGAGTGACTAGAACGTATTTCCCAGTCTTTCAATGATTTAAGCTGTAGCCGCTAAACTAAACTTTGATTTAATTATAGTATAACAGGTAAATTTATCCGATTATCATTAGCCTAAACCCTTCGAAGATAGGTAAATGAGCATTTAAAAACACAGTGTAAAACAATATGTTAATTAACAGTAAATGATATATGTTTTAACGAATACCCTGGTAAACTAGATTATTTCTTAGATTTTCTCTGTAAACAGTCTAAAGTATGATTTAGATAAGTTGATTATCTTTCGACTCATTCATGCTTAGATTAAAACCGGAGAGTAATTTAATGACAACAAGGAAAGGTTTCAAGAGCCTGTTACATCCATTGTTTAAGAATTTTTACAAAAATCAATAATTTACCCAAAAGCCAATAATTTACCCGAAAGAATAAACAAGACAGTTGTTGTTGGGGCTATTCCAATGATCTAAGCATATGTTCTTGCCGTAGGTGTCAGCTGGACCAGCTCTACTGAGTTGTTTACATTTAACCTGCTTTTGGTTGATATACCTGAAATGTTGTAAAACTAAAATTAACCCTGAACATGCTGAAATTTTGTAATGGATTTGCCCAGCTTTGAATTTGGAAGTTTAAGGGATTTCAATATCAAAATACAAAAATGGAGCTACCAACAGTATAGAGCCTGGTCAGACTGCACGGAAGTGCAGGCTGACCTGGCTCTATACTGGTGGCAAAGACTAATCACTTTCGGTTCCAGCATGTTAAGGGTTAAGATAGAAAAAAATAAAGATAAATTTTAAAATGGATTAAATGAGTTCAAAGTAGCGAAAGAAGAGAACAGAAAGGTTGTAAATAAATGCAGCATTTCATGTAACAAAACAGGAAGATATGACAATATTATATTGCCGAATATCTTATTTTTTGCTAGCAATGGGACATTTTTAAAATCCCTGTTTGCTGAATCGAAAAGAAGCGTATGAAGAGGCGGAGAGATCTATAAACAAAACAGCAGCTATCGTGTCAGTTATTACGAAACGATACTTATAATCGTATGCTACTGTGTAGACAATCAGATCACTCGCATCTCGAGTTCAGCAAGAAATCTCAGGAAACCTGACTGTTCTGATATGTGATATGTTTTATGTTGACGTAAACAATATGATCACATTTCTATACTTTTTGTTTACTAAATATCAGATATTTGTTATACTGCAAGCATTCATATGACTTAAATATCAAAGTTTTGTACTTTATGATCACAGTTGAGAGACAAATAGTATTTTCTTATTTGCTAAATAATTATTTCTTATATGTCTTACATGTCTTAATTTCATTTATTTCAAAACACCTACGATGTTGCATACACCAAAGACCTCAATGTTACCATCAATATATTTGCCGTAGTAACGAGGCTGCATATATATGAATTATAATTTATGTTGCAGATTGTTCTTTTGCTATCAAAACGTGGCCGCACATATACAGTTCACAATAAGAAAAACAAGGCCAATCATTTTTCTTCAAAAGGTAAACTATCTTTAGTTAATCCTTTAAAAAAACAAAGATTTTGTTCTGCAACCTTTCTTTTCAATACATTTCTTTGTTTTCTTCTTAAATTCATTAAATTCATTTCTGTTTAAGAATTTGAGAATTTAATTAATTGAATATAGAATGTAGTTCGTTAACTGTATAATTTCAAGAAAACAAATATCCTTACCTACATACATTTTAGTGGGCATAAAAGTCTTATTAAACAATGTTTTGACCTTTAAGTATATTTTCATGTTTCCGTCGGCCACACACAAACTGACAACACTAACTATTATGTCATAAGGTTATTTATGTGTTTACTCACTAACATGTACAGCGTTGGCCTAATGCCAAAAATACACACCTGTCAAATGTCAGGTAAAGTGTGTTCTCGTCCATTTTGTCTATCTCGGCATCGCTTGGTAACACCATATACTCAGTCTTGTTCCAACCCCGGAACTTTTCTGGACGCTTGTACTCCAGCTGTGAATATAACCTATATACTGAAGACAAAACAGTGAAGTGAAGAAAAGAAAAGAAACAAATAAGCTTGTTCTTGTAAGGTTGAAAAGCAATCGAAAACAATGAGGTATAAAGATACATGATACATGTCCAAACGGTTAATGTCTGAATATACATTAACTAACACGTATGCATAGTATTTGATATACGTTATGTTACAGTCTAGTGCACACCTACCTATAATTGTATAAATACAACCTCTGACAACTGCGTCAGGGATTCAACTTTTTGGCTCAGTGGTTAGAGTGTTGCGTGTCACGCGAGAGATCGGAGTTCAAATTCCGCTCTGGGATGTATATTTTAAGATGGATGGTTGTGTATTCTTTCTGTTACGGACTTTCGTGTTCGTAAGAATTAATATTTCATCTAGACATTTTACTGTTTCTATCTTGACATCTGACCTAATTAAAGGTAACCGGATAGACGTCAACCAGAAAATCAAACAATCACTCTGACAATCAGTCAACCTTCATACAATTTGTAGATATTTAATGAAAGCCATAATTATAATTATTTTAGACCCCACTTGCTAGTTCTGGGGAATCACTTCAATAACCACTACCAGAACACTAACAACACAATATGTCACATTTAGTAAAAATAATAAAAAATGTTATCCGTGAATAAAGGTTCAATTTATAGAAACATATATGAATGCACTAAGGAATAAATAGTGAAACGATATAAAGGGGGGTCGCGCTTGTGTGTTGTGAATCCTGATTTATTTTGATGATTTAAGAAGCCATGACTTGATTAGTCAACTAGAAATTTTCAAGTTGCAAGTAAACTTTCAATAAGTAGATCTTTTTAAATAAAAAGAAACGAATTCAATTTTAGATAGTAGATAGTTGCCTTGAAAACTGGGGATGTGGTGCTATATAAGAAAATTGGCACAAAGCGATACATAAAATGTAAAACAACTATATCAAGTTCTTGAACTGAGTATGTGTATCATTTTGCTGAGTAAAGCTCACAGTTAATTTTCTTTAAAAATCAGAAACAATTTTTATGAGCAATAAAAAGCACACATTTGAGCAACAGAAACCCTTCACTTAAGTAAAAGAAGAACGAATCTTTTGAACATAGTAGTTAAACGGGAACGAAAATCCTGAATTTTCTTTTCAAGTTTTTTTTTTTACAATTTTTTTTCATATCCAAGAAAGAATAGTTTTTTCGTGATAAAACAAAAATGAAAAAAATCCTGTATGAGTAATCGGCTTGTACGTCGCCCTCTACTGTAACCACTAAAACACACTCATACAATATCAAGAAACATTATGTACTATCTATATTTGTTACTGTGCTTTAACTGATGGAGTTATCTAACTTTTTTGTGAACGAGACGTACATTTCCCACAGGATGATAATTTTTTCAAGCCTGTTGTATGTCTGTTTTCTTCTAAGCTAATTTGCACTTTAATAGAACAAACTAGACATATGTCCATAGGGCACGGATGCCTACACATAATAAACAAAAATATGTTTTTTTTTCTTTCTTTTGTTTTCTTTTTTTTTTTTTTTTTTTTTTTGGGGGGGGGGGGGGTAGCACTGGGTGGTATCCCATGTGGGGGGAGGGGGGATAAGTACCTACCCATCCCATGTACGTAAATAGTTTAATACTACACTTTGTGCTTTTCCATTTAAAGTTTTTTGCTAAATCTTAGCAAAAAAGTTACCCCTGAGGTGGGGCTAATTTGCATCCCAGAGACATAATATGAACAATGTTAGTAAAGGTCTATTAGAGGATGCCTCAAATCAAATTACAAAGCTCTGTGTAAAGCGTTTTCAGAGAAGAAGATTTTCAAAGTTTTTCCCATATCACTATATATAAGCCCCAGGGCGGGGCCAGTATTGACCCTAGGGTCATGGTTTGAACAAATATGGCAGAGGTCCACTACACAATTCTACACACTAAATATCAAACTCAAAGTCTTATGGTTTATGAATAATCAGCTATATGACGACGATGATGACTCAGTGACCATAAAAGCTTCACATTTTCTTTGAAAGCAGACAAGCTAAAATGGCATCCT
Source organism: Cyclina sinensis (assembly GCA_012932295.1). NCBI lineage: Eukaryota > Metazoa > Mollusca > Bivalvia > Venerida > Veneridae > Cyclina > Cyclina sinensis. The sequence goes on from JAAONU010000010.1 coordinate 14,462,023, forward strand.
CTACTTATGGTGGTCAAGTGTGACAATTTATATTGAAAAACATCATGCATGCTAAGGTTATGGACCAAGCAAATATACTAAGTTTAATCCCCTGATATGACCTTGACCATTGACCTAAGCACCAGGATCTTGCGCACGACACATTATCTACTTATGGTTGGCATGGGTGCTAATTTATTTTGAAATCTTATCATGCATGCAGAAATTATGGACCGGACACGAATTCACACTGAAATATATTAAGCCTGTATGAAAAATACACTAATTTAAGGTGGTCCACTGGTGACAAATTTGAGTCTTCTCCGCAGGTTTCGCGCATGAATGTTGTGAAATTGAAACTTACTCTTAACGTATTAATTTTGATTAGAAAGGATAAATGAAATTTTAATTCAAAAAGTTTTTCTGCGTTATCGCTTTTATTTTGCAAAAGATTGGACAGAAAATGTCTGCTAATTTTTGTACGACAATGAGAGTTACCTCCCTTAAATCAAGACTGCATTTTGTTTTATCCGAAAAAGGTAAACATTAAAACACGTTTGCAAGTAAAACAAGGAAAAAGACGTGAAAATTTTGCTTATATGAGAAGAAATGATGTAACCTACAACCAGTAATACATGTACGTATAAACTTTATCAGTTTTTTTTTGAATTTTCCTGAGTTGTAGAGCTTTTTCTGAAAACGGAAGTAGAGACTTGTAAATAATGTGTCATGTTTTGAAGTTTATTTTTGTTATTTCTTTTTTTTCATTTTTATCCAGTTATGAGTTAACATTAATGGGTTTAACTGCATACAAACTAGTTTTCTGCTTGGTAGTCAAAGGAAATGTCCACCTTTTAGCCTGAAAAGAACAATTTATGCTAACAACTTTCAAGAAGCAGTAAGATAGGCAACTAATTTTCAGTTGCAAAGCCAAAGGTCTGTTTGTTTACTCATATTGGACCCATGTACCACACCAGGCAATTACACTGTGCATGTTGTAGATGATGTAATGTTGTAATGATGGATGCATATATTTTTGTAGATGAGTGGTTGATTTGTAAAAATTATGAATTATGCTTCCACATTGTGTGTTACTGTAGATGATAACTTCCTGTTTAGTCAAAACTGCAAAATTCTGAATTCAAAAACATATTTTTTAATTGAACTGGACCTGTAAAAAGTTACTTTAATGGCTTCAATGACCTCAACATAATCCTGATAATACACATACTTGTACAGAATTTTGTTAAACAAGATTTAAATACTACAAATTACATAGTTTGTGTAAGTTACATTGAGTCATTTTAAAATGTAGGACTGCAGATTAAACTGTCATTATGTATTTCATACCCCTGTCCCCTAAAGAAAAATAAATAAATAAACATCAACGTTTCTAGATTAATCCGTTAGTAGTTAACGTCAGTGACAAATCAAACATGTATCTTACCACTTTGTCGTTACATTTTAGATTAACTGGTTCCAGGTATTCAGATAGATAAGTGAAGAAACATCAAGTGCATGTGGAATTAACCAACCAAATTGCAATGTTATGACCATAGAGATAAACCTTTTGATTCTCTTGGTTAACCTCCTTTTAACTGCTGTGGTGAGTACCTTTTTAGAAATATTATCTTTACAAGAGCTATTTTTTCTCATTTTCATCAAGCTTCGATCTGCAGTTTTGTTTTACTTTGTTGGTAGAGTTTTTTCAGTAGTAAATTTTGTAAGGGACCATTAGTTGTACCCTTCTTGAGTCTTTCCTTAGAAAATTTCATGGGATGTATGAATGTATATTACTTTCTAATTGATTTGAATACATTCAGCTGGGGTTAAAACCAGGAACTCAATGTAGGTCATCTTTTAAATTTCTGACTTTTTATGTGAATGATCCAGAATATCAAAATAGTAATTGTTCCTTATTTGAGTTACTTTCTACACAAAATTTCATGAGCAAAAATTGAGCAAAGGAATACAGGGAATAAGGTTTCCCTCTTTTCTCCTGTCTCACACATACTCTCAGTGCTGTGTGACTGTAAACTGTTGAGAATTAAAGCAAGGATTTGATACATGCGTGTTACACGTAGACAAATGACAGAAAATACAGATTTCAAGTAAGACCGCCATCTTGCATCATATTCCGCGAAATATTTTAACTTTACAGACTAGAGACTGTAATAAAATAAATACGAAATAGCACTCTAGCAAGCTAATATTTTACCTTTAAAATATCACTACCTCAAACAAACTGACATTTCTTCATAAAGAAGAAATAACAAAGAAGGAACTAAAAACACATCCTTCTCCAAGGAAAACTGGAAGCCAACAACGTTCCCGCGAGACCGTGAGAGATTCATTCAAGCATAACCACGTGCAAATCTGAGTAGATTCAAATGGGCTACACAAAGGGGATATAACTGAGGTGACATATTGGAGAAAATAATATATTTAAGGAATAACTGAAAACATAAAAAATCGACCCTACTACATATACTTTTTCACACACACACACACACGCACACACACACACACACACACACACAGGGGGAAACACTATATCCCCCCATATTATGGCGGAGACATAAAAATCCTAGGCAATGTTTTTTTCGGGGTATTCAAAATCACAGGCTGTATTGTATTTTCGGTATACTTTTGTCTTGTTTGGCCTTCACCTAGGGCAAAGATCTTGTAAGTATGCACTACACTTGTCTACATCGGCTATTTTAAGGTATGTGTTACGCGTTGCTCTTAAAGTATTTAGTTTATTCATGTTTATTTCCAGAATAATAAGATATAAACATATATGATTATACACACAAATCAATAATATATATTCCAAGAAAAGGATTAGAATGGAAGAAAAATCGTATATAATTCTTCTCCGTATATATTTAAAATTCAATCACAAAATCTTCCAGGAATGTTAGACATGATTAGTTGTTGTGAAGTCAGTGTTTGTTTACAAGTCTTCCTAGTATGACCCCAGTTACGGACCTTGAAATTGACATTTTAAAGTTTGTGTAAAGCGTAGGTAGTAAACTATTAGAAATTAAATCGCGAAACCCAACACTGAAGTTTACCAGGACGAGTTGTTGTGCACCTGTTGTTTTTGTTTGCAGTTATGGTAATTGAAATCGTAAAAATGGGCTTTTTATTCCGAAAGTTAAGTTGTGCATAGCTCCTAAATTATTTGAAATAAAACCGTAAAATCTTCTAAGAATATTTGCTACGATGCTGTTGTTATATATCGGGGGTTCCCTTTACAGTTCCCCCAGTATTACCACTATTATATACCCCTTTAAATAGTGAAAATAGGCATTTTAAAGAATGTTAGATTTAAGTTCAATAATTATGCCGCCATCTATTCAGGATGCGGCGAATAAGATTTGCTTTTGTCTGTTTGCCTGTGACTCCGTGTGTCTGTTCGTCCATCCATCAATTTTTTGTTATGTGTACCCTGTGCAGTATTATAAATTTACTGATGAAATCTTAGATCATATCATGCTATTGACTCCAAGTAATACGATAAAATGTCAATAACTATGTGAACACGTGTTCGTGCATATTAATTAATTTGTAATACTGTCCCTTGTAAGACTGGTTTTATTCTTCTTTATACATTACAAATCTGTCTGTCACAATATGAAAATGTGAAGCTGTTGCAGATGCCTGCCATTTCTTCCTGACAAAGGCACAAGGTTCGGGCATCTGTGTCCTGTGAACACATTCATTTTCTAGTTTGAAGTAAAAACACTTAAAGTTATTTTCAATGCAGAGAGTAGTGTCATAATCACATAGACGTTATTTAAAATGCAATGTTGAATGGTAAATACCTCCAGTTGAATTTGAACTGTAAACAAATCGGTGTTTCAAGTACAACGTTATATTTGCCTATAACATTAGATGATTATGAAAAAGAAATTCATTATCTCCAGGAATAACGAGCGGTATATGATATATCCATAGCTCTCTGTCCTAACAATAATGCTATCTATCTAAAGTGATTTTCATAGAGATATTTTTAAGTAACAAAAAGAATTTAAATACAATGTACTTTACGAAGCAAAGACGAAAAACTATTTTCGAGAGCAAAACTATTGAAAATATAAAAAAAAAAAAAATAAAACTTGAAATAACTCAACATCCTGCTTCGTTACTAACAATATCCTAAAGGTTTATATGTTCTGAAAGCCGAAGTAAATGTATAAACTATTTTTTTTACAAATTAAGTGCTAGGATTTTATACTTTTATGTTAGAGCTTTTGATGCTATAAAATGAACGAAAAGATTAATATGATGACCCTTTTATCACTCATCTAAGTTCCATTGCTCAATACGACTTTTTTTTTATATCTAATTAATATCTAACGTATGAATACTTACCAGGTCGACCTGATTAATATTTCCAAACATATACCTTACTGAAATCATAACTAGAATAATACACAAGCAAATCAAGACAGAAATCCTTTTGAATTTCAATTCCTCTATCATGATTTTATGTTTTATGGTTAACGTTTTCCAACTGCGATTTGTTCTGTACAATAATATAACACTTAACGCAGATTTAAATCCACACCCTGTGTGTGTGTGTATTGAATGAAGATAGATAGACGCCCTCTCTAAACCTGCTTGAATTATGAATAGAAGAATTTCAATAAGAAATGCATATAGAAATGCAGTATAACGTTGTTCTGTTTCAGTAAATATATTTCAAATTTATGCAGTTGTACACATTTATGTAAGTAATGAAAGTTGTAAAATATATCTGTTTTCCACATGTTCCACACACAGGATATAATTAATTTCAATTTTCAAACTGTTCCATATCTGTGTTCGTCATGAAAATGGGTGTTAATATATAAGAAGGCATTTTAACAAAATACCTAGTGAATGCCAGATGTTAGTACTAGTACAGATATCTTTTGTACCTAGAAATTACTAATTTAGATAAGAAGTGGTTTTATTTATTTATTTATTTACTTATTTATTTGTGTATGTGTGTGTGTGTATTTTTTATGATATGTATTTAGTTTTATCAATGTGTCTATAAGTGTAGTTGCTGAGATAATTTTGACTCAATAAGTTATGTATAGTTCTATAAATTTATAATAAAAATATAAAAAATATTGCCGGACGAAGACGCCTCCAAAATATCGTCGACGGAAAATTCCAGAAAGTCTTTAGTTTGAATGAAAATATGTCTGGTTTTATCTGCCCCTGTTTCCTTACTTTTACTGCGGAAAGTACGCTAAGTACCAGACTGGAATGAAAATATGTTTATTTTCATATTTAAGAAGTGAGGCCGATAAATCATTAATCAGTCAGCTGAACTGATTTTTCCATGATCCCAGCACTAATCAGTTAGCTGAACTGATTTTGCCATGATCCCAGGACTATGCATTTTGTAAATAACGCATATCTATTGATTATTTGATTGATAATATTATGTTATTTGACTTCTGAAAGAGTCAAATGCCTACCCGAAATTGCAATTCCAGCTAATTAGTGAAGGGTTTTAAACCAAATGAATACAGAGTTTTGATAGAAACCTGAATCCAGCTGGGAGTTGGGTATTCAAACAGAACGGGCCAAACATCAAGCTATTACCTAGCCAGCTATGTGTTAGGTATTCAACTTTACCTATACATAGCTGGCTTCGAACTCCCAGCCAGCTAGGAGTTTGGTATTCCACCCGAAAAACCCGAGTACCTAGCTGTGATCAAATTCCTAGCCAGCTAGCAGTTAATATTAAGGCATTTTTGGTCCAAAATATCTGCCAAAGAATTGAGAAATTTAACACGTGTTCACGTGATAAAAAGTATAAAATAAACAGACTAATTAAGAATTAATTATTTCATAATAGGCATTCTTTATTTCAGCTTTTATAGCTCTTAAATGAGCTTGAAATGTGAATAACTTGAAAACTTTTATGTTAAACCAATTGCCCTACCATATTATACGTATCATATACTCAAATAGACTGAGATTTAAACTGATTATGTTTCAAAATCTTCATTAATCAGAGAGAGAGAGAGAGAGAGAGAGAGAGAGAGAGAGAGAGAGAGAGAGAGAGAGAGAGAGAGAGAGAGAGATTGGTTGCAGAGGTTGTATCCAGAAACGTCTGTTTTACAAATGAACACGGTGGAAAAATAACAAAACATGTCTGAGTAAGAATCCAAGGTACTACTGATATTTTTTTTAAAAGCCAAATCATTCACGTCGTCTCAAAATACGATTATAAAAGGAAAAAATATGATACTCAAGAAAAGATCATTAACTAGTTCAAAACACAGGCCAATAAAATAGTCGCTAAGAAAGAAACCTGTTTATTTCATTCGCAAAAGAAAGTAGAGTTCTTATATCCAGTAAACTTTAGATGTAACGATCTCGCATGACAAAGCTAGCTAGGAAAGGGAGATCAGCTGGGTATTCGGCTCTCTTCGGAATATCCAACTCCAAGCTAGCTGGGAATAAAAAACAAAGAGCTGGTATTCATTTGTTTGAATATCTATTTCCTAGCTGGATAGAAATTCGATCTCGGCTGGAAATTTGGCTCATCCGGGTTAAATTACATCTCCAAGCTCGTTTGGAAATCTTTTGGTCGAATATCAAACTCCCAGCAGGCTGTAAATTTGATCTGAGATGGTATTTGTTTGAATACCCGCATCATACCTAGCTAGGAATAAGAACTCAGCTCTGCATATTCTTCCTCTTTCAGGTCGAATAGCCCACTCCTTACTCGCTCGAAGTTTGAATTGAACTGAGTAGACAAATTATTATTATTTAAAATTTGATAGAAAATCAATGGCTCAGGACCAAAACTTTGTTAAACCTCTTGTTCAAAATGCCAAAAGAATTATATGTGAGTTTTGGTATAAAAATCGAATCTTATAAATGATATTTCAACATAGGCTCAGGAAACAGTAACGGAAAATTGTTTGTCTTTTTGTGATTAAAAATCGCACTGATAAAACAACTATCAAGCAAATAGAGTTAATTTGTAAAAAAAAGAAGAGTATTTTTTTCGAGAACGTGACACTAAACGGTTAACTATTTTGTCAGATTTTAAAATTAGTTAAGGTTTTATGTCATAGCCAAGTATCTAGTCTGTTACAAAAGAATAAGTGATATGGTTGTAGTTAAAATTAAAACAAATATATGTATGTTTGCCTTGTGAAGATAAACTGTAGCAAAAATAAAATGTCATCAAATTGCATCAACTAAGTAACAGTTAGTAACATTTGATAGCGTATAACAACAAGCCATTGTACGGCGTTAGGTCTTGTTACTAACATTAAATTAAAACCCGACTGACTTGCGTATATGGTGTAAGTTTGGAATGCACGTGGGTTAATTGAGTCACAGCCAAGCGGCATAGCAAAATGGACTCGTAAATAAAATATAAAATTAATAAGTGCAGGTACATTGTTCATATTTTCATATTAGATAAAATGTACAGACTTAAACAATTCAGATTTCTCGTCAAACCTATACATATCTGGAAGTAAAACTAAATTAATTTCAACGGCAGTACAAACCAACCAATGTCGAAGAACAAAATTGTTCACTTTATATAATTACGTTTCAATACGGCCAATCAAGAGGGCATTTCTATCACAAGAAGGTAATAATATGATATTTAGAGTTTCTTTAGAACCGCTGATCATACTCAGGCATCCAGAACACGACCACTCTATAACTGATATACGAGTATCCACATACTCGGAACATATACAGAGGTGGTCTCCTTATTCGTAGTCAGGCATGCTAACCGTAAGTAGATACATCACAAAATTGTTTCGCCTCGTCATAATGACTTCCTTCATACTCCTTTTTTTTTTTTGGGGGGGGGGGGGGGGGGGGGAAGGGGCAAGTGTACATTAAAAATGAGGACAAAAAAGCAAGTGTACATTAAAAATGAGGACAAAAAAAGTTTAAAATTCTGAAATTCGATGATAGTCATAAGGCAAACGTCGCTTGATGTCCCCAAGGTCTGACTGATTGTTTAAGCTTTTTTATATATAAATACTTCATATCAAAATTTTTACGCACCCATAATAAAAAAATAGAATGTAAGGGGAACTGTTTTTGTATGAAGGGCTGAGTTTGACTTAGTTTTCGGCAAATGGTTGCGCAAACGAGTAAACATCGTTACTGTAAAGATGTTTTGTAGTTGTCACTTGGAAATTCGTTATTCGAATCCTCGAATCCCTAACTGTCTTCTAGAATATATATATAGTTGCTGATTTGCAATTGGAAATGAATAATTTAAAATTGAATAAAGATAATTAAGATATATGTGTAAATTAAGCATTTTCTGGTTAACAATAGTCTCACTATTTCGCCTCGGAAGGTGAACCAACTTTAAGATGACATTTTATAGAACAGAACAGAACATAATTTTATTCACGTAAACTTTACAGTTTCTTGTGATTTACAATAATACAAAATATAGAGCATTGACATCAAGAGTAACGACTAAGTAATAATGTAAGCTAATAAAATTTGTACATGTAGACTAAAATGTTATTGAAATATGAAATGAACAACAACTGAATGACATATATGGGATGAACTATTAAAACGAACATTTAACATTACCTCAAAGGATCTGCATTTTATTTTATTTAAGATTCTTTTACATTCTAGTAAACGGTTTTAGTTGTTCACCTTTTACGTCTCATTTTGGTCTGCGTCTGCTTACGAGAATTCGACCAATCATATGCGGTTGGGCACATATTATCGCTCGTTTGTCCTATATTTTGCAAAGTTTACAACACAAAACGATAACATTGAGATAAAATATGTTAACTTGAACCATACCAGTCCGTTTAATCTAAGAAAACACACACAAATGATATAAGTAGAAATTGAAACACTTGTTTTGTATTTGTTTATCCGCCATTTTTTCTTGTTTGGCATTCGGAATTCCTTTGTGATGGAGGCAATCATGTGATTGTTGCAGAGGAAATTACCCGAGGTGTTCATTTTGCGAGATTTCCGCTCGGTTATATGCAGTTTAGAATTAGGCCTAATTGTTGAACAACTAAAATATATTAGAACTGTAAAAACGGTTCAAAACTTTATGCAAAATAAATAAGACTAGGACAACAACTGACTCCTTTAAATTAGATGATCAAGTAACGAAGTTGCTATTCGCGCAAATCACCAACTACCTTCCAGGATATGATTACAAATATCCGTCGTATGAGTAGAAATACTAGTCGATTACCTGCTGGTAATATACACATCTACTCTTGATACTCAGGCTTCCTAAAACGTTTCTTTGAATTTCAACCAGTGGTTTCTGAGAAATATTGCTAATATTGCTAATTTTTACTATATCAATCGAATAAAAGTGTCCATAATACTGTGAAAGTGATCAATAGTGGTTATATTAATTATATACACATCTACTTTAATTGTAACTGAGGCATTCTGTACAATCTCTTTTAACTCTTACCACTGGTTGCTTAGAAATAGCCCGGACACTAATAGTGCTATAGTTTACTATCAAAGGGCCAATAACTGTAGCCGGGCCATCACAGTTTAATGTGTTTGCCCCCTTCATAGACTTGAAAAATAGCCTGCATTGAAAGACGGACAGACAAAGACGATGCTACCCCTAATTATAAGCTATTAATCTTGTGGAGCATAAACAGGTTGAACAATATCCAATATCATTTTCAAGAACTGATATATATATATATAAAGACATTCATATATTTACATAAACTGTGAAATATTCCAATTTTTAAAAGACAGAAATATGTTTATTCACAAAGATAGCTAAACATTTGATTAACCATATATCTGACAATATCTGTATTAGGATGATTTGGTTCTGAGTTTATTGACAAGGTGGCATCTTTGTTATCAAGAACTATTATTCTTCTAGAATTGTGAAGACCTTTAAATGTCTGTATAATAACCTGAGAAAAGACATATCCAAAGAAATCATTAACTCGACCCTTTAAATTACTACCCGTGTATGTATGGGGCATTTTTATGAAAATTTTCACTTTCTTGTTTCTTTGAATGAGTTTTTCTATACTGTCACGAATAGCCTGCATCTTTATCCTGAAGTATTTCTGATGGAATGTTATAGTATGTATAAATACGTGTATCAAAACCACTGCCTCCTCATCTGTTTTTATAGTTTCCAGTTGGTTTGGAATTGTTACTAGTGTAAATTTCATATCAGTCCAATTTTGACCAACATAAAATGGCTGACTATGCGTACCGAACATCACCGTCATGTTATTTCCAGCGCACTTACAACCGGACGGCTTTTTCCATTTTGTGTTCGTCCACTTCTCTGTATATTGTATACAATCGAAACGATTCATTACATCTACGTACCAGTGTCGCACTGTTGAGTCCCCAAGAAGGTATAGCCTTTTATTCCTGAGACATTCATGAAGTTTGGAGTCCTGAATTTCTGCAAGACATTGTTTGAAACAAAAAATATATATCATTAATTTTGACGTTTATCATGTTTCCTTTTAAACGCTTATAATATTTACAAACGCAAAGTCTGCAAGCAGGTTCTTTATTGAATTTAATTTTTTCATTAGCTGCAGTGTGCAATCCCTCAATTTAGTTCCGTTACGCGCGTACAACTGAAAAAGTCCTGCACAGTGTTCCAAATCAAAACGAGACAGAGTGCAACTAGGCGTTATAATAACTACTGTTATTCTTTAATTTCTTTCAATCTTTTTGAATCTTTACCAGTTTTTAGCTTTGGATCTACTATATTCTATGACCTTGGTGTTTCTGAGCATGCACATGCCACTTTTAAAAAGGGGATAACGTACACTTAACCGATGATATATTGTATGTGCGTATCATTAGATCATTCCATTTAATGAAATTACAAACATATGTTAGAGCATATAGTCTGCTTTTATTTCCGATAAATTGCTAGGCAACTTAAGCTTCCATCACAACAACCCTGTATATATATATATGTGTATAGACTAATTTTGATAATTCACGTGTTGTACTGCTCACTGGACATAAAAAAGGAATAAAAACGAAAAAAAGAAGCTTTTTTGTGAACTGATTAATTCATTAAAAACCGAAAACAAATATTCATACCGCTTTACCTTTACAGTGCCTTAATTTCCATGTTCCATTATAGAAAAAACCGGTTGTAAATTTCCTAAACCATAACTTGGTTACGTCGTATTTGGAGCAATCTACACTTGGTTGATAAAATTTGGCATTTCCCCGTTCTTCGCCTGACTTATTTCCCTTGATTTCTACCATGACGGTGTCAGGTATAGCCATATGAATTCTATAATAAAAAGGTATACAACAAATTAGAGTTAGATATCTAATGGATCGATTATCAGTGAATCTGCATTCGTCTTCTCAAAAAAAAAAGTTAATTGTAGCATTAGACTAAGTCTGAAACTGTATCGAGAAATCATGAAAGAATCCCTATTCATAGATATAACAATTTCTGCCCCTATGCGTTCTTTACAAGGCCATGTCTTGACCCAAACAACAGAAGATGAACTCAAGTTACTCTACAATATGTCACACTCTTAAGTAAATAGCACTTATACAATATATTCTGCAAATAAATATTCCTCTAAGAACTCGGGGAATGTAATTCAATAACATTTTTGTTTAATTCCTTCAACGAAATTTAGTACAAAAAAATCCGAATTTTATTTATTGTAGAGCTTTAAGGCCGCTTATACTGGATCCGTCTGATACAGGTTTTACAGGTGCACAATATCACAATATTTTTATATAGTTTCATAAAGTAAGATATGTTTTTGCAGTCAACCATACCAATAACTTGGTTTATACTGAATAATTCTGTACCAAAGGTGCACAATTTCACATAATGATAAATGTTCTTTTGAAGGTTTCATGAAACCAAATTAGAATATACGCGACCAAAAAAAAGAGAATTATAAAGAAAATGCAACGAAAAACAATGTTTTTCATCTCTCCACAAGGAGGATCCAGACATAATTTTAGATTCTTTTACCAAATCAAACATTATGCCAGATCAATTGAGATAACAAAAGTTACGTATAGCAACTATAAGACCACCGCTTTGTTACTACCTTATTCAAATTCGACTAGAAATGTCACCGAAATGCATACCATTCCGTGTTTAATTTCCGTTCGGTTACAAGAAAGCCGTCTTTGGGTAAAAGAATAGATTTCAAACCACACTTTATACATACCTTGCTCCATTTAACATCCAGCTGTCGCATTCGCTGTCTGTTGGAGGAGGCTCTGAATTCACATTTCTTACATATTTCCAGTTATTGCATTGCAGGCTTGTATTTCGAGGTTTTCCGCAAAACCATGGCATGCCAGAAATCCATTCTGTGAAATTGCAAACGTCCTTGTATTTGAGAACTGTAAGTAATCTATTCTTATCAGTATGACAAACAGCCTCTTCCTCGATCTTTTGAAATGTGTACAGTGCCAGAATGTCTCTGACACACTCCTCCTGTTCGAAAAAAAGAAAATATACAAACAAATTGGATATCACGATGCATACCGCAACAACAAATTCCATCATGCCATTGTAGTGGAATTCTAATTACAATTTTTACTTATCGTAAAGTGCTTCTGTCACCAAGTATTGTTTAGAAAGCTATTTAAAAAAAACCTTTTTATATTTTACGTGCTATAACTCCAGAAACTTATTAACAGTAGGATATATTTTTTAACGTTTTTGCTCGTAATTAATAATAAAAAGAAGAAAATAAATGGTGTCACCAGTGGAAACAACCATACCTTCACCATCATGCGATAGAGTGCCGTGATTGTCTCCGTTCTATAAGCTACAGTCGCTGATATGACTGAGGTTCCATACCACAACGCTTCAAAGATTATACTGTATGATCCATTTTTATGGTCGTAAACGATACCCGGTGCAGAGGCATTTAAGTATCTGCTCGATATTGTCGCCCGTATTTGATCACCGCCTGACGTTTTCTTATGCCCGTAAGAATCAAACGTAGTTACCAGGACATAAATCTTTTCTGTAATTCGATACACCGTCTTAGATGGATCTGTACGATATGGAACACACAAATAGTCTTAATAAAACTACATGTAACAACAATGTAACTGAAAGTTTAAAAAGTATGACAGCTGTGAAAATGAGTCTGTGAGTGTTATTTTTGTAAACGCAGTTGCAATGGCAGAAACCTGACGTGCAAATGGAAAGAACTGCTCTAAGAGATATTTTGCCAATTCATGGATCCACAGCATGACTCTTAAATCTTATAAAAAAAAGATTTTACCCACAAGTACTACAACGCGCTCTTCTGTTATATACTTTTTTGTGGTAAAATATAACTGTCCTTCTTTGTTAAATCATGCAAATATGAAGGGTCAGGGATCCATCAATGGCACGATCGCTCCTTGGCATGAACCATTACAATACCCGTGCTTCCTATTTGAATTTGTTTTATTTCAAGAAAAACTCCACTCTTACTTATTCTGTTATTTTCATAACAGTAAATGTTTGAAAGTGCACTGTATTATTATTATTATTAATATTATTATTATTACTATAGAAATCGATTGCCTGCTATTTATTTGCACAAAAATTATCCTACATAAGTGGTTAAGCTTTTAGCGCGTATAGGTTGACGAATTTCACAAATAGACAAAAATAAGCTTATATTTACCCTAGTCCACCGGTTGTATTTGAGAAGATTGTATCTTTGCATTGATAATTTATACATATAAATAAGGCAATTATAGTTACTAGTTTCTCAATTGTTAGCAATTACCATAATGGCTGTTGAAGTAGAACCATCATTTTTTTTCCATGCCATTGCGTCAGCAATTCGCAAAAACAACCAAAAAATAAAACTGACGAGAAAAGATTGAAATTTCTCATCGATTATTTTTCAACACGCAGAAATTTTCACTGATAAATTAGCATTAGTATTCAAACCATTAAGTACATGGAAGATAATTGTGCTCATTATTATGTGCTTACCTAGCAATATCAATTTGGATTTTTGTGGATTAGTTGCCAGGTTCCGATCTTGACATGGCTGGAAGGACAAAGCCTCTTCTTCGCTCATGACTTCATTCAAGCGATCGTGAATTATCGTGCTAAATGTTCTACTTCTTTTCTCATGAATATTGCTTTGTTTCTGGCTTAGGTTTTGTTCCGCAGCATACCTTATAGTCAAATTATTATCAGATAACATTTTTTATTATTTTTGTTCTAATAATCATACTGCATTAATATACTTCGGTATATATTATACTAAAGAATTGATAGTCTGTACATATTAAATGAGCAGCAAGTTAATTTGACCATTACCCAATCACTTAAATGTATTAAATTTATTTTATTCTATTCAACTAACTCACACTCAGCCTGAATATTACATTAAAGTGACTGACTCACGGAATTTAGCTTTATTTTTTCATTAAAATAACAGAAAAGTTGATATATGATGAAAAAACAACAACAACATAATAGTATGCTTTAATACACTATGAAAAGTAAAGAAAAAAAGAATTAATCAGGATTCGAACCCATGCCCTTTCGGTCAGTAAAGGTGAAAGCGTTGACATAAGCCACTGATCCACAGAGACAAATTATAACTACAATTGAAAATTATAAAATTATAATGTACCCAGTGACATACGGGGTAAATTGTTTACTGATAAGAGTGTAAAACTTTATAGTATGTGTGTTTCTCTACCAAAAAAAAGAGTCAGTAAGTAAACTTAGTTTAGGTATGTTATTCACAATTACAACAACAATTATGTCTATATCTCATTTATATAAACATTTTCCTTTTTCATGCATCATCGACCAACCTGTGAGTCAGTTGCTTTAAAACAAATTTAGATATAATTTATTCGACGCCTTACACATTTACTCTCTGTCTACTGTCTGGTCTCTTTCAAAACCTACTTAATCAGCCATCATAAAGTTGGGACATTTGGGTTTATTCAGGTGTAACAGACAGTTTCTTACCCACAAACATCTCATGCGTGTAAAAATTCACCAATCAAATTAAGCTTTGAGAATGCTCATTCTAACTGGATTCCAAAAGAAAAACATGATGCAATCGGATGTTTTCCACTTTAAAATTTACATTTTACGCCTCTGATCCCGCCTTTACGCGAACAAAGGTTTATATCAGATGCAGTTAATTCCATACATTTATTAATAAACCTTGTGGTTAACAAATTAAACCGGTCCAAACTTTGAAGAATACAGCTTCCAATTGGTCAAAGTATAATTCCATACATTAAAACAACATTTTGTCACACAATGTAATATATTTTGTCCGTTTTAATTAAGTTTTGTATGTAGGTTTTGACCAACTGGGAGCAGTATGTTTCAAATGTTGGACCGGTTTAATTTGGTAAACAACAAGGTTTATGGGTTTACTAATAAATGCTCGGGATTTACTGCATATGTTATAAACCTTTGTACGCATGTGCGTAGAGGTGGGATCAAAGGCGTCCGATTGCATCATGTTTATTTTAAAAACAAGACTTTTGGAGTCCAGTTAGCATAATCATATAAGCATTCTCGAAGCTTAATTTGAATGGATGTTCTTTTACACGCAAGCGATGTTTGTGGGTTGAGACATAAAAAGTATCGTCAAAACATAATTCCATACATTAAATATATTAATGTTTCTAATCGAGACTTTTCAACTATAACCGCTCGCTCGGCTGCGCCGAGCTAGAGCGGTAAAACTGATAAACTTTCGATAACAAATATGAGCCTATACTTAATTCATTGTTTAATAGATTCTGTTCGTAGTTTTACCGATATTTTATTGTATTGTTTCAGTTTTTCTGTCCCATTTACCTTACATTATTGTATGTCACATTGACTGATTTATATACTGGTTGCACCATCATGTATCCATAGATATACAATGAGCAGTAAATCAACAAGGTGAAAGTTCCGAATACGAGGAGGACAATAACCTACAATGATTAAAAAAAACATAATATGAAATCAATGCAGAGTGTAGTTAACATTTCATCCCAGATTAAATTTTAAGAAAATGTTAAAAATTCTTTAGGCGATTTTAAGACATGTAAATGTCATTCAATAGAAATCTTATATTTTATAAAGAAGTTGATATCTTTTTTTTATAGACTTTGCATGAGAAAAAGCAGGTCATTCGTTTTACTGTTTTAACTCTAGAGAGAATCATCTTAAAAACAACATATATTATCAGATAATTTCACAAGGAAAATTACTTCAAACCAGAATGCAAATAACAAATTTTTATTTAGTAAAATTTATCCAAAATGATCTGTTAAGACGTTATGTCATTTATATTGAATTGTTGACACATTATGAGTATGTCATTTATATGGTAACAAATTTATATAGATTAATGGGAAGGAACTGTTACAAACTTATACAAATATGTAAACAGATGTACCTTTCCTTTCATGTTTGAAACAAATGCGGTAAATTTTTGTGCGGCTGCTTGAATGTGGGCGTTTTACATCTGTAATCTGTAATATAAAAAAGTCTGGCATGAAAATAAGAACTAATCAGGAAGAAGTAGATGTTACATCAACACAACTGCTGTGCTCTTTAAAAAGTTTTAAACAACTTACATCACAATCTGTTCCACTTGGTCACATCAGCAGAAATACCCTGACTATCGACAATTGCCATCCATCCACAATAATGATACATATCTAACATTTGGCAACAAGGCAGTCTGTGTTTCTCTCGATAACAAATTTAAGTACTTGTTGAAAATTTGATATTAGCACTTTCATTATCCATAAATTTGAGTGGAACATTTATAGGCTGCCATATGAATATGTCTTTGTATTGTAAAACACCACTATGGTATCGATTGGTGTTTGCTGTCACGACAGACTGAAACACTGTTTAATAATCACCGACGTTGCGTCTTGCATAAGTCATGTTGATTGAATAGTAAAAAGGAATAAGCAAAATATCAAAAACAAATTACTTTTCCATTCATGGTTCGCATAACAGCAAGTTTTATCAAGGTTTTTATTGTGAAGGTTTTGTTAAATTAAAACGTTTCCCCTTTGATGGGCTAGTTTATAATGAAAGGTAGAATGTGGTACCTGAACCGTGTAAAAATAGAAAGTGCATGAGATCATTTTATAATGAAATGTCATAATATTGTAGTAGGTTATAACACCATATTCTTATTAGTTAAAGCATTATACATGATTTGTTTTGCTGTAACTTGAGATACAAGTATAGAAGTGTTTTTCTAATATCAAACATGATTGTGTAATTCATTTTCAGTCATTGATAAATGTTAAATTCAGGTTAACCATTTTATTGATATAGGTGTGTTTATTCTTAAAAATAAGATTTACCTTTAGGAAATGTCAAATAGTGTCAAATGTATGTCGTCCATTTTCTTCTATTATTGTTGATAATTAGGTTTCATACTTCATGAATCATATCTTTCAATCATAATTTCACTGTATGTTAGGTATTTGTAAATACATCTTGCTAAAGCATTTCATATACTGTGAAAATAATAATTCCTAAACACTTGTTAGAATTCATGGCGGCCGCCATTGTTGTTTTCCTCCTGCGTAATAATTCTAGTCGCTGTGTTATAAACTGACGGTGCACAGTCTTGTTTTCTGATAGATAAATTACTAATTTAAATGTTAAAACAACACAGATCACCGGAACGTAACTTCTACATGCATGGAGGGATTTTAATATAACTTGGGACAAATATTTTCCATAGTGAGGCGGATTGTCGTGCGAAAAATTAAGGTGTCTGTGGCAAAGGTCAAGGTCACCCTTAGGGGTCAAAGGTCAAATAACAAAATAAAACATTCATTTGTGAGTATAACTTCTATATACATGGATGGATTTTAATATTACTTAGCACAAATGTTCTCCATATTGAGTTGAGTTGTCTCGCACTAAATGAAGGTCAAGGTCAAGGTTACAAGAGGTCAAAGGTCAAAAAAAAGTTTTAAAATTTGTTTCTGGCGCTGTATCTTGCTCATGCTTTGAAGTATTATGCTTAGTGGTCAGAGGATTTGAAAAATTCAGGTGTCTGCGGCAAAGTTTAATGTCACATTAAGGGGTCAAAGGTCAAATAACAAAATAAAACATTCATTTGCGAGTATAAGTTCTATATACATGGATGGATTTTAATATAACTTAGCACAAATGTTCTCCATGTTGAGTTGAGTTGTCTCGCGCAAAATGAAGGTCAAGGTCAAGGTCACAAGAGGTCGAATGTCAAATAAAATTATTAAAATTTGTTTAATGGCGCTGTATATTGCTTATGCTTTGAAGTATTATGCTTAGTGGTCAGGGGATTTTGAAATTGTTGAGCCTGCTTGTGGTGAGGTCGACTTAGTCGCCGCTTTTCACTTTTGGTGTATGTGCGTCCGTCTGTCCGTGCGTCCGTATGATATGTCCGGTCTTTATCTTGCTCATTTTTTAAGGATTACAAAATAGTTTGATACAAATGTTCACCATGATGGGGTGGTGTGTCACACGCAAAACCCAGGTCGGCCGCCCAAAGATCAAGATCACACTTGGAGGATCGGCTCAAAACCCGTGTCCGGAGCGTAACTGCTACATGCGTGGCGGGATTTTAATGTAACTTGGGACAAATGTTCTCCATAGTAAGGCGGAAAATTCAGGTGTCTGTTGTAAGGTCAAGGTCTTACTTCAGGGTCAAAGGTCAAATAACAAATTAAAACAATCATTTGTGAGTATAACTTCTATATACATAGATGGATTTTAATATAACTTATAATGTTCTCCATGGTGAGTTGAGTTGTCTAGCGCAAAATGAAGGTCAAGATCACAAGAGGTCAAAGGTCAAATAAAATTATCAAAATTTATGTCCCTGCTGTATCTTGCTTAGTGGTCAGAAGATTTTTGTCGACCCCGCTTGCGCTGAGCTCGACATAGTTGTCAAAATGGCTGTTCAGTGTTTGTGTAAGCGTGTGTGCGTCCAAACTTGACCATGCCATAACTTCTTCGTGCATGGAGGAATTTTCAAATAACATGAATTGAGATTTTTAGGCACACATGTTCATCATGAGACTTCGTGCCATGCACATGAACCAGGTCACTGGGTCAGAGGTCAAGGTCACCTAAGATGATGCAGTATCAAGATTTTGCCTTGGGTGTAAAGAGGATGTGTTGCGCACATCTCACCTATGTATACATCTTTCTCCTTGATCTGAAGCTTATAGGTTCAGATTTGAATTAAGACGAGCGGGCACGACATTCTGCCCGTGGGCATGTCCTGTTTGTAAAAGAATTTAGTACAATTTGTTGGTTCTATTCACGCATGTTTTGGGAAAATTGATATTGCCCTAATCCTCTGTTTAATCACTCAAATACATGTTAAGTACCAAAATACACTCTTTAAATCAATTTGATTATGAAATGGTTGCAGCAAATTTAATACTTTTTTTACTGAATTCGTTGTCATGAATAATACATTTGCATTTGCCTTTGTATGTGCCGGTTTACCGACTTTAGGAAGCTCTTTCCCAGCCCAATCTGATTGGCTTAGAATTTTCCTTAGCACAATTTGATTGGCTAGGTCAGAATTTCCTAAATTTCTAAGGAGACTGAATGTTATAAATATCGCGCAGAGCCTCGAATATGGTTGCAAGGGCGCCAAAGTTTGAAAACTTTATCTAGAATTTTAGTAAGTCTGAAACAACAGTAAGACAACAACATTAAGTTTAATATTTAGCAACTGCTCAGATCGAGGGCCAGCGCATTACATTATTATTGCTGTAAGCTGAGATATACTGCATATCACAACAGAAAACTACCTATCACTTGTGTTTTTTCTTCTTCAATTATTCTTTGAGTAAGCCTTCCTGATCTTGTTAGTAGGAATTACAACAATATATTAGTACAAAACTCTTGGAAATGTTGAAAAAGTCACTGCATGTGTTAGGTCACAATCAAATACCTCAAATTTCTATGAAGTTGTCCTTAGATTAAAACAAGGGGAAGCACTCTCGCCCATAATTTTTATTCTTTTTGTGAATGACAGAGCATGATCTAAATCAACTATGTAATTACATGTTATTATTTGATATGGTTATTTTTACCACTGATAAACACAGTCTGCAAGCACAGATTGATGTTTTTATGTATATTCACAGAAATGGGGTTTAAGAATTAATACAAAGAAAACAAAAATTTTATATCAAAACAAGGTTATTGCTATTTGACAAAATGTTGGAACCTATTTTATTATATGGTTCTGAAATAGTTGGTGTATATAATACTGATGTTTTAGAAAACATCCACATTAGAATCTGTAAGAGACTCCTTCGTGTCAAAACTCAATCTCCAAACATGGATGTTTTAGGTGAATTGGTAAGATTTTCTATAAATATTCTTTGCAAAGAAAGGGCAATTTAATATTGGTTAAAAATAGTGTCAAATACTGAGTCGGTTGTGTATAAAGTATTTACGGACCAGTATCTAACTATCAAGTCGAATAAATGTAATAACTAGGGTAAACATATAATGAGTGTCTTAGTTGAGCTCGGATATGGACATCTGTGGAATACTGTAAATCTTAACACAGGCTATTTTCAAATGCTTAGAACAAGACTTAGAAAATGGCATGAAACCATAGCAAACATGTTTAGATTAGACTCATATGTTAAATGCAAAGACAATTTTTGTAAAAATATTTAGACATTATAGATAATGATTAATTCATCAAACTTATTGCCTCTTTACGACTCTCTTCTCATACTTTGGCGATAGAAACAGGAATATACGAAGGTATAGATAGGAACAACAGAATATGTAAAAACTGCAATCAGAACTTAATAGAATCTGAATGCCACTTTTTAATGATTTGCCCTAAATATTCTGAGATAAGACGAAAATTTTAAAATAGTATGGCCTAATATAAACAGATTTTGTAGAATTATGTCAGCATTGAATTCGTGTGTATGTGACCTTGATTTCAACAAAGAATAAAGTTTAATTCAATCCGGTCAGTGAATAGGCAGGAAACTGGTTTACAACTGGCAACGTTTGTTAAAGGGAAGAACATGTGGTGTGTGGTGTTGGTTTTTATTGTGCAGAAAATAACGGATATCATTGCACTTTGTATAGAGCTGTTATGTTTTTATTTTTACAGTAAATCTTATTATTGTAAAAGTGAGATTCAGATGGGATGCGTACCTCTGGTCTCGTGACGATAAAAAAAGAAGAGTTGTGTGTTCTACAGTTTCTCAACAGAAATGACCAGGCAGGAAAACGATCTTTACCCGAGATGAAATATAGCAATATCCTGATGAATCTGAGTCGTAGTGACAACCATCAGTCTGGAATATACCCTATAAGCCTCCACGGATGGTAAACGTCACACTATCAGAGGGAAAGCACATACTTGCTTTCATTATGGACCCACTTTTGATTATCCGTATCAACTACATTTTTTTACGGACAGACTGTCAACACTCTGAAGGTATCAAACCATACAGATATTATGCACAAAAAACCCAAAAAACATATAACTGAAAATGAGGACAATATAAAGTAATTTAATCATAAAACTATCGAACGAATCTTGATATTTTAGGCAGTAAATGAATGAAAATAAATCTATGGAATCAATTTTTTAGATCCTTTAAAAGCAACACCCGCAGTAACAATCCTAGAATGGAAATTGAAGACGTCATTCTTGCCAAAATAATGCGATTTATCTCACCAAGGATGAAAAACAGCCAAAAAAATACTAACCAGGGTTACAGAGGCTAGCACATCTACCGTACCGTCCAATTTTGACTTCTTTGTTTTTTTTAAAGGTGAAAGAACTGCTCCGTGTTGTACGATCTGAGATCAAACCAAAACTAAACTCTGCAACTCAGACAGTCGTGTTCGGTGTTGACAGTTCATGGTTTTGATATACTACACATTTGATATGTTGATGAGGAGATACTGGAAATATGTAATAACAAAATGGTATTATTTAGAGCAGTAGATCATGTTTGGCTTGTAAAAGCTTTCTTTCTTTACCTGGACATGCCATCGTCGACTTCTCGATAGCCAACTGTCATGGTGCGGTACCGTCTCTGCAAGGTCGTTGTATAGAATTGGGTTGATGTACAGTATGAATTTTCGTGAAAAATTCTCGTTGTGTTATAAAAGACTGAATTATGAAATAATGAAATATAAACCAATGTATTTTACTTTTCATAGTCATAAGTACCGTCACGTAATTAGCAAACGTATTGATCACCCCTCGTAAAACCAATCGTTGGGAGACGTGAATGCGCAGTGACCTACTTGCTGTTGTTGTACATTATTTATTATATAACTAATGATTAAAAAGACTATCGAAACAACGCTAAAGGTAAGGCGAAATATTGAATAAATATGATGGAATAATTTTAAGTTTTTAAAGGCAAACTGATAATTAGTTAAATTATATACTTCCTTTGTAACAGAAAATATTGCATAAGCATTACTAGCTTTAGGAAAGAACATTTGTTGACTCAATTTTTCATGGCATATGAATCGTTGCAAATAATATTTAATTTTGCACTGTGTTTTATGTATTCAAATTTTGTTTGGTAAACTAAGATCAATATATGTTGTCTGTTTGCATTTGTTTTCAATAAACTTTCTAATTAATAAGTTATTTTTTGTAATTACATTTTCTATTTGTAATTTATTCAAATTAAACATTTTTAGTATGTTAATTATCTGTTTTACTTAACAGAAAGGATTTATTTGTATTTAATATTACGTAATACATTAGAATTCAGTTCTGAAGTCATTTAACACTGATATTCCATGCGTTCTTAATATGTTATTGTATGTTAGTTGCACACTGATATTCCATGCGTTCTTAGTATGTTGTAGTATGTTAGTTGCACACTGATATTCCATGCGTTCTTAGTATGTTTTAGTATGTTAGTTGCACACTAATATTCCATGCGTTCTTAGTATGTTTTAGTATGTTAGTTGCACACTGATATTCCATGCGTTCTTAGTATGTTTTAGTATGTTAGTTGCACACTGATATTCCATGCGTTCTTAGTATGTTTTAGTATGTTAGTTGCACACTAATATTCCATGCGTTCTTAGTATGTTTTAGTATGTTAGTTGCACACTGATATTCCATGCGTTCTTAGTATGTTTTAGTATGTTTGTTGATTCTGTTACGATATATATTTTTGCCGGATGATGCGGGGAAACAATATTGCAGCCTCAATGTAGATTATGTGAACCAGCTTTGCGGCAAGAAATACATTCTGTTTAGTTTTAAACTACTATTTCTGAAATAACCTGATCAGTAAAATCAGTAACGTCTTTTAATCTAGTCAAGTTCCCGGACATAATGTAAAATTACGTAGTTTTAGAGGAAGGAACTCCAGACTACTTTTAATCATGATACTCGGGTGTAATGTTGGCTTCCTTCAGCCAATGAAGTTTATCGTCACAAAATCAACTAACATTTCACAGACAGCAATGTTACAAAACAAATAGGGTAACACGTATCAAAATTGTATCACTGAAAGGTAAATTACATAAAAAATATAATCAATCAAAAAGCAAGTACGATGAAAAATAATGTATATGAATAGGTTAGAATCATAATAGAAATCAGAAATAAAGGAAGCGTAACGACAGAGAATATATTCAACATCGTTATGTTTTTCAAGTAAGGTTTAGTAAAACGTTAAGTGTTCTGTACATTTAATAATATTTATTTTTTATTGCTGTTTGCATGGCTGCTTATCGAAATAAGGGTTTACCTATATAAAACAGATTTGATATGAAATTTCTACTTTTTTTACTTGAATGGTGTTATTTTTTCAGCTTTCCGTTTTTATGAACAATTTGCACAAAACTAAAGTAGTGTAGGTGCATTTTAACAAAAGAAGTCACCGAAAGTTATTTCTTACATTAAAATATAGGTTATGCCCTGGTATATGGTATTTTGGTCTGCTTTTATAATATTGTAAACTTCTGTTAAATCAACAGATGCATGATAAAATAAGCATTGCACATTCACATATTATAGTTATATTTCATTTTCTGCTTACGCTTGTGACAATAACTAGCTTCGACTCAGTATTTCTGAAGGTATTGGAAAATTACATTATATTTATATGAACACCTAATATCTGATTTAGGTATCTAAAACATAGCAAAAAAATGGATTGAAGAAACAACCACACGTCTTATGAAAGTAACGACCATTTCACAAAAATTTAAAGATACATATCTACAGCAGAGGTACGAAATTAAGTTTGTCGGATGAGTGGATAAATGTTCAAATATCATTCAATACGTACATATGTTCTGTGTTCTATACAAAATTAAAATAAATCATTGTATCGAAAATTGAAATTGAATATTGTTTGATTGAGTAAATAAAGAAATGCAAAACGTAAAGAAAACATGGAAAAATAATAGAATATATATTGTCATATTTGTTTTCATGACTCTTTATTTAACATAAATGGATTTTTAATTACGGTGTTACAAAATTGTATTTTAAAATGAAGAGATTACACGTTCGCCGAGGCTTTTATCACTACTTTTTAATCAAGCAATTCACTGAGCTATACCTACACATGACCTCATAAATAGTCTAATGTTATGACATTTGATTACCGTTGGACTAACAACATGAATCAAAAGGTTCATTTGTCTATGTTTCCCAAAATATGTAATGTGACTGTAGTGTTTGCAATTCAAAGATAGTTTTCTTTTAATGCAAAACATATATTTTAAGACATCGCTGTACACAATTTTATAACTTCGATAAAGTACAAATTAAACGTTTGAACAAGTTCTGTCGCTACTGTTGTATTGTATATTGTACGCCCCTGTTACTGTTACACATGACATCCTACGAATTCTATTTATAACATTATGATAACTATATAGTATTGATGTGTTTATACCTGAATCGCTAAATATGATAAAAACGACAATTCAATAATATAAAGAAACATACCCTAAAACATCATTACTTTTAAATTTGTTTAAAGATTTTAACAAGTTTAGTTTGGACTTTATTTTAAATTTATACGTTTGGAAGTGTTAGACCTTTATTTCCGCATGTGATGAAAATAATATAGACAAGACATATGATTAACGTATAAGACACAGGTAACAACTGTTCCTTAACAATATTTTTTACGAATGAAGTTCTTTAACAGTACGAGACGTCTTCACTGGCTCCTTAAACGGTGTTGTAAAATCAATTTCTATTTCGTAGAGAAATGTATACTTCGTCTCACTGTTTCTCTTAACACATGTGTACCTTCATGTTCAAAAGCAATACCTTCTATGCTCCTACAACATGTACAAAGGGTTTTGAGAATATCTTTCCGGAAAAGGATTTTGCATTGCACGGTCTACTTTTTTAGAAACCCGTGTCTGTACACCATGATTCAGATTCGACTGAGATGGATAGGAGTGTGTCTATTGTCATGATGATTTTTATCAGGTTAATCGAACTGTGTACATGTATGTTTTTTGTTGAAAATATTCGTAATATGCCTTGTGTTCCAGAACAAAATCGTTTAATACTGTTGTTGTTGTTTTTTTCAGACCGTTATTAATCATAAATGTATGCTTATATTCATAAATTCCGCAACATACAGTGGTTTGAAACGCAATCTAAATAAATTACAGTGTGTATTTAAGAAAGTAATGACAGTTGGAGAAAAGTGATTTTTGTCAAATCGGGTTAAATTCCTGTTTGACATGAAGTCGATAATATTTTATTACCGATAGAAATAACGTATTGAAGAACCAAGGATTTTTAAAGTAGTTTTGGTATACTTGCCATTAATCATTTGTTCGGTAAAAGTTGTTCAATTAAATATTCGTCTTAAGTTACACATGAAAAAAGAAATCATTGCTTCACTTTTGGTACTCACGAAATGATGAGTTCGGAGGCCTGAAAAAATAATTGAATAATACATTTGCATTAATTCCCTATATGATATAAGATTATCCTAGCTTTTTTTAAAAAAGGGGATAAAATTAATAAATTTGATGGCAACATATTGGCTTCAGCTCTACATGTAACAACAGATGCTGTACAATGAACTCCAAGATTTTCATTTACAAAGTTCAAATGTATAGTCAAATAATACAACATTCAGAGATAAGTCAAATGAAACTAATTTGAAAGTCCTTTGGTCAACAAATCAGAAGACTGGTACTTTTCAAATGTTATGAATGTTATTTCTGTTTTATTGCAAAATGACTGTCGTCCACGAGGCTGTAAAGTTATATTTTGTAATAACCTTATCATTTTTCCGCTATTAATAACTTATGTTAGAATGTATAGTGTCTGCAATAGGTCAGTCAGAACTATTTTGTATATAGTTTATGTTTGCTAGGTCATTTTAATCGTGCTGTTCCTTTTCCCGTAAGCTGTCGTTCGAAAATACTCTGAAACTTTTACTTCTTAACTGTAAGCTGCTTTGAAACATTGTTTTTGATTGTTGATTGTTTACCAATTTTATTTTAATTTCAGGTAGAGAATAAAACAAGATCATATTTTAGATATCAGTTCTTTTTTACAAAATCATTATTCTCTGCGGAGATGATATAAAATCAAGTCGATTGAAGAAGATGACACTTTTGTTATATATCCTCTTTTTTGAAAACGTTTCAGGGTTGAAGACAGATATTTTCGGAGAGGAAACAATGTTGTCGGAATACAGTATACGACGAGTTTGCGTCGTATGGTTTGTTTTCCTTGTTCAGGTTTGCCGAGCCTACAAAAATGTTCTTTTCTTATCCGTCGATGACCTAAGGCCGGAATTAGGCGCCTATGTAGACAAAACTACAGCTCCGCCATTAAACCCTGGCATTTTTACACCAAATATTGACAAACTTGCATCAAAGAGCTTGGTACTGCGAAAGGCGTACGTGCAATACCCACTCTGTGCACCTAGTAGGGCTTCAATCTTAACAGGGCGCCGACCTGATACTACTAAAGTATATGGTTTTCACCAAAATTTTCGGAAACGCTCGGGTAATTTCACAACTATCCCACAATATTTCAAAGAACATGGCTACACTACAATAGGATTTGGAAAAATCTTTCACGATGGTCCAGAACAGTGGAATGACGATCCAATATCTTGGTCAGAACCTTTTATGCGCATAAATTCTACTATCGAGAACAATAAGCGTAGCTGGACAGCAGTTCCAAACAATCAAATGCAAAAAGATTCACTAAGAGACGAGCGAGTTGCTGACAGTGCAATAAAAGCTTTGAAAAAACTGGCACCAAAGGCAAAGTCAGGTTCGACGCCATTCTTTTTAGCGGCAGGCTTTTATAAACCTCATTTGCCGTTTGTGTTTCCTGAGTCTATGTTAAAATATTACCCAAAAGATTCGATCTTTATGCCAAAAAATTCATACATTCCTGATAAAATGCCAAAACGTGCCTGGAGCAAATGTGAGTTTCTAAAAAAGTCTTCTGATATAAAAGCCCTTAATATGACATTTGATTTTAATACATCTCTACCAGATTGGAAAACACTTGAATTGCGGAGAGCGTACTATAGTGCAGTCACATTTGTTGATTTTCACTTAGGCCGAATACTTAATGAACTAGAGAGACTTGACTTAGTCTCAAGTACTGTTATTTTATTTTGGAGTGATCATGGGTTTCATCTCGGAGAAAATAGGGAATGGGGCAAGGTGACATCTTTTCAAATGTCAACATGGGCACCACTAATGATCAGTATTTCAGGATTAACGGATCACGGAATCATGTCGCATCATCTGGTAGAATTCGTCGACATATATCCGACTCTTATAGAAGCAACAGGGCATCGCCCTCCTCCTTTATGCCCTAAAAGTTCAAAATTAATCAAGTATTGTGTAGAGGGTATTAGTTTTTTGAAACTTATAGAAAGACCATTTGAACCTGTTAAAACAGCAGCATTTAGTCAGATATTGGGAAAAAAAGGAACCATGGCTTACACTATAATAACAAAGGAGTATAGATATACAGAATACTTGACATTTAACCCAGCAACATTAACCGCCAACAGGATAATAAAAGACGTTGAGTTGTATGATCTTTCTGTTGATCCTTGGGAAAATTTTAATGTCGCGAAAAATGTTGAGTATTACGACACCAGGTTAGAACTGAGCAAAATATTGGAACGAGGCTGGAGATCGTGCATATTAAAACACAGTGATAACAACATAAGTAATAAACGTAATTCAACGTATATGTACACCAAAAATGAAATAAACTACAACTACAACATAGAGAAGATAGCTTTGCTATCGTTGTGTGCTTTAGGGATTTTATATTCTTTGAAATATACGAGTAAACGTTTCTTTAAAACTGGCGTCAGAATACTTATCAAACGCTAGTCGGTATCTTAAGGCTTTATTTTATGTTTTCTAAATCATGATATTATAAGATTTTTATCTTCATTTTCAGTACTGTTTGAGATAAATTATTTCATTTTATGTCTTCATTTTTTATTTTACTTTCACAAAATAGTCAGAGTCCACCTTAGTTACAATTTGTTATTTATATGAATAAAAATTGCATCACCGTACATTTTCTTTTTATTTATTAACATTTTTTCTTCAAATAAATGTTTGTAATGATGTATCTCCGATCTCATCCTGTACCTATGGTATGGAGAATAAATGGGGTCACCTCAAAAGAGTGGCTGAAAAAAGGGATGACCACAAAAGAGTGCCTGAAAAAAGTTATTACCTCAAAAGAGGACCTGAAAAATGTGGTTACCTCAAAAGAGGGCCTGAGATATGGAATTACCTCACAAGAGGGCCTAAAAAGGGGGATTACCACAAAAAAGGTCTTAAAAAAGGGGTTATCCAAAAGACTGTCTGAAAAAAATGTCTCTTGTTTTATAATGCCTTCATTAGCTAATATCACTAAAATTCTATTCTTACACCCTTCATGTCCGTATCGTGAGTTTCAATGGGTTTTAATCATTTCATTCATTAAAATGAAATATTTTCTACAAAATAAAGGTATTTATTTATAGAAAATACAAAGATAATAATTGTTCATATTTACCACCATTTTTTCAAGTATAAACCACACAGTGATAAAGTTTACATCAATAGTCTAGAATTCATTTGTAAACAAAAATTTAATTGCCACTTATGGCTTAAACGAAGCGATCAAACTATAAAATAAGGTAAAGAAACCAAGTGTCATCATAATTTATCGTAATGATTTCTTATCTATCTGTCATTGATATACTTATTGATATGTTTCTATGTTGGAAAGAGATACTAGCAACTTATTCACTAAATTACAACAACTAACTATATATTGCACGTACAAATGCAAAATGGGGAATTAATATGGTAAAGGATTATAATCATGATAATTGTGGCATCCTTTTTAAATGACCGATTAACAGAAGCGTTTCTGTGCTTAGTGTTAAATGGCAGCTTTTGTGATCATCTTAATTCTAGTTTTAAGTTTGTAGCCACCAATGCTCAAATGTTTTTTTGTTTGTTGTTCTTGTTTTTTTTGTATGAAGTTTAAGAAGATTGATAAATTTTTCAGATTTAACTTTTCAGTCAAACATGATAGAATAATAGACAAAAGAAGCATCGCCAGTGTAAATTTAGTATTAAAAGAAAAGAAAATGTAAAAAAAAACAAGTCAGAATATTCGCCGCCTTTGTAATTTTGAGAATTTAAAAATAAAATATATATAAAAAAATCGCTCGCTCGCCCGTACTTTTTTTATTAAAAAATCCGCAGAACTACAAATCAATTTGGTATGGCTTGATATTATTTTACTTTTACGTTACATTATTCATTGAGTCAAAATTATCATATAATTTAATCAGCTAAAATCATTAAAGCATGTACACTTATAGACGCCTTGATACGTATTGACATACATACTACATTTAAAAAAAAAGAATCATGCACATTAAAAAAAACATTAGTGGAAGGAATTTAATAGGGCGTTGTGTACCAAAATACACATATTTTCACGAGAAACGCTGATGAAGAAGATAAAAAGTTTGAAATGAATTTGAATATAAAAAAATATATATAATCAGAAAAGTGATTTATTTCAGAAATATTCTGAGTCAAATACCCCTATAACAAATGAATGTTCTGGACATTGTAAACACGATGAAATTCATTTAAAAACGTCCACATAAGATGTCAAAGGAGCACCGTTAAAGGTCCAATTTCACTTGCATATATAACATTTACTAAATTTATCAGATATTTCTTGAAACTATCTTTTAACGAGCAACGACATATATAAGGAGCATTTGACATTCATTTTGCTGTAATAAATTATGTTTTAGCCTCTCGACACTAATCACGTGACTGTAGCTAATTTGCATTTAGTTGGTGTATCATCAAGTAAGTTAATTATTTAAAGGTTTGTATGTAGCTGTTTGAATAATTGGATTTTTCGTTTCATGTATGGTGGTAATACATACGTGAATTCTATTATTTTGTATATTTAAATCTTTGCGAGTGAAACTGGGCCTTCTAAAGTATTATTTGAAATAATTTTCCGAAGGCAAAAAACAACAGCGTCTGTGTGTACGTGTTAAAGACCCGGAACACAGAATTGTTATGATTCATTAGTAAAGTTAATTTTCTTATAAATGGTGAAATAATTGAAATAGTAGATGCTTTTGTATATTGTATGAAATTAACTCGGACAGGAACATTCAAGGTTGCTATTAAAACTATTCATGAACAGGCACTAAGAGCCTATTATAATTTGTTGTCTTTATTCGATCGAGTAGACGTGGATGTTAAAACAAAATGTCTCTCTTTGACTCTATGGTATTACCAATTTTACTCTATGGAGCAGAGGTTTGGGGTTTTTACAATATCAAAAGCATTGACAACTTACATGCTAAATTTTGCAAATATATTATGGGTGTAAAGAGCCAAACTCCGAATTACGCGGTATTTGGTGAATTAGGGAGAATACCTTTATCTGTTCTTTGCAAAGTTAGAGCTATAAAATTTTGGATTAAGATCATGAAGAATACCGACTCGGCTGTATATTCTATCTACTTAGATCAGTGGTCAAACATTAACGGTACATGTTGGGCTAATCAAATAAAATCGTTAAACGATAGGCTTTGTTTTACCAATATACGGTTACACTTTGACAAGAATCAAAATAGAAGTATAGAAAAAAGTAAGAAGTGAAGGAAAAGAAAAAGAAAACACAAATAAAACAGAATGCAGTTGAATTGCATTTTAAGAACTTTTTATTTGTCATTTAATTCAAATGGGAATTTTTCAGGAGTACACTTTGTCAGAGGGTAAATTAAACATGCTCATTGTACGATCTCCAAAACAATTCCACTGTTTTTAGAATTGTATAAAGTGCAGTTAAACTAGTAAGTACAGTACAAACATTTAAAGTGTTCAATGTTGCTAACAAATATTACAAAAATAATAAAATAAAATAAAAATATAAAAAAATGAAGAAGATAGAACAACAAATAAATACACATTAAAAAGGGGTTTGTTATATAGAATCGTTCAAGTCCATTCTATAATCAAACACAAAGAAATCTTCATAAAATGCACTCTGAATAAGCTCGATTGTTTTATTTGAAATATTCCTCCAAAACCACAACTTCCAATTCTGGCGTTGCTTACTGCGTTCTTCTAAAGATATCGGGTTTTTTGTATTTGCTTTTAAGATCGCGTCGCGAAGGATTGTCTCTGTGTTGTTTTGGTGAACATTCTTAAACAAGTCAGCAGGAAATTTACTGTTATCATGTATATAACCTTGTATTTGAAAAGCTGTCCACAATTTTCTTGCTAGCTGTAACTCAGTGATGCATCCCGTTTTTGCCTGGTGGCCCCGTATGATATAGTGATGAAGTAATGTGCGGATACTTGTATCAATAAATTGTTCTTTACTGGCTTTCTTAACGTTGTTGATAACAGCCTTCTTAACACCAACCAGTCTTAGAATCTGTTCAGCGTCTTCGTCGAAAGTCTCTTGTTTTGCAAGAAGGTCAATACGTGACTCACAAGGCATACAAATAGAAAATATTGGCGCCCAGTGAAGATCAGTGTCATACCCGAGGAGAATATAGTTTGATATTGCGACAAGAAACTCCTCAAAGGTAACGTCATTGCCACATTGACTGCTGGGTTTCTTCATTTTTCCGGCATTCTTCCATTTTGTTGGTAAATAAACTTGATCAATATACGACGAAAACAATCTGGAATAGGGATTTCTTGCCACTAGAAAACTTGTAGTATCTTTAAGACGTTTATCTGAAAAATCCATAGTTAGTTCAGTATGTTCTTTCATCAAACCATGCGTCTCAATTCTGGGCATGTCAAACACAGAGTTTACTTCGTCATCTTCTTCAAATACTGGCTGAACACCTTCAAGCGCCATAAAAATCTGAAATACAATAACCGTGTTGTGTGTATATTTTGATGCGTAAAAGCGGATCCGTAGTCTAAATTTAAATTTAGATTCAGTCCGCCAAATTCGATCCTTCACTCATAAATATGTGATTTGACTGAAAGTCTTTTGAATGAAGTTTCACTTTTCAGTGTTCTATAATGAGCATTAAAAAACAAACTAGTTGACAGCTACTAGAATGTATCCTGTATCTTCAAATATTCCGAAAGTAACAACACTAAAAGGACACTATATATAACTGAGTGAGAGAAAGAGAGAGAGAGAGAGAGAGAGATCTGTTAGATAGGCTAACTGAATCTACAAGAGTTTTGTTTTCGCATGAATTAAATATTGTCTAGTGTAAGAATAGTTAATTTCTTTCACTTTCCCATTCGCTTAAGGCTCAGTTATAGCGCCTTAATAAATTAAAGCACGTCAAGTCAATTTCTGAAAATTTACATTCTTCGGCTACAGAGCATGATGTTTGTTGCAATTCTTTATTTGAAATAGTCTGAGTAAGTAATAGATGTTACCTTCATGTAATGCTTGTTCATTACCATTTCGAGATATTAAGATGCCTCAATGTGATATGTATTCTAAACGATTGAAAAACATCATACTTCTTCCTAAACACTTGGAACATAAGGATGCCTCAATATAATATTGTCTTGTTTTTTAACCATTTTGAAACTTAAGGCTACCTCAATGAAATATTTGTTCTTAACCATTTTGTAGCATAAGCTTTCCTCTAGCTAACTCTTGTTTTTAAACATTTGAAACATTAGGCTGCCTCAATGTGAACTTGTTCAGTAAAATTCATGATAAAGCGTACTTTCTGGTATATTTATACCTCGAATTGGCGTTTCTGTGAGTAGTAAATACTTTAAGTTGCATGTACGCATTTGAGAAGCAAGGTAGAAAAAGATAATTATTTAACCGCCCCCACCCCACCCCACCACGCCACCCATCCCCAAAAATGCATCTTATGTTGAAGGACTAGGATCTGTAAACGTCGTTATATCTATGCTAGGATCTTTTAAAATATTTTTCTTCACTAAAGGTAAAACCACAGCGGTAAAAATATCTCTTGATTAAGACTTAAAAAAATAATGATTTATGAATGCCATTAAGGTTCAATTTCAAATAGGTTTGAAAATATAATTTCTGTTTTCATAAAATATGATTAAATCACAAAACCAAATATGGCAACACCCTAGATTTAATTAAAACTGATTTCATGCGGAAATATACTTTATCAGGTCACTGGTTCCGGATGAATAACTATAAAGACATAAGTACAGTCGGATAAAGGAAAAGTGTTTGTTGTAGAGAGGTTGTTGTTCTAGGGAGGTTTGACCAATCTTAAGTGTTGGACTAGCCGGTTCGAAGTATAATCGTAGCCATTATGGACTGCAGCAAAATAGGCTGGCTGTAGCCATTCTGCCCTCTTTAAATTTCAAAATTTGATTATTTTCACTTTATTAACATGTTGTATTATTATTATTATTATTATTAATCTTCATCAAATATGTATCTTTCAAAATTGATTTGTCAAATTTCCTGTTTCTGTGATTCTAACCAACAAGCAGAGATTATCAAATCTTTATAGTTTAATAAAAGCAGATTACAAATACATGTTACCATACATAAAACGCAACGGAGCATACACTCAGTATTAATTAAAGAAATTCAAAACGTCATATTGCAGACGCTGTATTCTCTTTTAAATTAATAAGCTGTGAATTCTCACATTTCAATGTTTTGCATTGTCGATGAATCAACAAATAACCTTGCAGATCCGTAATTAGAAAACCTTCAAGTTGACAAAGAAACTGCTTAATCATTTCACGCCGTCGCTGCATGTTTGTTAAATTCAAAATGGCAATCAGAAACATTTACCCACTTGGTTCACTGCATCCGCAATGGCTAGACTACTAATTGTTAACTGTGTAAACGTTAAAACTTTAGACTTTATAGACGCGTATATGCGCTGAAAATGTTTGGGCAATTCCAGAAAATCCATCTCGCTGACATCTGACGTTTCGTTTATGGGAGGTTTTAAAGTGTCGTGGGGAGAAATAATAGTGTATTAGCTCGTTGGGGAAAGGTGTCGCTCGAGAGAGGTGAATATGCACATAATTTCGACAGGCGAATTAGAATTGTTGTTGTAAAGAGGATACCGTTTGTGGGACGTGACGTCAGGGGAGGTTGGACTGTACTAAAGCACATTTCGAAAAATGTTAAAAGCATACCTAAGCTTTGCTATTAAAACTACTTTAATTACTTCAGAATCACGCAGAAATCAGTAATGTTATTTATCCAAATTTAGAACACAAGGCCCACTTTTAAGACCGATTCGGTAATTTCTGGTCTCATAAGTAGCACTTTACTTCTCTGCTGTTGCCAATAATATTTTCTCAGTTACAACATTCAAAAGAGTTGTGTGCATTAAAGAAAGAAAGAAAGAAAGAAAGTCTGCATTTCAGCACTAGAGGTTTATATCTATATCTCGTACATGTGATCTATATTGCATGCGTATATATACACATTAGAGATATAAGAGACAAATCTTTTTTCTCCTGTAGAGTGTGCAAGTTAAGAAGTACTATTTAGAATGATGTTTTGCCTATAAAATAAAGCTTCCTCTAGACAACTTTGATTTGATTTATTTACAGGGAAACAGAGTCATATTTTTATTACTAGATTCAGTTCCGGAACCAAAAAAACTTGAAACAGCAACAAGGTTCCTAAGAGGAAATCGTTATTTACTAATTTGCATGTCTCTTTGGTACTGGTTGCCTTTCTGACCGAAGCAATCTGAGAATTAAGGTATTTAAGTTTTGGAGGACGGTGTAAATCACAAACATCATCTTATTCCAGGGCACATCTCCAGGATACATGAGACCTCGGTTAAACGTCTCAATCAAAAATTCTGAAGTAGCGGATGATCAAACGTGCGACCGCCGTGCTAGAAGTCCTATGCAACTTATACGCCCCTACATATTTCATGTCTGTGTAACTATTATTGTTTATCTATTTTTCATAATAGTTGTTAATAAGGCCTATATATTGCTCTCTGTATGTTATGTTTGTCAAACAATCGGAGTCTCTTTGAAACTGGATTTCTGTATTGCATACTTCGTGACTACTTTGTGGGAGTTTTTCGTATGGGCAACTGGGGCCGGGTTACACTAAACACATACATCATGACATCTAATATTTTTTTGTTTTCTTTATGGAAAGGCAATATATAAATAAACCTAGCTTAATATCTTATGATATGAATGTAGTTTCACGTTCTATTGGATCCTTTATAAATCTACAATGTTTCATAAAGCACGCCCAGATTTGCATAAAGATAATATATTTCACCATTAGTGTAATTACAAGCACATATACATAACTATTATAAAAAAAGTGACAACGTGGCAAAACTTAATTGTTTTTGCGACTGAGCCTTATTGAATGAAAAGCAACTTATCCACTATTTTACGGTGAGTTCTACCAAAGACAAAAAAATAGTGAATTTACTCTTATACGCTGTGTGTCTTTTAAAAAGAATATTGCAAAACTCTTATTTCTAAGGTAGATTTAATATAAATTTAAATTTGGTCAAATTCCTAAGTTGGAACAAGTTTCAAAAAGCAAAGATTTCATTGTACATCTATTCTGTAAAACTGGTAAAACTTTCAAAACCCGGAAAGTATTGTAGCATATTTCTACCATAAAACAACCAGTGGAGGTTTGCAAACACTTTGATGTTAGTTACATAGTACTGGCGGTAATTCACGTTCGCAAGTTCGTTATCGCGAATATAATATAATTAACATGACAGTTTTTTGCAAAACTTAACTGGTTATCTTACAGCAAAAATTTACCACCACGTGACAAAAAATAATCAATGAACAGTTGAAAGAAAGACAGAGTAGTGACATTAATATGGACTTAAAAGCAAATAAATCTTAAGAAAACAAATAAAAAAAATAAAATAAAAATAAAAATAATCACGGTCATCGTGATGCATTACATTTAAAGAATACTTACTCGAGTGTCAAACAACAGACGGACGGACGGACGGACGGATTGGATGGATGGATATTCCTATGAATAGGTATTTATGTTGCTATACTATTATTTTCTCCATTGTGCTTTTTGCCACATTGAATAAATACATCCACATAAAAGCCTACTAAATGAATAACATCAAAGAAGATTTATTGTTAACAATTTGTTAACTATTGTTCCCACAGCCACCTAAGTATCTATTAGTTAGCTGGGACAGACGGACGGACAGGCGGACGGGCGAACGGATGGATGGATTTCATTTTATTCATTTTGTATTTACTATTTTCCGTAAATGAAAAAAATCTAACGTGCCTGCGTCCAAAAGGTGCTTCCAACCTTTGCCACTCTGCAATAACTGAGCTTGTATTTCTCAGAGATGTATAGAAGCCTACCACGCATCGGAAGCATTATGCGTCTTTTCTCTGGAAATTCGGCGCAAATATCGTGCATTCTCTTTGATCTTGCCATCAGCCTTGACTTTATCTGAGCATCTGAATAAAGGATATTCAATAAATAATCCTAGTATGGAAGTCCAGAATGAAGAAAAAACAAACAAACAAGAAGACCAAACGGTTCAAGACCGCTCACCTTAAAAAAGGGACTATCAAACAACTGCGTGCGTGCGTGTGTGCGCGTGCGCGTAATGGAAGTAGCTTCAAGAAAGTAGGACAATAGGTCAAGGTAAACGAAGGTCAAAGTGGAAGTCTGTGGAAGTCTGTTTGCAAGCTTATAAAATTTCAAAGACGTAGCTTCAAGTATAAGGTAGAAGGTCCCTTTGCCAAGGCAAAGGTCAAGGTCACATGAAGATCAAGGACAAAGGTGGATGAGGGACATTTTTAGGAGAGGGGTGCCCAATTGGATTGCGGTGGGTATCCGGATGAAGGCCAACGTCTTCCCAAACCCATCTAATAAATTAGGCAATGCTTAACCATAAATATCAAAGCTCTAGGCTTTTTACTTTATGACGAGAAGATTTGTTTCAACTTTTCTTATATAAATCAATGTAAAACCTAACGACCCCTTGGGCGTGACTAATTTTGACTCTAAGGCCATGATTTGTACAAACTTGGAGAGGTACCTAGACAATGCTACACAGCAAATATCTAAACTCTGGGCCTTATGGTTTCTGACAAGAAGATATTTAGGTTTTTCATAAATAAGTCTTTATGGAATGGATTGACCCCTAGGATGAAGACAAGTCTGGCCCTAGAGCCATGATTTATATGATTTGGGTAGAGGTCCATTAGATGGTACTACCGACGAAATATCTAAACTCTAACTCTTGTGATTTTTCAAACTTCTTCCTAAATAACTCTACGGCTGTCGCCAATTTTGACCAGGAGTGGGGTTGGGGGGGGGGGGGGGGGGGCAAGAATTTTACAAACTTAGTAGAAGTCCCCTAGAAAATGGTACAAACCAACAATCTAAATTCTATGAATATGATATATGACAGGACTTTTTTTCCCTGTAGCCTATTTAAACTCTAGTGACCCCTAGATAGAGGCAGTTCTGACCCCAGAGCAATAATTTGATATATTAGTTTGGCATAAGTCCACAAGATGATGCTTTAACTCAAATATCTAAGCTCTAGGCTTTGTACTTTCAGACAAGAAGATTTTTAAGTTTTCCCTTTTAGTTGCCATGGCAAGCAGAGTTCTGCATGGAATTCCAATTTTACACAGTATAAAGCCTTAGGGATCATCCCTGTTTAGTTTTAATGCAATTGGCCCAGCGGTACGGAAGGAGATGTTGTTTGAAGTTAACTGTGGACGGATGACGGACGACGGAAATAATAGCTTCCTAAAAGCTACACCTGACCTTCGGCCAGGTGAGCTGAAATATGTTATATGTAAAGTTACACAGGATCAGGCCACAAATCTTTCCGAGTTAACAAACGATCGAGACTTGCTGCGTACAAGTTTGAAATTTTACAAATTTTATTTTTTGCTTTGTTCTAGGCCTACTTATGGGACAACA
This sequence comes from Cyclina sinensis, assembly GCA_012932295.1. NCBI lineage: Eukaryota > Metazoa > Mollusca > Bivalvia > Venerida > Veneridae > Cyclina > Cyclina sinensis. The sequence continues at coordinate 14,500,473 of JAAONU010000010.1, forward strand.
TTCATATAATTTCGTCGTCGCAGTCGTGAAAAAGGTCAGGGAATATCTATATGTAATTTTACAACATAACCATGTTTAAAGAACTCTTATGCCTAACGTACCTTCATCATTCCTCGTGAGATTTGCCCTAACCTTATCAAAAGAAATGAGAGTAATAAAGGCGCAAGGTCCCAGTACAACCAGAGCCAGCAGTAGATGTTTGGATTTAAGTCTATTCATCCTGAAATGAAATATTTAGATACAAATCTCAGCGGTAGTATTCTATTTTACCAATTAAGAAACAACCGAACGGACGAATGATATAAATAATCATTTACTCAGAAAAGACATACACAAGAACTGACAAGCATATAAATAAAAGACTGACCTAATATGTCTTTTCGGTATTCAGTTTCCGTCCGTAAATCCTTGTATTTCAAATGTAAGTTTTTTAACGATAATTTTTGTCAACATGAAAGACGCTATCTATAAAAACAGCCATGTTTGATAATGTAAGGCAATCATCCGACCGGAAACCAATACTCATCTCAACCTCCATCCACAGCGGTTCCGCCTCGTGTGCTTTCATGTCTCATTTCATATTTTTAAGTGCGTCTATTTTACTTAAAAAACAACAAGCATATAACCGACAAAAATGCTCTTGTTTGACTGTATGTATCTTTTATCTCTGTTTTAAAATGCTTGCAACGAATCAGAACAAAAAAAGTCAGCCATATGAACGCTAAGTCTTAAGCCTAAATAAAGTTCATTTTACATAGTTCTTTGAATGTGTTACAATATTACTACGCTTAAATTTTATAACAAATACACGATATTGCTTAAAACTCAACGTAGACTTAATTTATTTATGCATAACCTTTAAGTTGAACTAAGTGTCATAGCAAACGGACTGAAACTTGTTGTCTACGGTTCAATCGGGTTATATTGCTTAGTTTCGTGTGTGAAAAAGAGCTGCTCGTGACTTAAACGCGTGTTTCTGATGCAAAAATCATCAGCATTAAAGAACAAAATGCAATCTGACTAAAGTACACGATCTTCCCACGGTTCCTAACCGCGTAGCGATTTTTTATACGCCTTAACTAAAAAAGCAGGTCGTATTATGGGTCGGCGCCCAGTTTTGTACAAAGCATATCGTCAACAAGCATGTTGGTATTTTAGTAATACTTAAGATATCTGTTCAACATCATGAGACGTAGTGTCGCGTGCATGAACCAGGTCTTTAGGTTAAAAGTCAAAGTCACACTTTGAGGTCAGATGAAAACGGTTGTCCGGGGCAAAACTTCTACATTCATTGAGGGATTTTATCGTAACTTTAAACAAGAGACACCGCAAGCGGGGGCCACGCTCGATTTTTTTCCAATTTCCAAAGACAAAACACATCAGAGGAAGCACATTGTGGTGAACGGATTTCAAATGAAACATCACTTGGAAATATAATTATCAAATACATCCATATCAATTTTTGCAAAATTCAATAATTTGATCTTGCCTGTCAATAACATTTAAAAGTCAAGATCATACTTGAAAGAATCAAAATGTCGGATTTGTCATAAGTATAGTTTTGTCCAAGTATGAATCAAATCCATAAATAAGTAACAAAGTTATGACAATTTGAGCAAAATTTAATATTTGACCTTGATTGTCAATGTCATTTTAACGTTAAGGTCACACTTGAATAATTTAACATTATCGGCTTTGTCATTATTGTTGTTTTGTCTCAGTATGATTAAAATCCAACCAAAAATAACAAAGTTATTGCCAGTTTTAGCAAAATTCAATATTTGACCTTGATGGTCAATGTCATTTTAACGTTAAGGTCACACTTGACTAATTTCACATGTCGGCTTTGTCATTATTGTTGTTTTGTCCAAGTATGATTAAAATCCAACCACTAATAACAAAGTTATTGCCAGTTTAAGCAAAATTCAATAATTTGATCTTGATTGTCAAGGTCATTTAAAGGTCAAGGTCATACTTGAAAATCAAAATGTCAGATGTGTCGTAAGTGTTGTTTTGTCCAAGTATGAATCAAATCCATAGATAAATGAGGAAGTTATGACAATTTAAGCAAAATTCAATTACTTGACCTTGATGGTCAAGGTCATTTTTAGGTTCTGTCATGATTGTTGTTTTGTCCAAGTATGAATCAAATCCAACCATAAACAACAAAGTTTTGACAATTTAAACAAAAATCAATAATTTGACCTTGATGCTTATGGTCATTTTAAGGTGTAAGGTCACACTTAAATAATTTTACATGTTGGCTTTGTCATAAGTGTTGTTTTGTCCAAGTTTGATTAAAATTTAACCATAAATAACCAAGTTATGGCCAGTTTTAGCAAAATTTAATAATTTGACTTTGACTGTCAAGGTCATTTAATGGTCAAGGTCAAACTTATAATCATAATGTTGGATTTGGCATAAGGGTTGTTTTATCCTAGTATTAATCAAATCCATAAAAGAAAATGAGAAAGTTATGACAATTTAAGCAAAATTCAATCATCTGACCTTTTAGGTCATGGTCAAATTTGAATTATTCAACATGTCGGTTTTGTCATAAGTGTTGTTTTGTCCAAGTATAAATCAAGTCAATAAATTAAAAAGTTATGGCGAATTTTAGCAAATTTCAATAATTTGACCTTGACTATGGTCCTACTCAGGTCAAGGTCGTACCTGAAAGAATCATTATGTTTGATTTGTCTTAAGTGTTGTTTTGTCCAAGTATGAATCAAATCCCTAAAGAAATAACAGTTATGGCCAATTTTAGCAAAATTTAATAATTTGACCTTGAAGCTGAAGGTTATTTATGAGTCAAGGTCAAGTTCAGTCTGGTTCGCTTGAAGGTCTTGTCAAGTGAGTTGTTGTGTCCAACTATGAAGACAATCCAACTAATAATAAAAAAGTTATGACCAATTTTAGCAAAATTCAATAATTTGACCTTGAAGGTGAAGGTGTTTTATGAGTCAAGGTCAAGTTTAGTCTGGTTTAGTCCAGTCTACTTGAAGATCTTGTCCAAAGTGTTGTTGTGTCCAAGCTTGAAGACAATCCACCTATTAATAATAAAGTTATGGCCAATTTTAGCAAAATTGAATATTTTGACCACGAAGGTGAAGGTCATTTATGAGTCAAGAACAAGTTTAGTCTGGTCTACTTGAAGGTCCAAAGGGTTGTTGTGTCCAAGTATGAAGACAATCCATTTACTAATATAAAAATATGATCAATGTTAAAGTTTTCGGACAGGAAAGGCAATGACACCATGACTATAGCAAGAACTCGATTTTTTCTTCAAAAAAAGTCGAGCTAAAAATGTTCCCAATTGTCAGGCGGAGTGTTGCATGCCAACTTCAGGTCCCTGTTGCCAAGGTCAATGTCACAAATAGAGGTCAAAAGTCAGATAAAAGTATGAAAATGTGTGAAAGACCATTTAGTCATCATGAATTCAGAGATTCCATCACAAATGTTCACCATCATGAGACTGATTGTTACACGCATAATCCAGGTCCATATTTTTGCAAGGTCAAGGTCCCTAGAGATGATGCACTAGGAATACTCAATCTTGCTTCCCTACTTACACCTCTTTTTTCCATTATGCCCCCATCTTCACCAAAAGTTTTTGTGACAGGCGTATTTTGTGACAATGGCGCCCTTCTTAAGATATGATTTTAATCAGATTGCAATAAATGAAACGAAAATGTCTGACAAAATCATAAGAGAGGTTAAATCTAAAATCTTTGGGTGACTTTTCATCAAAGTATGTTATCACTATTCCGACAGCGTAGATGCAGAAATAGCCGATCTGGGCGCTGCATAAGTATTTAACAGCTTGCCACGACACCAAGTTAAAGGTTATGCATAAATAGAAAACTCTGCCATGAGTTTAAATTAAGTTCTTGTATGTGTAATAAATCTTAAGTGTAGTAATACTGAAACACATTCTATTAATTGTGACTGTGTCTTTTCTTCCTCTATTATAGACTGTGTACTGTGTTGTACACGAAGCAGTTTTATTTTCCGAAATTTGCTTAATTGTTCTAGTCGAAAGATTTCTGGAACTATTTTTTAAGCTCATAAATATCAAAAGCGTGCAAAAAGGCCCTTAAGAGCCGACTATCAAATAATACCAATTTGGGAAGGGGGTGGTGGTGAAACACCCCAAAAAAATGGAAGCTACTTATTTTCTATTACAATCTTTTATGATATAACAAACCTACAAACATTGATTTCAAGAATTCACTTAGAGGAGTGACAACTGTTGTAACAAAAGACATGAAATTCTGCTAAAACATAAGAAACTAGATTAGCATCATGTTTCAGCTGTTCACTTGTACCACGGTGAATTAAGGCTTTCAATCTCTAAGACCCAGCTGCATACTCAGCGAAGTAAGTGCAGTTCCTGGATAATTATTCCTAACTTGGACTATCAGACTTTCCTTTACTTTCTCGGATGTGCCGTCATTCGGAACACCTCGGGCGACTTCAGTTAGTCTTTATACGAAGTTGTCGGAAAAGGCCGAGTTGTTACGATTGATCTCATATTAAGGGATAAGATAATGAACTAACTGTTTGTAAACTTTATTTCAAAACATTTCTACATTATACAGTATTGCAGTGATAAACCTTTTAGTCTAAGAGTTGATGAATCTGTGTTGGTGTGGCAGAAACAGAAGAATGTATTTTACACGAAGCCAGTAAGGTAAGTGGTATACAAAAATAACAACAAAAGTATCTTCAGTCAGTAAAAAATCAAGACTGCGGATTAGAAATTTAACAGTTCAGAAATAAAATCTACTTCAACTTCATGAACTTAACAAAATAATCTATAGAAAGCCTGCCTCATTCAACAAAACTGCATAAGGTTTATATTTCATCACACATTGTGCTATCTGAATATTAATTAGGATGTTTTTCATAGTACAATTAAGCAATAAATACATGTGGATAAGATCGTTTCTAGATTAGTAAAATTCTCAAAAGATAATTATTTATTAATTTTTTTGTGAAAAAAAGTTGAAGGTAGATTAATTAATGTGGTGTTGATTGGACGAAAGTGCAGGAAAAACACTTTGTACAATTTCATCATGGAAAACAGAAGTCCTTAAATTCAAGATCACGCCTGAATCCTTAACATACGCTAACAATTTGTCTGAAAAAAAAAGAAATTACAAAAATGTCCTGAAAATGAACATCTTTTTAAAAAGGAAAAACAAGTCAGACAAACTGATTATACTTTCTGCTTTTACAATTTTGTTGGATTGCTAAAATATTTTACAATACATTCAATAAAATAAATAAAAAAAACATTTTATTAAAGGAATCTGGGGCCACTTTCACAAAAAGTCTTAAGTTTTTTCATAAGTTAAGACTTAAGTTTGGACTTAAGTTAAAAGTTATGATGAACTTAAGTTCTAACTTAGTCAGTTTCTCGAAAAAACTTAAGACAATCTTATCTGTTCCTGACTTAATTCTGGTCTTAAGTATTGAATATATCGATGTTTCATCATTGCTACGCTGTTAAATCTGTAAATTTTAAACCGGTAATGTGTCAATCATCCATAGAATGATGTAATACAATCTTTGAGCAATAAATTACATATCACACGAGCACAATTTAATATCATTGCACGATGTCCTCGTGCTATCCCTGTACAATCAAACTACTCCTTATTGGAATATTAACAGTTGGACTCGCACCATTCATCATGAGACAACGAAATTTTAGTAAGAAAGAACTTGATGTAATTTTTTTGAGTTTGAAAAAAACAAAAGCACCTTGCAGGCAAAGATGTCGCAAGTAATAACTAAGCAGACGAAAGACAGAATTTGGGAGGCAATCACTGAAAAGATAAATCAATATTTTTTTATTTGAATTCTTCATTTCGTTGCTTTTTAAGAGTCAAAAATGAGCTTAAATTGTTTCATGAAAGTGGCCCTTGGTGCTAAGGGCAGAGTTAGACCATATGAAGGAATCATGGCTGGAGCCTGGCCACTTGGCTACAATATCTGTTATGTTCATGTTGGAATCGCAAACAACCTGCGTGTTTATGGAATGGCTACCCTTTCTATTAACATACAAATGTTCATTTTCTCTCGGGGCCTTAATTAGAATGTGTTAGGAAAGTTAGTTTTTTCCGCAAACTGCTGCATGGTTTGAAGAAGCTGACGTCCAGTCGGGTATGAAATAAACATTCTACAGTTGTCTGTCAATGATTGACTAACATCTCTAACACACCGAGAAATACTTGATCGACTAAGGTTGTGACAATATCCTACTGTTTGCTGGAAACTGCCAGTAGCATAGAACTTTAATGCAACAAGAACTTGCATATACACTGGCAAACTATGTGACCTGTTAGTAGGTCGCACTAAATGGCCTTGCAGTAACTGGCACACCTGTAAAATTGCTGGTCTGGATAACCGGTACATAGTTATTAGGTCTTGGTCGTCCAACACTTCTAATGGGTTACTTCTGTCCCTAAATATACGCGGCCTCTCAGATGACGTCTTCGAATTAAAACATAGCGCGCAGCCATTATGATATTGAAATTTCTGACTTAAGTCACCTATTTTAGACTTAAGTCACCTCCCTAGGTGACTTAAGTTTTCACTTAAGTTTATGCTTAAAAATTGACTTAAGATTTTTTATGAAACAGAGATAAGACAAAACTGGACTTAAGCGACAACTTAAGTTCAAAAATGAACTTAAGTTGTTTCGTGAAAGTGGCCCCTGGTGATTAAGCAGCATATTATGCTCTATGATTTTATGAATCATTTTTCTGGTATGTTACAATATTTGTAGTTGATTTAGTTTATGTATGTATGTGAACTTTAAATAAAAGCTTTTACGATGATGAATAAGTATGGAACACTGAATAAATATCAAGATGTAACATTGTAAAAGAAAAATCTACAATAATTTACCTACACAATAATGAGAAACTTTTCGACTGTTAAAACAAAATTCCTGTTGCATTTGGTCTATAAATAAAAAAAAAAAATGGAAGCTGTTGTGTACATAAACCCTACCCGCTTCAAACGAAACACATCAAAACTATACGAGATAAATATAAAAAAAAACACTGATTGAACACGCAAACCTTAACATCACTAGATATTGGAACAGTGACTGAAAATGACATATGAGTATTCGAACATATTTTCTGAAGCAATACATGCAATGTAAATGTCAAACATGCATACAAATTTTGAACAATCTCTTTGTCAAACTAGTCCACAAACATATGTTATCTAACATATTCAAACTGTTTATTTTAGGGATACAATCTTTAAGAGAGAATGGAGCCAAGATTTAAAAAATGGTGACAAATACAAGAAATTTTGGTAATTAGTGATGTTGTCTGTATTTTCAAATCCAATACTTTTTTTTATAATTTTTCAATATTTGATTCATTTTTGTCTTTCAAAAACATCTGTATTTTTTTTAAGCATAGCTTAAATAAAAAAAACTAAAGAAAACAAACAAAACTATTGTGTAAATATAAAACAATATCACAGAAATAAGAGCTAAAATAAAACTTTGATTGAATAATACCCATTTCATTTTATAAGACTATAAAAACATAAACTGTATAAAGTTAAAGAGAATACTGCTATATAAATTCAACAAAAACAAATGAGCTTAAAAACCAAGTAAATTATGTATAAATTATGTATAAATTATGTTTAACTTATGTATAAATAAATTCTGAGATCCAAACTCTGGGAATAATGTATTAACCACTGACATCTGTAAAACAGAACTTAATCAATTACCGTAATGTATTTATCCTGACATATCTGTAAAGTAAAATAGTACAATTTATACTGTAAAGGTTGGTAATGACCAGAAAAATTTCCACATGATCATATATTTAACACCCTCTTACTTCATGTATGACCAGAAAAATTTCCACATGATCATATATTTAACACCCTCTTACTTCAAGTATGATCAGAAAGATTTCCACATGATCATATATTTAACACCCTCTTACTTCATGTATGACCAGAAAAATTTCCACATGATCATATATTTAACACCCTATTACTTCAAGTATGATCAGAAAGATTTCCACATGATCATATCTTTAACACCCTATTACTTCAAGTGTGACCAGAAAGATTTCCTCATGATCATGTCTTTAACACCCTATTATTTCAAGTATGATCAGAAAGATTTCCACATGATCATGTCTTTAACACCCTATTACTTCAAGTGTGACCAGAAAGATTTCCTCATGATCATGTCTTTAACACCCTATTACTTCAAGTGTGACCAGAAAGATTTCCTCATGATCATGTCTTTAACACCCTATTACTTCATTTATGACCAGAAAGATTTCCACACGATCATATCTTTAACACCCTATTACTTCAAATATGACCGGAAAGATTTCCACATGATCATATCTTTAACACCCTATTACTTCAAGTATGACCGTAAAAATTTCCACACGATCATTCCTTAACACTCTATTTCTTCAAGTATGACCAGAAAGATTTCCACATGATCATATCTTTAACACCCTAATTCTTCAAGCATGACCAGAAAAATTTCCACATGATCATATTTTTAACACCCTATTCCTTCAAGTATGACCAGAAAAATTTCCACACGATCATATCTTTAACACCCTATTTCTTCAAGTAATGTAACCAATAGACCAAACACCAAATCTGTGTGTACCAATATTGATCTCCTCATCCAAGTCTACTAGTTAACAAATACATTAAAAAAGTTCATAGTGAAGTAATAGAAGTAAACTCCAAATAATAACAATTTTGTCTTAACAGCAAACTAGAATCTATAACAATAACAACCAGCATAGAATATATAACTGACCCTTAAAAAATTCTACATTCTCTAAAAATCTACTGTAGATCTATTCATGTCATCATTTGGAATGATGTAAAAAGAATAAATATTGTGCTGGTTTTTTTTGTTTGATTTTTTTGTCTGAGAAACAAAATAAATAAACTGGCCATGGACCTAAGTCAGGTAAACCTTTTTTATTAAGTAAATTAACTTTGATTGTATGGAATGTATAACACTGATTAAAACAACTTAACAATTATAATCTTTGAAAATCACAACTACATGTATATCACCCTTGTCAACATCTGGGGTGCCATCTTCTTCCTCAGAAAACCTCAGATTTAAAATTTTCAAAATATGTTGTCCAGTGAACAAAACATTGAGTTATATGTATTTGGTCAATAATCTGATAAAATTTCCTGACAGAGCAGTAATAAGACTGTTAGTTAAATCAGAATAAAATCTTCATACAAAATCAACAAATTAAATGTATCACAAATAATTTTCAATCATTAAGTACAAACATAACCAATGGGCTCTTTCTCATAAGCAAGTCACAAAATTCTGGCCACCTCTCCTTCACCAAAAAAAAAAAAAAAAATAAATAAAAAAAAAAAAAATAAATGTTTGGCACATGACTACCTTCACAAACATTCTAACAACATGAATCTTTCATCAGAAAGAAAGTATCATTTAAAATGCTTGCATCTTATTAGATATCAATTTACCTCTCAGGTCAGCTACCCATTTACTTAACAACCTTATTGTTACCAAGAATGACACTGTCAGGTCCACTACTCTTTATTCCATTATCCCTTACCATGCTAAATATCTAAAATGGACTTGTCCATGTTTCAACTGGACAGATCCATTAATAAACAAATAAAATAAGTGAACTGAAAATCAACACATTGCCATCAGAAAAGTGAAGTGTTAATTATGGCAGAGCTTATTGTAAATTTACCAACTGAATGGCGAATAGTGTAGCCCATGATCAGACTGTGTAGGCTTGGTCTGCACTGATCGAAAAGGCAGAACAAAATTGCCTCCAGCAGGGTAAGAGTTATTGGTATTTCTGACTGTAGATCAAGCATGTGTAGACAGTATGTCTCAGATGCTCCTACTTTGCCCGATCTGCAAGAAAATCGCAGGTTGCATCTGGTCAATAGTAAATGGTGAGTTACCAGTGGTAACTTACCACACAAATTTTCAGGATATATGTAGTGGATCACTATTTCCATACACCACTCACAGTCAAGGGAGCAAAACTATGCATTTAAGCCAGATGGCAGTCGAGAATACCCAAAGGTATCAAAGGGTAATAATGAAATAAGGAGAGTGGATACTGAGGGGTCAGCCCTTCATCATTCACCCGTCTGTATAGACAATTCAGCAATAATAACTGACCACAGACTGTCTTCCATCCTGTAAGAATCAACATAGCTGGTAGCGACCAGAAGAACATAACCATCTCATGTAAACTGATGTTACCCTTAGCTCAATGGATAACCAGAACGTCTCATACATATTCCACTGGAACAACATTTCCATATCAAACCATCTCACATTACTCAAAAACGAAAGACTGTGAGAAACTGTCAACTTCAATGTAAATGACGTTAAAATAGATAAACAAAAAACAACAGGCATTACTCCTGGAAAAAAAGTAAAACAATCTTTGGTATGAGATTTCTTAAAAAAAACACAATTAACTTAGCAATGTTGTAATATTTGGCAACAAAGGAAGAAGTGTTTTGTTTTGAAAACAGCATTAAAATTACACCCCTCTACCAATTAACAAACACTTGCTAATGTAAATAATAACATTATCAAATGAAAATATCCTAAGTTTAAAATTGTCACCACCATCATTCTTGGCATTTTCAGCCAAATCCATAATCAAAGAAACATCTTAATATATTTGATTTACAAACTTTCTTGCCACCTTCATACTGAGGAACATAGTCTATCAGAATAATATTATAAGCTCTGAAAAATAAGCAACAATAATCTTATGTCTGAGTAAACACTAAAAAAAAAACCTGTTAGCTTCTAAATGCTCCATTCTATCCATGTAAGACGTCTGTGTAAATTAATACATGTCATGAAAACAGAGGAAGCACAATGATGCCAATGGAAGACATTAAAAGCTAAAAAACAACCATCTTGTAATATCATTCCTAGCCAGAGACTTAAAACACATTTACATGTACCACATGAGCAGACAATAATTGGAGAGTGTCTAGAAACACTGCTAAATCTCTGTGGCAAATACTGGAATATATGAGTAAGCTTTGAAAATATACACACAAATATATAAAACCTTTACCACACAAAAATGAGCAGTTTTGTAAAACCAAAACATGACAGAAGTATGGCTGACCAGTTCTTCTATAACTGAATGATTGCTTGTGAAACTGCTTTCATGTGACATGCTTAATTCATTTCCTAATTTAACACAGAAACATGATGAAACTAACTCGACACTAAAACATGGTACATGGGTTAAAAAATACGCCGTAAATATCTACAGTGTAGCAAGACAGGTGTAAGGTTCATCAGTACAAATATGTGATAAAGTTTTTGAACTTGTTCAATCTCCCTACAATGGGGGACATTGGTGGATTATCTACCCTGAATACTCTCTAATATTACTTTGGTCCTTCCATTTGGATTCCTCTGCTTTCATCGCTATTTTCTCTTTTGGTATGGTGACAATTAACAGATGAAATTCTGCTTATCTATTTTACAGGCACATTTAATTTAAAATGAAAAATAATTGATAATTTACAGAAAATTAGATGTTCAATTTGTTTTTCCATCAGGCATTTTGACACTTAGAAATTGTTCATTTGGTATAAATGACAATCCATCCAAAAACAGTTCAACAACTAGATATATTAAGACTTACATTAACCATTAACCTGCAGAATTTTTGTAATGGATTTGCCCAGCTTTGAATTTGTAGCAGTCCATTCAAAGTTTAAAGGGTTTCAATATCAAAACATAAAATTGAGCTACCAACAGTATAGAGTCTGGTCAGACTGGACGAATGTGCAGGCTGGCCTGGCTCTATACTGGTGGCAAAGGCTAATCACTTTTGGTTCCAGCAGGTTAAAGGTTAATGCATTGAGTTTACCTGCTGTACTTAGATTTTTAACTTGACACCATCTACAGCAGGTAAAAATTCATTCCATATCACATTAACAAGATTTTATAGAAAATAGAAAATTTAGATTTAAGGAAATGTCTCTTTGAAGAATTTTTCCCATATGTAAGAATTTGAACAAGACCAAGTAAACTTTATACAAACAATTTCAAATAAGGAAGCAAGGCTTACTGCTGAAAGGCGAGGAAACACACCAATGACAAAAAAAATATTATATACTAGATGGATCGTTTAACCTGATGGACTGTTTAACAACCAGATGGACCGTTTAACAACCAGATGGACCGTTTAACAACCAGATAGACCGTTTAACAACCAGATGGACCGTTTAACAACCAGATGGACCATTTAACAACCAGATGGATTGTTGAACAACCAGATGGACCGTTTAACAACCAGATGGACTGTTGAACAACCAGATGGACCGTTTAACAACCAGATGGACCATATTACAACCAGATGGACCGTTTAACAACCAGATGGATTGTTTAAAAACCAGATGGATTGTTTAACAACCAGATGGACCATTTAACAACCTGCTTTCAAATAATGTAGACAATGTTTGAAAAAAAAGGAGCAAAAACATTGTCTGGACTTTAAGTTAATGGAATTAAGATGAACATGTTTATGCAAGATCTGAGTAGACAGCAATACACTTGACATTTTAAACAACAAACAGCTGACAAAAATATTTAGCAAGATCTGGTTGGTGTTACATTTAAAATGTGTTCCAATGATTATAATGGCATGGATACATGTACACAAGACATATTGTTTTGTAAAGTTCTTGCTTTCATTGTGATGAACATTAAAGCAGCCCATTCATAGAAAACTGAATCCCTTCAAAATAGTTTAAATATTTATCAGGAATAAATGATCAGAAAAAATCTGTTTCCAGTAAAAGATTCTTAGTATGTGTCACCGATCTTTTAAAATAATACTCCCCCTAGTCTACAGCATGATGAATGATATAGACTTTAACAGTATACGCTTATAGTGCAGCACTGTTTAACCCTGTTCAAATATATTTAAGTCAGATTTTCTCAAAATTCTTAGTAAATTTTCAGTTGTTTTGTTGAATATAATTTTGACTATACATTTGGTGACTGACAAAATGTCTTTGAAAAGGAATTCATTTTTTTCAAGAAAAGTGTGAATAGGCTGCTTTAAAAGAGATCCTATAATACAAAATGTATATGCATTTGCAAGAGATACCAATTGCAAGAGACAGACAAACACCTGAAAAGAGGTAGAAAATCCTCTGATCCAATTAGTTACATACATCTACATAGAAATCAATACGGCATCTTGTTCATGTGAAGAAGGAAAAAATATGACAACCTTTTTTGTCCTTCAAATGCAAACAAAACACAACTACATGTATAAAAGAACAATGATATTTCTATATAACATATTTACATATTATAACATCAAATGAATAACTGCTTTATATCTGTTATATTATAACATCAAATGAATAACTGCTTTATATCTGTTCAGGATTTATAACTATAAAAAAACTGGTAACTGTCACATGAAATTAATTCACATGAATCCCTTCCACTATGCAAATTTTTACTACTGTTGAAACCCGCAAAAATACCCCAAACATATTCCAATAACAATCCATTGGCAAGCAGATACACTAACCCAGGGCATCGCATCTATTTTTCTCAACAGTTTTTATAAACAAGGGCATAACAACAATAATCATAACTGAGTAATTTTGAGTAGTACTGAGCAGTACCTTTTAAAATTATTCTGCACAAGTAGTCCATATTGGAATGCCGCTAAAACAACTTTTTCTGAGTTACTTTGAGTAGTATCATATCTATTCTGCACAAGTAGTGCATATTAGTGAAGTTCCTCAAGAGCACGAGTAAATTTGAGTATTTCAATCAACGACATATTGAGTCTTTTCTCTAAACACTGGTAGAAGAATTCTGGAGCCTGAAAACAAAATGAAAAACAGGTTTCATACACTAAACAAGATCAATGAAAAATGGATTCATACTTACAGTTTAGGTGTTTTAGGTCAATTAACGTAAAAGGTACTTCTGAATGTTGTTTTAGAGTTTTGAACATTTCTGAAATCTTTTATCCAAACTTTACTTTCTATATAAAGACTAGAACAAAGACACAGAATTTTGCCTTTGTGAAGATCACAAGATAATCAAGTGTTATTAAAGTCAGAAGATAATGGAGTCTAAAGTCTTGTCTGTATATCTGAGCTTTTCTGAGAAAACATAATTATACAAGTTCATACCTCAACTCTCATCTGTTTCAGCTGCATAAGAAGTTTTCCATCAAATTCCAAGAAGGCAGGTATACATCTGTTAACAAAGAAGCCAATTTGAAAAGAGTTTGTTTGGAAAACAATAGTGTCATGATGGCCCTTAATTCCTCACCTGTGTCCCATTGCTAAGGGGCCATAACACTGAAACCCATCATCGGATGAGGTTGGTTCAGGAAACGAGATGACCCATATTCAAACCCAACCTAGAGATCATCGAGACCAACATTCTGAAGTTTTTAATGCCATCTGGACAACAAAAAAATGATCTCTCAAGTTTAAACAAGGTAAATCTGTGTTTTGACCTAGTTTTTAATCCCTGATGAAATATATTCAAACATGACCTAGATACCATCAAGACAAACATTCTGACAAATTTTCATTACATTTGGAGGAGTAATGTAGCCTCTAGAGCAATAAAGAGGTTGTACTGTGTTTTGACCATATAACCTAGTTTTAGACCCAAGATGACCCATATTTGAACTTGGCCTAGATATTATAAGGAAAAACATTCAGACAATTTTTCATAACATTTGAATAAATAAAATGGCCTCCAGAGTGTTAACAAGGTAAATCTGTGTTTGACCAGATGACCTAACTTTTGACCCAAGAAGACCCTCAACTCAAAGATGACCTAGATATCGTCAAGACAAACATACTGACAAATTTTCATTATATTTGGAAAAAAAGGTACCCTTCAGAGTGTAAATAAGGTTTTTTCTGTGATCTTTTTTTTTTTGAACAAAGATGACCAATATTCAAACCTGACCTATATATCATCAAGGCAAATATTATCACAAATTTTCATGACATTTGGAAAGAAAATCTAGTCTCTAGAGTGTTAACAAGGTTTTTCTATATTTTGCACATGTGACCTAGTTTTTGAACCAAGATGACCCATATGAAGTGTACAGTGATGGTTCTTGTGCATTGCAATCCGTCTCAATGAGATCTATTGACCTTTGAAGCTTCAAGTCAACAGGTTTGATAATTTAGGAGTTATGCTCCGGACAAGAAAATTAAACAAAGGGGCATAACTCCAAAATCATGAAGTGCAGAGTTATGGTTCCTGTACACTACAATTCAACTCAATAAAACCTATCTATGTATCAAGTCAAAAGCTTTGATAATGTAGGAGTTATGCTCCAGACAAGAAAATTAAACAAAGGGGAATAACTCCAAATTCAAAAGAGCAGAGTGATGGTTCTTAAGCAATGCTCTCTGTCTCAATGAGATCTATCCACCTAGAAAGTTTCAAGTCAATAGCTTTGATAGTGTTGGAGTTATGCTACGGACAAGAAAATTAAACAAATGGGAATAACTTCAAAATCAAGAAGTGCAGAATAATGGTTCTTAAGCAATGCAATCTGTCTCAATGAGATCTATCAACCTATGAAGTTTCAAGTAAATAGCTTTGATGGTGTTTGAGTTATGCTACAGACAAGAAAATTAAACAAACGGAAATAACTCCAAAATCATGAAGTGCAGAATGATGGTTCTTGTGCATTGCAATCCGTCTCTGTTAATGAGATCTATCCACCTATGAAGTTTCAAGTCAATAGCTTTGATAGTGTTGCAGTTATGCTCCAGACAAGAAAATGAAACAAAGGGGAATAGCTCCAAAATCATGAAGTGCAGATTGATGGTTCTTGTGCATTGCACTCCGTCTCAATGAGATCTATCCACCTAGAAAGTTTCAAGTCAATAGTTTGGAGTTATTTCTGGGCAAGAAAATTAAACAAAGGGGAATAACTCCAAAGTCAAGAAGTGCAGAGTGATTTTTCTTGTGCACTGCACTCTGTCTCATTGAGATCTATCCACCTATGAAGTTTCAAGTTAATAGCTTTGACAGTGTTGGAGTTATGCTCCAGACAAACATATGGACGCCACCCGCCCTCCATGGGTAATCCCATAATATGTTCCGTCTTGGACGGGCGTATAAAATGGAATAAAGTTTGTCTAGAAATTCAAGCTGGGCAGAGTCCTGATCATTCTGCATGGAAGTGAAATCTAGCAGGATATTGTTTAAATAGGTCAAACAAGAAAGCAAATATAGGCAAACATGCATTACAGCTTTTACGTTTCAGCTCTGGTAGGTAACTATATAAATATGGAAAACGAACATACTCGGTAAGTTTAACATTGCGTAGCCATTTCACTAATTCCTCCTGACCCATGGATAGTAAAACTGAATTTGAAGGCACTGGGGTCCCTGCAACATAAGACATTGTTAAAAGAATTAGTTTTAAAAGATAGAATTAACAATAAGGAAAATAACTGCTTATCAGACTTATTAAGTATTTTCAGCAATACTCCTAGTCCCTTTGTAAAGCTAATAAATCTATGTTTAAGATACGGGGATACGACAGTTTTGCATCACTGTGAACCAGCTGTAAACTTTCCAAAGAAACTGCTGTAAAGTAAGTTGCCTTGACGAAACCTTACTATGTCATGTTTGCTAGGTACACCTATTCATTCAGAGAAAATTACTCCATTACTTAAAAAAATCAAAGCCCTGAAAGTACTGCAAAACCTGCCGCATAGTGCTGGGTTTATGTTTTCAAGTCATGGATACATGCATTTAATACAATACCTTTACTTAAAAAATATAGTGAGTGTACTGTTTTTAAAGGAAAATGTAATTCCTTCATTTTTTTTTTGTTTTCAAAAAGGGAAAGATAACCCATTCACTTATTTTTTTTTTAAATGGGAGGATACATCTCTTATATCTCATAAAAGACATCTCTATAAGATTTCAACAAGGGAAAGTAACTTTTAAATATGCAAAATGAATAATAAACTCTCTAGTATTACAACAGGAGAAGAAAAATCTGTATTTCACAAAATTGGAAGACAAAACACTTATTATTTTTCCAAGAGTGAAGTTTGTATGAGATTAATGAGAACAAATCTGTTATTTGACAAAAAAAGAAAAGATTAAGATAACTCTTCTCAAAATGGAAAGACAACTCCACTGTTTCAAAAGGGCAAGATAACTCCAATATTTCAATATGAGAAGACAATTTTCTTTTTAATGGAAGAAAACTACCTAAATCAGCTACTTACCAGGACTGGCATATGAGGTTAAAGATTGAGATGTTACCATGGCACCATCATTGGTATCTGGAATATAATTAATTTGGTTATAATATGTTTTATAGCTCTCTGTTTTTTGCAAACGGTACCAACCTTAATTTGATAAAGTGAAAATGTAGTGGAAGTGCTAGGAAGTAACTTTATTTTAAATATGTACTGAATGTCTGGTTTGCACTACAATGATTTTGTCTTAAAATGGACACAAAACAACAAAGCAGAACATATAAATACATCTATTATGACATAGAGGTAGGTTCTACCAATGGCTTGTATCTTTTGCTTTAAAATTCGAGCAGTCTATGAATTAAGAAAGAAAAAAGTGGGCAGGGCTTTGCACCTTGTCAGACACATAAGTGTAAGAACATATACAATATATGCTTTGCACCTTGTCAGACACATAAGTGTAAGAACATATACAATATATGAATCCACAGCATGAGTCTATTAGAATAGTTTTTGAATTAGGAAAGAAAAAAAGTGGGCAGGGCTTTGCACCTTGTCAGACACATAAGTGTAAGAACATATACAATATATGAATCCACAGCATGAGTCTTAAGTCTGATAACAACAGATATATCTCTAAACATTACATGTCTTGTTTTGTACTATATACTTATGATGAAAATATCAGTGGTCTTCTTTGCTAACTAACATAAATGTGAGGGGTCAGGGATCTATCAATTATTGCAAAGCTAGTTGTCAGTACATGTGACTTACCATTACTGCCAACTGGTGTTGTATTTGGGGTCACCTGTCCACGACCCCTCAACTCCTTCAAAAGCCCTGTCAATGCTTTATCAACAGGATATTTTCCACTGAAATCAAAGTAGAGTTTGGCCCCTAATATAAACCCTAACCATCCATCTGGTCGATATTTTTTCTGTAACATTAATGGAATGTAGTCCTTTTTAAGCTGGAATGTATACTCGGCCTCTGGAAAAAAAAAAGAATTACTGTTTCACTAAGTAGTACTTTTAAATTATTGAAATAAAACTTACCTTGAACAAGGTACTTGAATAACATAAATTCACAGGAATACAAAACTTTTATGACATAAAAGCTCCTTTGTAATCAATATTTCAAGGAGAAAGAAAGAAAGAAAGAAAGAAAGAAAGAATGCTTGAATGAATGAATGAATGCTTGAATGAATGAATGAATGAATGAATGAATGATTGAATGAATGAATGAATGAATGAATGAATGAATGAATGAATGAATGAATGAATGAATGAATGGACAGATGGAAAATGAAAATAAATTACCTTAAAAATAAAAACTATCAAGTACACATTTCTCTTAACTTCTATTTTTAACATAAAAAATGTTTACTATATTTTTTACATAAGAAGCCATTTAAAATCAAATTAACATGATTTCTCTACCTGTCCTGCAATTTGGATTCTGCTTATATTTTTCTGACATACAAATGAGTACAACTGCTGAATTCTCTATTGCATTAGCCATTCCTTCTAGGGAGGCTCCTGTCCCTTTCTCTATGTCAATCCATATGGCGTACCCTTCAGCCTGAAAAAAAATAATGTTGTATAATTAGTTTTTTTCTTTGATTTAACCAAAGATACCAATCAGGGCAATGAAGTGCTGATCATTTTGCACTGACTGTAGATTTTATGGTCATTCTGGCTTATAGATCACTTGGATACTAAGTATGTAGTCAATATTGTTGATATCTAGTTCCCGTGTGGCTGGCTCCACTATTTGCTCAAAGGCCCAAAGCTGACAATTTGTCCCAAGTTCCTCATACATATTCAAACCAAACAATATGAGCTATTGAGGAACATCTGATGGCAAAACCAGAGCAGGGTTCCAAAAATACGTACAAACATTATTTTTGTAATATTACTTAAAAGGCCAGGATTCTACAAAATTTTCAGAGAGAAAAAAGTACATTTTATGTGAATGGCCATCTTAAAATCTACAGAAGTTTTGTTAAACTAATTATCAAAATTAGTGTATATAAATTATATTATTACACTCTACCCCTTGGAGAGAGATGAAATACAAGAGAGTATACTGTAAAGTCAAATTCACTATCTGAAGAGACACAATTCAAACCAGATTTTCTCCATTGCTTTGACTAATCTTTTATAGTACATTTAAAAATTAATACACTGCAGGAGTACTCACTCTTAGCTTGTCCCTGATCTGTAACACTGTGTCTTTATCAGACCAAGAGTAACTGAGAAATACATGCGATTTTGTTGGTGTTCCTTTTGGCTCTGTAAAACAAATGATACAGTTGTTTCTTAACATTTTACTTCTATAAATGCAGAAATTTTAATAAAATGACAAACAAGAATGAAACTTTCCATAATCTGTATAAACAAGAGAGCCATAATGACCCTAAACTGCTCACCTGAGTACCATATTCCTTTTTGAAAACTTAAATGTCAAATATAATCAGTCAAATAAAAATAAATCTGTTACACCAAACAATCTAGTTTTCTTTCTATGTAACATGGTCTCAATCTTGAGTCAGCAGGACATAGTTTTAATCTTCCAAACACTATCATTCTGAAATACATTTTGGCCAAGTCTAGCAAAAAATAGGTCAAAGATGACCAAGCATGACCCTAGCTCAATCTCCCTCTAAATATCATCAAAACAAACAATCTGACCAAGTTCAAAGAAGATTGGATAAAAAAGAGTGACCTACAGAATGTACAGGTTTCCAACAGATCTGAGCTAATGACCTAATTTTTCACCAAATATGACCTAGTTTTTGCCTGTTCCATAGATTAGCAGGTCAAAGATTCTCAGCCTATGCAGTGTTCATAAGCTACCATTTGATTTTGACATGTGACATAGCTTTTTAACCAACATAACCCTATTTCTAAAATGTCTGATAAATCACTAATTTTATTTTGAACTAAGTTTCATGAAGATTTAGTAAAAAATGACCTCAAGTTTTTAACTGATCTCAAAAGGTGACCTAGTTTTTGACCCATTTTTAAAATGGTCCAAGAGTGTGGCCTCTATTGTGTTCACATGATTTTTTCTTTGATTTGGGTCTTATGACCCAGTTTTTAACCCATATGAACCAATTTTGAAATCAACCAAGTTCCGTGGTATTTAGGCAAAAATGTGACATCGACAGTGTTCTTGAGGTTTCAAATGTCTCTGATAAGTTCAAAGTTCAAAAAGACAAATATTCTAAGCAAGTTTAAGAAGATCAGATAGAAAAAAAATGTGGTCTTTAGAGTGTTCTATGGGATTCTTTTGATGTGGTCTCATGAATTGTGAATATACATGACCAAGTTTTGCTATCATTATGAAGATCTCTGTAGATTTTCTATACACCATGATATTCAAACAAATTCAAAAGACCTACAAGGTCTCAAAAGAATGACCATAAATATGATGATACTTGACAGTATTTTTGTTTCATCTTTCTGAAATGTTCACCTTTTCTATCACGTGTAAATAAAATACCAATAGTTCATAACATTAAGACTGGTTTTCAAAATTCTTGCTACCTACAAAATTTATAATAAAATACAAACTCACAATGAAAAACAAAGGCTGCCTCTTTTGACCTGCTAAACCTTGTAAGATATGTTACGGCTGGGTAACAACTGATAAATAAGTCATTATTATGTCATATCTAATTCAAACTACTTCAAACATCTGTAATGCAACATGAAGACAATGGAAAATTCAAATCTACATGCTGAATAAAGTGATGATTGATATGGACTTAATCTTATTAACAGAAAAAATCTTCAGATCTACTTCTTGTCTTTTGTTTTAATAAAATGATGTGTCAGTGACTGACTTTGTCAGCACTGCTGTATACAGTTGACTGAGTATTGTTTCTCCTGTAAACTGGTCTGTTCTACCTATATGACTAAGAAAGAAAAAGATGCAAACCAAAGAATATTGCTGGCAACAATGGATGCAACCAGAAAGCATCTGCCAATATGTTTTTGTTTGTTTGCTTTTTTTAAGAGGGTGGGGCAGTAGGAGGTGGTAGTGGGAGAAGGGTCACTGGTTCCTAAGAAATAGCCCGATAATCAAACTATTATATTTTTTAATCAAAAGAGGCCATAACCAAGTGAAATTTAATCCAATTGTTAACTTCCTGAGAATATACAAGTATATATCTCATCTTGGAAGTGAAACTTTACTGAAAAGCTAGTATATTTCAAGCACCTGGTTCCTGAGAAATAGACAGGAATCAAAACGACTTGATTTCAAAATCAAAAGGCTGATATCAAGTGAAAATCATCTGATCATCCTTATAAAATGCAGATCTCCTATCACTAGTCAAGCTTCACACAAGGTCTGGTTATATTCAAGCCATTGGTTCCCGAGAAACAGCCGGATAATACAACTGCTCTATCTTCATGCAAGCTCCAAAACCATGTGAAAATTCATCTAATAGAAACATCGTGCCCTCCACCCCACACCTCCAAAGAAACATAACTTCTCTTGCTATTAATGTTTCACACAGTGTTTGGTACTTTTCAAGTCATAGCTTTTCAGAGAAACAGCCCAGGAATGAAACTGGTCTATTTAAAATGAAAGAGCCATCTGACCAGAGCAACTTCATAATATGTACACCTCCACTTGCTAGTGAAGCATCAATCAAAGCTTAAATGTATTCAAGCCATTGATTCCTGAGAAATAAGAAAATAAACTGCCTTATTTCAAAATTAATGGGCCATCACCATAATGAAAATTTGTCTGACTGGTACATCCTTAACATTTTCCTGATGCAACGTCACACAAAGTTTGGCTGAAGTTGCAACAGCTTCCTAAGAAACAGCAAGGTAACTAAGAGTTGGATGGACAGACAGACTGGTGACTGAATGCACACCCCTTTAGATATGCACAAAAATAAAAAGCTGATTTTTTTTTTGTGTGAAAAAACACAAATCAGGAATTTCAGCATGACTTTCAAATGGGAAATTGTAAGGTGCATGTTGTAAATGGAAAAAAATGAAATGAAACTCAAATATTTAAAAATGCTTTGTTCCTTTTTGCAAAATCATCATGCCATGCACTGCAGATCCAGGTTGGTAAAAGCTTTTAGAGGAAATGTCTGTTTTAAAGCAGTACTTATATGTCTTCTTTCTGGTAAGTAGGTCATTATTAGATCAAACTTGTTCTGATCAAATTCAGTCTAATTTTCCAATTTTCTGTATTGTAGTGTTCAGAAAAACCTCATATCCTGAGAGCAATTAAGGACCTGTGATCCATAAATTTGAAAAGTTCCCTATCAGGTGATTTAAATGAAAAGGTACGGTAAAATGTATCAACTGTATCACCCTAATAAGCACCCTGTGATGGGTGTACAGAAAGTGTCTAAGTATCAAAAATGCCATGATCACAGTCAAACATGGAAGGAATCAAAACATCTTTGATACAGAGAACTTATCAATTCTAGTACTCCATAGCTGCTTTGTTACGTAATCAACACACAAAACGATGAGGTAATTTTTTTTTCTTTTAACAATATCAGTATGTATATGATAGATCTATGGGACTGCACCCTTCTCATGAATTAAAGGAATCCTGGATCTGCCCTTATTGTGCATAGAATGCAAAAATGTCTTGAAATGTCATGAAAAAAAAACACATTCATAAACAGAACACTGCAGCTGTCCTGTTGCCACATTAGTTTCTGTCTTGTCAGATTTCATGTTGATATGCCATGTGGTATTATGTCATAGAACAATTCTATGTTGTAATGAGATCTTATCTTTTCTAATAGTCAGTTGAACAGTGTGTTATTTTGTCTAATATTAGTGCAATTTTGTTAACTTTTGGAGTTAACTTGTTTAAAACTGTGTCTTACCATGCCAAACAAACATGTTGTTATCTCAGTAAGACATGTTGTGTTACATACTTTGTTGCATTCTTAAGTTGGGTAAATGCAACAATATCCTGTCTAAATATGTTGTATTGTCAAAAACATGTGGCATCTCCTTAAGTGTTAGGAGGACTTATCTTAAAGTATTTTTTAAATATTTTTTTAATGAATACTGTCTTGTTAAACGTCATATAAACTTGTCCAAACTTTGTTAACATGTAAGTAAAACATACTGTTATGTCAAACATAATAATAATCATGTAAAGTTGGCTTTACTTTTAGTGTCTAATTCCTATGGATATTTTTTGGTCAAGGTAACCTGAGCATTTGACAAACTCATCTCTTGTAATGTGCAACAATTATGTTATGTTGAAAAGATGTGTGATATTGTTAAATTAATGCGAACTTGTGTGTGGAATGTGTTTTTTGGTCTAATTTCCAGACTATCTAGTCATATTACTCAAGTGCTTACTTGTCTAGAACTACTATGTATAACAATTAACTGTTATGAAAAAATAAACTTTACTATGTCTAACAATCATGTAAACTTGTCTGTAGGGTAGGTTATCCCCTCTTATTCTTATGTTATCAAGTGATAATGTCCTGTGAACTTGTCTAAACAATGAGTCATTTTGTCTTATTCCTATGTCAAATTGTCAAGATGCCACATGAATTTATCTATATAACATGTATAATGTGTCATTTTGCTTTATTCCTGAGTTATTTTGTCAAACTGCCATGAGAATTTCTTTACATAGTGTTTTTTTTCTAATTTCTGTTACCTTGTTAAGACACCATGTGAACTTTGTCTACATAATGTGTCATTCAGTCTTATTTCTAAGTTGTCTTGTCAAGATGCCATATGAACTTTGTCTACATAATGTGTCATTTTGTCTTATTTTAAAGTTGTCTTGTCAAGATGCCATATGAACTTTGTCTACATAATGTGTCATTTTGTCTTATTTCAAAGTTGTCTTGTCAAGATGCCATATGAACACTGTCTACATAATTTGTGATTTATCTTATCCCTACATGTTACATCTGTCATGATGCCATGAAAACTTTGTGAACATAATGTGTCATTTTGCCTTATTCCTCACTATCATGTCAAGATGCCATATGAACTTTGTCTACATAGTTTGTGATTTAACTTATCCCTAAATGTTACATCTGTCATGATGCCATGAAAACTTTGTGAACATAATGTGTCATTTTGTCTTATTCCTCACTATCATGTCAAGATGCCATATGAACTTTGTCTACATAGTTTGTGATTTAACTTATCCCTAAATGTTACATCTGTCATGATGCCATGAAAACTTTGTTAACATAATGTGTCATTTTGCCTTATTCCTCACTATCATGTCAAGATGCCATATGAACTTTGTCTACATAGTTTGTGATTTAACTTATCCCTAAATGTTACATCTGTCATGATGCCATGAAAACTTTGTGAACATAATGTGTCATTTTGTCTTATTCCTCACTATCATGTCAAGATGCCATATGAACTTTGTCTACATAGTTTGTGATTTAACTTATCCCTAAATGTTACATCTGTCATGATGCCATGAAAACTTTGTGAACATAATGTGTCATTTTGTCTTATTCCTTACTATCATGTCAAGATGACATATGAAATTTGTCTACATAGTTTGTGATTTAACTTATCCCTAAATGTTACATCTGTCATGATGCCATGAAAACTTTGTGAACATAATGTGTCATTTTGTCTTATTCCTTACTATCATGTCAAGATGCCATATGAAATTTGTCTACATAGTTTGTGATTTAACTTATCCCTAAATGTTACATCTGTCATGATGCCATGAAAACTTTGTGAACATAATGTGTCATTTTGTCTTATTCCTCACTATCATGTCAAGATGCCATATGAACTTTGTCTACATAGTTTGTGATTTAACTTATCCCTAAATGTTACATCTGTCATGATGCCATGAAAACTTTGTGAACATAATGTGTCATTTTGTCTTATTTCTCACTATCATGTCAAGATGCCATATGAACTTTGTCTACATAGTTTGTGATTTAACTTATCCCTAAATGTTACATCTGTCATGATGCCATGAAAACTTTGTGTACAGAATGTGTCATTTTGCCTTATTCCTCACTATCATGTCAAGATGCCATATGAACTTTGTCTACATAGTTTGTGATTTAACTTATCCCTAAATGTTACATCTGTCATGATGCCATGAAAACTTTGTGAACATAATGTGTCATTTTGTCTTATTCCTCACTATCATGTCAAGATGCCATATGAACTTTGTCTACATAGTTTGTGATTTAACTTATCCCTAAATGTTACATCTGTCATGATGCCATGAAAACTTTGTGAACATAATGTGTCATTTTGTCTTATTCCTTACTATCATGTCAAGATGACATATGAAATTTGTCTACATAGTTTGTGATTTAACTTATCCCTAAATGTTACATCTGTCATGATGCCATGAAAACTTTGTGAACATAATGTGTCATTTTGTCTTATTCCTTACTATCATGTCAAGATGCCATATGAAATTTGTCTACATAGTTTGTGATTTAACTTATCCCTAAATGTTACATCTGTCATGATGCCATGAAAACTTTGTGAACATAATGTGTCATTTTGTCTTATTCCTCACTATCATGTCAAGATGCCATATGAACTTTGTCTACATAGTTTGTGATTTAACTTATCCCTAAATGTTACATCTGTCATGATGCCATGAAAACTTTGTGAACATAATGTGTCATTTTGTCTTATTTCTCACTATCATGTCAAGATGCCATATGAACTTTGTCTACATAGTTTGTGATTTAACTTATCCCTAAATGTTACATCTGTCATGATGCCATGAAAACTTTGTGTACAGAATGTGTCATTTTGTCTAATTCCTCACTATCATGTCAAGATGCCATGTAAACTCTGTGTACAGAATATGTCATTTTGTCTTATTCCTCACTATCATGTCAAGATGCCATGTGAAATTTGTCAACAATATGTATGTTTTTTTCTGATTCCTTTGTTTGCTTGTCAAAATGTTATGTGAATTTTGTCTATATAATGTGTCCTTTTCTTTCATTTCTTTGTTATCTTGTCACGACTACATTATGTTATGACAAGACAACATACTATGTTGACAAGACAGAAAGATATGCAAGAACATGAGACAATTGCTGTGTTCCATATTCAATGAACTAAAAATGGTGTCATTGGGAATTTAAGAAAATTAAGTCTGAAACATATCAATAAAAATAACAAGTAAAGGGATTCTGTGTAATGATGGGAGGGGGAGAAAAATTGGGAAAAAAATGCCTGTGATACAATATTCCAACTTACTGATTTAGGATTATGGACAACTTACTGTAGTAATCAGGGTCATTTGCATTCTCTGAGAATTTAAATCAAATGTAAGTTTAACCACGTCCCTTAGGCTTAAATAATATCATACATTAATCTTTTATGGTATTTCTTGTCAAATCTAAGCAACTGCTAGAAGTTTTAAAACTGTTACAATTTTTGCTAATTTAATATTAGTTTTTACTTGACATAAAAGTATGCCATTTTCACACTGAAACTTTTACTTGCAAGTTGTGATCAAATATAATTCTTCTCCTTTATGATTGATTCACATCAAGATTCTACAGAACTGTTTTAAAAACTAGTTATTCAACTAGATTGCTGAGGAGAATAAACTGATTTTCATATATCAAATAAATTCTTAAACTGGGAATCATCATTTATCCTGAATGTAATCACGATATTTTCCATCAGGTAACACACTGACTACAGGAAGGGAGGTAACTCACAAAACATAACTACATACATTATTCACTTATTTTGGCTAAGTTTTACAGAATTTAGCTCCTAAGAGAGGTAACCCAAATACATACTGCTTTCTCTTGATATGTCATTCTCTCCCTTGATAATCCACAATGCCCCATTAGCATTCTGTTGCACACTTTTGTTTGTACTCTCTGTTAGTTTCTCTAGAGTTGAAATGAGATCTGTGTTTTCAATTAACTTATGACGCACTTCTTTGTCGAATGATAGAGTCCAAATTATCCTGCCGGCAGAGCTTTGCTCACGAACATCCTCATGTTGTAACATTAACAGGAACAATGGGACAGCACCCTCCTCAACTATCTGTATTAACAAAGACAGCAAAGATTTTCAATTTGAACAATTACCTTTAAATGTGAGCTATAAATAAATTATAACAACATGTACAATAATCATTCTGATAAGTTTACCTCTCC
Organism: Cyclina sinensis; assembly: GCA_012932295.1. Taxonomy (NCBI): domain Eukaryota; kingdom Metazoa; phylum Mollusca; class Bivalvia; order Venerida; family Veneridae; genus Cyclina; species Cyclina sinensis. Next base: position 14,527,942 of record JAAONU010000010.1, read on the forward strand.
AATAAATAACCACAACAATACAACTCTGTATACAATACCAGATAACTGCATACAAGATAGAGAAAAAATGACAGTTTCCAATTATTGTTGAGCTTAAAGTTTTTGACAAGTGATATCATCAGGATAGCAAAACGTCGCTTACTGGTTGATAAATTCTCAAATTATATAACTTGGAATAGCTTTTGCCTTCAATGATTATATGAAAGCAAAATAAGAAAATTTGTATGAAAAAAAAAATTTCAAACAAGAAAATTTAATTCTAGTCATTTTACCCTCATTTTGTTGCTATCATTTACTGCCAGCTTATTAAGTCCTTCTGTTAACTCTTGAGGTGTGAATCCTTTAAACCTGCGCCTAGGTAGGCTAATAGCCTTTTCTATCCAACCAACCATACAGTGTATAGTCCCTGTTGAAAATACATGTCAAACCAGTTATCATGAAATTTGCAGAAAACTAAATTTTTATTCATTACAAGTTCTTTAAACAAATGCAAATTTATTGCTCAAAAAGCTGCCCATCCTTCAAAATATATTGTCAAATTTCATGTATCTCAGGCTTCCCCCTGGAGAATATTACATCTTAAATAACACAAGTATAAGTTCTAATGCTGTATGTTATAAGACTTAAGTTTGAACACACTGAAAGAAATCAGCTGGTGGACTTCTGCCTGGTTTTTCCTTTCAGAACCAAAATGGCCAATCAAATTCTATTTAAGACAATGATTTGTTTCAAGCTAACTGTGTAATAAAATACTTTAAGGATATGGCCTCATTCCATATTGTTTCTGTTGTGATTAAATATTACATCATATTCATTGAAAAACTATTGTATAAGAGGTACTAAAGTTGTGCAATGTTTATACTTGTTAGAAATCTTGTATAAATCTCAGTAGAAACTAAATTATTATTAATGATAATCACTGTTCCCACACTTGATGATGTTACCTGTTTCAGCAATCACTGTTTAATACTGATCACTGTTCCCACACCTGAAGACATTACCTGTTTCAGCAATCACTGTTTTATTGATCACTGTTCCCACACCTGAAGACATTACCTGTTTCAGCAATCACTGTTTTATTGATCACTGTTCCCACACCTGAAGACATTACCTGTTTCAGAAATCACTGTTCCCACACCTGAAGACATTACCTGTTTCAGAAATCACTGTTCCCACACTTGAAGACATTACCAGTTTCAGCAATCACTGTTTTCACACTTAAAGACATTACCTGTTTCAGCAATTACTGTTCCCACACTTGAAGACATTACCTGTTTCAGCAATAACTGTTTTATTTTCCTCCTCGTCAACTATATTTGCTATGGTCAGTGTGGCAAGGATCTTCAACATTTCATCCTCTGAATCCATGAAAGGCATTATAGTCTGTAAATTAATAAAAAAAGGCAACAGTTGGGCATAACATTCCATAAAGAACATCTTTCCAAATCATTCAGCTGTATGTTTGAATCACTGAGTATGTTTAAGGTGCTACTGAGAAGTGCAATACATCAGGTAAAGAATTTGAATCTGGTAAACTGAATATACTGAAAAAATTTAAAATCCTGCTTCCTGGCAAAAGTGTTGCCTTATACTATAGAAGACAGCACTAAAAAAGATTAGAGGTATGTTCTCTATAATAAGTTAAAAGTACATTTCACACTGAACTGATAATAACTTGAGTTCAATGTTGCATTTACATTACCTCAGATGTTTTGTTTTCATCAAACAGGTGTTTCATCCCAGAGTTCCGAGCCATGTTGTGTAATATACTGAGAGAGGCTTTGATTACATAAAATACATTCTGAAATTACAGTATAGAACAGGGTCAGTAAAATGTACATGATTTAATATTGTTAGTGGTCTACAATCTTGTTTGTGTATATATTCTGTTTATTAAGGCGTGTTTTTTTCTAGGACTACACATCTGATATATACTGCACTGAGATAGTGGTAGTATGAACAAATTGTTGGCCATTTTGGCTAACAACCGTGTTTGAGGTTGAAAACTTGCTATCAATTTTGGATAAAAAAAACAACAAATGTTTGAGGATAAATACTTGCTTGCCATTTTGGAATATAACAATAACTGAAGTTCAATACTCGCTAGACATTTTGTTGGAGAAAACAAAGTTGATTCTAAAGTGAATTTTAGTGAAATCTTAAATTAATGATTCACCTTTTTGTAATAATAAATTATATCACGTTACGATAGTAACAATAAACCAAAAGAGTTTATATTTCAATGATATTAAAACACTAACAAAAATGTAAGAAAAATAATATCTAATTTAGAGAAGTTTGTTACCATACTTACTTTACTATGTAAGGCGTTAATATAGGGCTTGTGACCACAGTTCAATGTGAGAAGTCTAACAGCATCATTCTCTGATAGAGTCTGTCAAAAAAAAAGAAACATGATATTTTTTTTTTTACCATAATGTGTCAAATAATACACTAACAAGTTTATTTTTAAAACTTTTAAATTTTCATTTTCTTTTTTTGTCTTCCTATATTACCAATAAGTGTTAAACTTGTACTACTTTGTTTCCTTAAAAAATTTATTGGTTCTGTCTGTTTTTGCTTCTTACACAAAGTGCTGTTAAATTTAAATGCTTTTTTATACTTACGGTAAACTTCACAATTTTGAGAACGACATTCAAAAGACACACTTTAATTCAAATTCCAAACATTTTTAGAAAATTAATTAAACAAAACAGTTAACCCTGGCTAGATTACTGCTGGCATCAGAGAAATTCCACATTGTGTTGTACGTATAGTATGTAGGGAACCAGACGTCATCATTTTTGAAGATCCCTATACCATTCAGCGTCTTCAACATTTTCATGGATACCACTGGAATGGAAGCATGAGCCATGAATTGTAATAAAATTATTTCGAATAATAATACATCTTAAGAGAGCAAATTTCTGTGTATTTTGTGCTATAACAATGCAACAGTTTATAAATATATAGAGGATATTTGTTTGTTTTTGTAGAAGATGAGAATTTATTTCATCGAGAGAACACCATATGTGATATTTTCACCAGTGGCGCAGCCACGATTGAAAATATCAACATATGGTGTTCACGAGATGAAATAAATTCCCATCTTCCACTAAAAAACAAACAAATTTTCTTTTTATTTTATGCCAACACGTCAAAAATGGGTATTTTATGACATTTTTAATCAGGGCCTTCAATAAATTCCCCATGGTGAGCCCCAAATCAGTTAATGCGTACTTTGGTTACTCCGCACAAAAAAAAGTGCAGACAATCTCCAATACATATGATAACTTTACTTCTGCTGAAATAAACTGAATACACTTTCATCAAATAACATTTATTTTTCTCTACACAGTTTATCAATATTTATTGAATTTTAGCCATACATACTTTAATTATAAAAGCGGATTAATACCGAGTAATATTCAATCAATTGAATTGAAAGTCGGCCATATTGGATATTGTCCATGTGAGTTATGTAAACAAATCAGACATTTTAAATAATTTATGGCGAATTTCATCATTGTTCACAACTAGTTAGGCTCAGGAATTCAATATTATAATTGGATTTAACAAGGTTAATAAATTTCACTCGCTGTCACAGTCTGAAATGCAGCCGATTCTCTTGTATTTACGTTGTGGGGAAATTCCTGAAGTTTCATCAAGCAGTAGTTCCGGCACAAACAGTGTATTATCAAAATGGTAATTTCAATGATTCAAAACAGTGGATTATCACTTTTATCTCACTGATATTTCCCTATATTTCATTGGTAGGCATAAAATAAAATACTCATCATTACTTTGTTTCATCTTGGTATACAAAAAAATAACAGGGGCATTGACCTCTAACCGTGTGACCTCTAAGTGGGTCTGGCTGTTAGAGCTCATCAAGGTGCATGCACCTGTGAAGTTTAGAGGCTGCAGGAGGAAGAACTTCCGTGTTATGTTCAAGGTTAAAGTTCTGTGACAATCAGACAAACAAACAGACATACAGACAGACAGACCAAACACAATATCCTCCCTCCAGGGGCATAAAAACAAACCTAGTTAGACCTAAATCAGTATGGTTGAATGGCTTTGGTTTAGCTGGTCAAAATCAGTATAGATGGTAAATGATAGGTCACTTAATCATTTAGCAACATGTTATAATTTTAGTATAAACACTCTGAAGGCTACACTGTGTTTAACCTTTAGTAAAAATGAATGAAAATATATGTCTCTCCTCGGCAACTCCCTTACCTTTATATACAGCTATCTGATATTTGTGTTTTTTGTTGCTGTTTTTTATTGTGAACTTGGCATAGAAGAATTGAAGTCACAACATTTGCCATCATTAATTCTATTCAGAATAATTTGTCCCACATTAGATACAACCACACTCAAAGGTATGTGAGTGCTTTGGAAATTGGCCACTATGACTAAGGTTTATTGTGCCATCTAGGCCAGAATCTGCAATATGAATTCTGATACAAAGACAAAACATCATATGACCTAGACTTTTGTCGTGATCAGTATTTTTAAAATGTGACCAACAATTTACTTTGAAGTTTGTTTTTGTAGATTAACAGAGTGAAAAAAGGACAAAAAAATGACTTTCAGAATAGCTTTGATGTTAGGTGCACATATTAGTGTCGCCCGATTTGTGGCGGCATCTACTTCATAGATAAACCTATCCCCTGATTAATCTAGACATATAATGGCAAAAGCCATCTTTTAATATGTGTAGATGTTGAATATTTTATGAGGCCATTCATTGCTATATGCCAGTTTTGACATGATTGAAATATTAGCCACAGAGATAGGCTTTGGGTCTGAATGAATGGAGAATAAAACTAATTCACCTCTTCAAATGATTCCATGCCTAACAGTATCTGTTATATCAAAGTTACCATATATATACTAAAAAAGAGCCGCCACCAGATTATTGCCAGTTGCTATGTCTATCTAGTACCATAGCCATATTTACAACATGTAACTTTATATTCCTACCCTAAAGGGCTCTTAAAACCATCTAAAAAGAAAGAAAGAAAAGGTTTCTTCAAATTAACATCCAAAACTGTCTCCTTATTTTAATATTTAAGCAGTCAACATTTAATAGCCATAATTGTTTAAGGTTTACAGAAAAGGTAAAAACCAATCAAACTTTAATTACTTGAAAATCAGAAGTGAAAATCAGTAAATAGAAAACCCTTACCCTGCCTGACACAAATGACTCTTCCTTTGTGACCAGTGCAGACCAAGATCAGTCTGCACATCCCTGCAGTCTAATGATGGTCTACACAAAAACATAAATGGATCGGTCCAAAATGAAAGATGGACAAGTCCATTTTAGATATTTAGCTTATGTACGGGTTAAAAATCAAAGAAATGAAAATAGCAAACCAACAGAACCAGTCTACAAGTTAGAATAAATAAGGCCTTCTGTTTAGATGGATTGAATAATATACCAGTAACCAGTCTGAACCAGTCTTGGACATGACACTAGACTGGAATTGGTTCCCCAATTATCCGTCTCCTTAATTACATCCATTGCTGTGAAGCAGCTGGGCCACTTGTTTACATTCAGAAAAGACCAAAACATTACATTTATCAGGTAAACAAAATTTTTCAGTTACATTATACTATCATCCTAGCCGGCTGTTTTCATTGTTGCAAACATCATTTCATGGTGCCCAGGCCAGTGTAATATACAGTAAGTGGTCTGAATGATGTATTAAATTGAATATCCAAGTAGACATGTTATGCAAATATCTCCTAGAACTTCATTTTCTCCACATTCCCTTATTTATCACAGAATATGATTTACTGTATCATATTCAATTCAATTCAATTAAAAGCTTCTATAACCAGTAGATAAATCTTAACTTTCACAAAATATCGTTCTCAGCATGATTTTCATCTTGACATAATTTTAATATGCTCAATAATGATTCTGGAGATATGCAAGACTAATAGAATCTATCACTGGGGGTGGTTGAAGTTCGGGATATCAAAATCTGAGGGTGACCAGTTCCTGTCAAAAAAATACTAAGTTAACGCAAAATTATTTGGGACTATTGTTTTTTATGCGTTGTCAAGCCTGTGAACCGAATAACAACCAGATTTCCAATACACAATATTCAACATGGTGGAAACACGTTTCACAGATTCAAGTAAAAATGGATTAAAAATAAACGTATTATATATTAGGTTTATACATCAGGAATGAGTAAAGTTGATGGATTTAAGTGATTTAAATGCAAATTAATCAGAGAACATGTGACTTAAAGTGTAAACACAGATAAATTTAAAATGGCAACGCTCAAAATTGACTGAAATAATACAAAAAGTAGTTCGCATTCTAAAGTCATTCGAGATAAGCCCATGTGAGATAAGATTTTCCACCACGGCCATTTTTAGTAACATTTTCGGATTTTTCTGTCTAGTCAGTGAGAAAACTGGATATTTGTGCAACAAGTTTACTGGAAAAGAAAAGCTAAAAAAGTCTGGATGCTTCTTTTGTTAAAAGTGCTTAGAATCCACTTGCACTCTCCTAGTAAAAACTTGGTAACAATGTTTCTTTATCAATGGTAAAGTTTGTGAGAAGAATGAAGTCTGATAACTCTTGACAAACAACAGTCATTTGGATGTTAATGTACTTGTCACATCTAATTATAATTGCTTAGGGTGCAGTTAAGGTCTGAAACAAGTACTTGACTTGAAAAGCCGTATTTATAGAAAAATACAGGATTTTTGGAACCAAATATTGGAATATATAATGAACAGTCATGTAGTGGGATAAAAATATAGGCGCCTCTGAATTCGATGCTGACATTTGATATAGAATAAATTTGTATAATTTGAAATTACCACCTTGCATACTCCTTTTTACACCAATTCCTGAAAAGTTTGCAGCAGCACAAATTATACAAACTATACAAATTGCAATTACATTGAATTTCATAGTAAATCTCTTGAGGCAGACCAGCTGAAATACAACTTTTCAATTACCTGAGTAGCCATGCTCTGCCATACAGTCGGCTATCATCTCTCGTAAATGAGGGTAGTCCCAGTACATATCACCAAGCATCTTCTGTATACGCATTCCATCACCACGGTGATAATCCTCCAACTTCTCCAAGTGACCAATTATCTCCTTGATTTTTGCCATCAACTCATCCTCCTATAAGGCAAACACATACCATGCAAAAAAACATAACTATCCTAAAACCATCCTAAAAAATGTCACTATACACTGGACATAAGCACAATTCAGAACAGACCCACCATGAAAAGCCATTAACTACTGAAAAGTCTGTTTCTTTAAACTTCAACTTTTCAATAGATATCAAACACTATAAAATATCTGTTATATATCATTTTTCTGGCAATAAAGAGCTCTGAATGTAAGATTAACAAGAGGGCCATGATGGGCCCTGGATCGCTCACCTGAGTACTTTGGCTGAGGGTCTGCTGTTAAGCAAGCATCAAATGTAACATTACATTTTCTAATTGAAGATTTTCAAAGAATTCATATTTTATACAAATAAACCCAATGGGGCAGAGGCAATTTCGAGATAGCAGCTTGTGAGTTGATGTCATTTGAAGCAAAATATTGTTGAAAATCTATTTTAAGCTTATTTTGTTGAATGGAACAGAAACGTTTTAGCAATTTTAATAGAGGGCTATGTAAGGAACATTTCTGTGAAATTTGGCTGAAAGTCACCTTGCCGTTTAGATGAAGATGTTGTTTGAATTTTTTTCTATTTTTAGCTTTTGTAGCCATTAATATGTGCAATGGAGTGGAATGGTTTGAGCAATTTGAAAAAAAGGCAATATCAGGAAAATTTATGTAAAGTTTAAAAGAAAACAGTTTAGCAATTTGAAAGGAGATGTCATCTGAAGCCAAATATTGATGAAAGTCAATTTTTAGCTGTGGCAGCCATTTTGTTCAATCAGCAAAACCTTTTCAGCAATTTAAATAAAGGGCTCTGTAAGGAACATTTCAATGAAATTTTGTGGAAAATCACACTGCTGTTTAGGAACCTTAGAGATATTGTTTGAATTTTTTTCTATTTTCAGCTTTTGCAGCCCTTATGTGCAATAGAACAGAACCTTTGGAGCAATTTTAGAAAAGGGCAATATAATGATCATTTCTGCCAAGCTTGGTTTAAAATGTATCAAAGTTTGGAGGAGTTGGAGGAGATGTCATCTGAAGCCAAATATTGACAGAAACCTATTTTTAGCTCTGACAGTCATATTGTTTAATGCAGCAGAACCATTTAAGCAATTTTAGTAAAAGGCTATGAGGAACATTTCCCTGAAATTTCATGGTTCATTTGAATTAAAATGCTGACAATGGACAACTGACGACAGATGCTGGACACAGGGTGATCACGATTAATAGCTCACTCTGAGCATTTGCTCAGTTGAGCTAAAAATTATAGAAAGTGGCCATGTGGTTAATCCTACCCCAAAGACTACTGATTTGAGAGTGTCATTAACAGAATTCACTTACAGTATGGAAAGTTAAAGGCCGAAAATGTTATATAATCTTACCTCAAGATTTTTAAGTCTCTCAAACTTGATTCCATGTTGATCATCCCGCTTTTCCCCATTTATTTCTGATTGGTTCGACTGTATTGACGTCTGTTTCTGGAGGGTGTTCTGTCTCGATGGTGACTTCATTGGGGCTTGCCGATTGTTGAGTGAAGTTGTGCTGTCAGATAGCCTCCCACCTGACTGTGACAGGTTCGGGTTCGACATGTTGTGGTTTTCGTTATGGCCTCTGTCCATTGGGGCAAATGTTTCTGTTAAACTTAGAGGGCCATCTGAAACAGACAACACAAGGGAAGACATTTAAGTAATGCTATTAGTTTTCAGTACCAAATGTTTGCCTGCAAAACAATGGAAGTGCTGTAACACATAATCATACTCTGTGATATTAAATGTAATGTAATGGTCAGGCAGCCATAATAATTTATTGTTTTTTATTATATTAAAACGCTACGTATCTGGGTGGACCCAATTTTCCACTTTGGCATTGTACATAATTATAATTTAATTAAAAAAAAATAAACATTTTAAAGATCTTCCAAAAGACCTAACACACAATACAGAAATCCATATTATGTTTCTTAAGAACACTGGTAAGTAAATTACAAACGTATCTGAAAATATAGGACTGGTGAGCTCTGGTAAAGAACCAAAGTGTCTAAAGGTAGTTTTTTTACAGATAAAAAAGATTTAATGGGCCTTATTCAATTTTTCAAAGGTAGTTTAAGATTCTTTCAATAAAAAAACAAACAATTGTTCAAACAGTGGAGTCTATCTTATACGACAGAAGAAAATAACGAACCATATAAGCTGTCAATGACATAGTCATTCTGTAGAAGTTTTCTTAAATATGTCAACATTTCTGTACCACTTAACCCTGAAACACCTATATCTTCAAAATAGACTAGTCCATTCTACGTTTCTGACCATTCCATTCATAAAGCATATTGGTTTACCATGAAAATTCAGTTAACGGAAGCGTGAAGAACTTTGACACTACTACTATACTGAAACGATCTAGTCCACACCAGTTTATCAAGCAGCATCAGTTCACAATTTACAGATTTATATGGTTACAGCATAGAAATAACAGGTTTCCTCTCACTGTATACATGAATATCCATTCTGAACCAAAAGTGCTTTATTCTGACAAAAGAAATTTCCTTTTTCCAGGCCCATCAAATTAATGGCCTGTATTATAAATGAGTGCACAAAATTAAATTTAGTGGTTTACACAACAACTTCCATTAATGAAAAACACAAATTATAGAAAAAATAAAATTCAACAGCCAAAGTTCAACAATAATCCATCAGAGCAAAAGCATCCCAAAAGAAAACTAGAAACTGTATGTTGTTGTGTTATACTACATTTCAAAGAAAACTTTACACTTACGTTCAAAGAACATTTAGTCAGATAATATAGAACATTTAAGTAAAACTGGTCATACTAGTTTAAGGATCAGATTATGTGCAAAGACACACAAAGTCATGTTAAGTTCTGAAACATTCTTATGAATCGAAATGAGCATTCCTAAACTCTGTTACTACAATAATCACTTAAATTATGAACAACATATTTAGGAACAGGATTTTTTTTTTTAGAATGTAAATGTAAAAAAAGGAATCTTGCTGCTTCATTTTGGCTTCCTTCAATTTCTTTTTTTTTTTTTTCAATTTTTGCATGATCGTAACACTAAATATGAGTGGACATAACTTTTTCTCAGCAGTGTATGAGACATTTCATTACAGAAATGGATTTTGCTTCAAGAATCTTCTTATTCCCTGCACAGTTTTTAATTAATTAATGTCATCTCTACTGCATGCTTGTGGATGAACTGTACAAATTTCTTTCATACTGAACTGACTGACATTCTATACATCATCTTTCAGTGAAATGTCTGATCTCCACACGTACAGTCTGCCGTTATTGCTTATAGGACCCGGCCCGGGCCGTGATTATAAAGCTTTCTAATTCCCAGACTCAAACGTTAAAAGTGTGTAAAACTTGATGTTTTGATGTTTTTCTGTAACAAAAAATGAGTCAGTAACTTAGTTTAGATATTTTTTTTCACAATTACTGCCACCAGCAAAACTGATTAGAGTTTCACGTATTTGGAGCGTGGTAAAAAGTGACGTTATATGTTTATTTCAGTAGCTTAAACTGTCACTTTACTGATCATCCAATCACAGCGAGGCAGTTTTCTCAGGTATACCTGTCATTAAAACTGCTTCTTGCAATCTACCTGCAACCAGAAAAATGTGCCTGGGTGGCGCCAAGTTGCTGTTTCGTAAATTGTCGCTGCATTGCTACTGGAAATCTTCACTCAGTATTTTTTTTTCCTAACTACTTTTACATTTCGTACACAGAATGACATTAGAATGACATTACTGACAGGTAAAAGGCGGAGAATGAAAGAAACACATTGGGCAGCGCATTAAATGATTTTTGACAGGTGTACTGCTTAGTCTCGTTCTTTCCCTAACAGCGTAAACTCTAATCAGTTTTGCAAGCGGTAGTACAGTATAAACATTTTTTTTTTCGTCGGCCCATCTGTGAGTCAGTCGCTTTAAAAATAACCTTCATTTGCACAATTCAACAAACTCAAACATTCTCAGCATCATACCCTTTGAAAGACAAGCTTCAATATAATCTTGTCATTATGTAAATCAATTTATCTGACAGTTCTTAAAAGAGCTATAAATTTCAATTAGAGAAAATTTGAGCAACATGTGCTTTTAATGGAATAAACCATCTCAATTTCCTGATCTGCTTATGATATCAACTATGAAGAATTTAATAAATCCAAATTTCTTCTTACAGACTTCTACACAGAGTAGGATTCATTTTACAAGAGGATCATGATGGCCCTATATGGCTCACCCAAGTACCTCTGCTTTTAACATCAATGACAAAGAAAGACACTGAATTCCAGCATACTGAAACATCAAAAATTATGTTCACTTAATGGCAAGTTCATAGCCTGACTTTCACCTGACTTAAGGATTACTATACTGGAATATCAGTTGTATACAGTAAGTAAATATGGACACCATGGACGAGGCTTCTCCCAATATCTTTTCTGAACCTTAATCAAGACAGTAAGTCAAAAAGTAAAGGTATGCCACAGTCAGAATGGAAATTTAGATGCAAAACTCTTCCTTGCTCCACATTTAACAGATGCAGAATCAAAAACAGAAAGTTGGTCAGTAGGTTAAGGTCAAAGTGAAGTCAAAATGTGCAAGTAAAATTATAAAGTTATGTTGTTTACATTTTAAAGCTTTAGCTTAGAAAACAAGTAGGTAGAGCTAAAGTTCACCTAGTGTTGAAGCTGAAATTTACATGCAAAATTGTACATTTTCATAGACATATAGTTTTGAATAAGAACTGTCACTGTAAGATGACAATGCCCCCGAAGTGGTGCTTTGGCTTTGGGCTGAGGACCAGTCATTCAAGAGTCACGGTCAAATAAATATAGGTCAGTGGGAAAGTCTTGTCCAAAGGGGTGTTGTGTCAAAGTATGAAGTAAATCCACTTTCTAATAAGGAGGTTAATATATGGCCAATGTTAAATTTTTTGGACAACTGGATCTTCAAGGTAAAGGTCATTCAGGGTCAAGGTCAAATAAATATAGGTCAGTGGAAAGGTCTTGTCCAAAGGGGTGTTATGTCCAAGTATGAAGTAAATCCACTTACTAATAATTTATAAAGAAGTTATGGTCAATGTTTAAGTTTTTGGACAATTGGATCTTCAAGGTGAAGGTCATCCAGGGGCAAAGTCAAATAAATATAGGTCAGTGGGAAGATCTTGTCCAAAGGGATGTCGTGTCCAAGTATGAAGTAAATCCACTTACTAATAAGGAAGTTATATTCAATGTTCAAGTTTTTGGACAATTGGATCTTCAAGGTGAAGATTATTCAGGGGTCAAGATCAAATAAATATAGGTCAGTGGGAAGGTCTTGTCCAAAGGGATGTTGTGTCAAAGTATGAAGTAAATCCACTTACTAATAAGGAAGTTATATTAAAGTTTCTGATGGATTGACAGTTCAAAAACTATATTCGCATGCCTCCCTTGGGGGAGCGGGGGTGGGGGGGGGGATAAAAATTAAGTAAGGTCAGTATGTCAAGGTTGCACAAGGTCAACACTGAAAACCCCATTCAAAAATTATTTATACAGTTCTACTTTAGATACAGTAGCTGCAAAAACCAGAAAGTAGGTCAGTAGGTAAAGGTAAATGTTATTTAAAGGTCAAAGGTAAAACATGTAAACTTGAAGGTTCTTCCCAACATTATTTTTGTATTTTTATTTTTTATATATAATTTTGCATAAAACAAGAGGACCCTTGGTGCCATGATTCAAACAATTTCATACAGAACAGTCAATACGTATACACAGCAAATATCTAAAGCTTATGCAAACCATGTTAAAAAATATCACATCATTATCAAATATAGCAGACCATTATAATAAAACAGACAACGCACAACATGGTCAAATGTAGTGGACCATTATCAGACAAAACATATGGTCAAATATAGCAGACCACGATCAGACATGGCACACCATCATCATACACATTAGTCTATGGCACAACTCAGCATGATCAGAGACCATGATCAGACTGCAAGGATTCTCACAGAGGCACAAGTAACTGCCGCTAGCAGGGTGACCTGCTTAAATAGACAGACATAAATAATTAAGGCAGACTATATTTTACAAACAGTTAAGTATTTAATCAATCAGTGCTTTATTTTTATAAATTAACTATATTCCTTTTTTTTTTTTTTTTTTTTTACTAAACTTTTTTTCTGTTTTCAAGTTAACTTACAAAAGTCCATAATTATATTCAGCATGTTTAAAGAATATCTATTTCAATTATTTTTCTTCTTGTTCAAAGTTGCTGGTATTTTTTTTTCAAGAAAATAATAATGATTATCTTATGTGAGTAACAACAAAAATATCTGAATTATTTATTCCTTCTGGTGTTTTTCCTGCTACAAGTCTGTAACACATATGTAATTAACTTTCTCAATTTAACTTTATGTGTACTGATCTAATAGCGTTTTTTAAAATGGAATCACAGTGAATGAAAAAGTCTACCATTCATTATAGGGAAATTAAGCTAAAACACTTGCGTTTTTTTGGGAGGTTGTTTATGGAACTGTGGCCAGACAATTCATTCTCAGCTATAACCAATAGCAACTTACCATACTTAACAGTCTGTAACTCTGAATCCCAGTGAGACAAGGTCAAGGAAACCTGGGTTTTGAGAGGACCCTTATATGGGTCCCCTATTGACCTTGACCTTGTTAGATTTTGGGAGTCTAAAGGAAAGGTCCTCTGACGTAGAAGAACCGGAGTGCTCCTTGATGGGCTAACTGCTCCAAAGTCACAACTACTAAAGGTAATACCTGATGCCATAATATAACACTAAAACTTCACTTAAACACACTGTATATCATATGTTGTATTGGCGTTTAACTAAGTTTATAGCACTATTATTGCTCTGGACTTAAACCTGATACAAACATAAATCTAAGTTTTAAGGCACATTAAAAAAGACTTTGTGTAAATGTCTTTAGTAACCATTTAAAATCAGCCACTAAAAAACTGATCAATTAGGCCATACTAGAAACATCTCTGAATTTGTATACATTTTTTTTTCATTGGTTGTACAGTTAGTCATTTAGCATCCAAATCTTTTTCAATTTACCCATCTTCGCATATATAAGATAAATATGAATTCTTAATCCAATGTCTTCTGGACTTTATTTTACTGAATGTTTAATTCAGATTCACTTTTCATAGAATTCCAATGCAACAATGAAACCGTTTTTTTTTTTTTCACGGATTCAAAATGTTTAACACTCAATAATTACATCTATATCTTTTACAGTAGTAATTCAAAATTAAGCCATTGTCATAAATCACCATAAATGAAAAATCCATGGACTAAACCTTTGTTCTAAGAAGAAAAAGAATACAAGATACATTTTTGCACGAATACCGTATCTTGCAAATGTAGCCAAATCCCTACAGTACTATAATGTTTGATAATACACAGTTTCAAACTCCTCAGAAAAACATTGACAAAATTAAAAACACTCCCATGTTCAATATGTCAGTTTGTCTGATGTTTTTTTTTAAAAAATAAATTGAAAACTTCTTAATTTCTTTTCCACATCTTTCATACAAATATCCTGAAATGCTCCTAAATACATATCCATATCCTTATAGGCTCTTAGCTGGTATAATATTAATAACATAATAATGTACGGCTGAGCAGAAAAATAATTTTTTGATTCAATTCCCGGAAGGCTAATGATCGGCGATACAATTATCACATCATGAAACCACGCTCGTCGCTTAATTTGTTAAAAGCATCGCATTTATGTCACAGAGCGTGACACAGCAGAACTATAAATATTTAACAGGAAGCAGAATTTAAAAAACTTTACATGCACATTTTGCACAAGCGTAAAAATTAATTGATAACCTGTTGCACTTGAAAAAAAAAAAACTTTTTAACAACAAACTCCAAAATCTTTCACTTTCATCTAAAATGAAATTCTTATCAAATGAAATTTATCCATAAAAAAAAATTACAATAACAAAACATTCTTTACAAAAACAAATATGAACATGATGCTTAATTCGGCCTAGGAATACTACAGACAACATCAGCATTTCACATTGCCAGGATCCATTTTGCCAAATGAAGTTGTCTCTGCTTCAAGACCATTGAAGCAGGGCAGAAAAAAAACAAAACAGGAAGACCCTTAAATCTTGCCAACAAGAGGGAAAAATTTTGTAACAACTCAATCTAATCCATTGGGCCTTTACAACAATAAACAGCTAATGAGAAGTTTGTTACAACAAGATAAAGCTAATATCAAGACTATAAAGTTTGCCCCCTGGAAGAGGATAAAACGTAAATACAGACCACTCAAGTGGCCACATTTCACATCTCCAAAGTGCAATAGAGTATATTAAACACTTACTGTTCATTTTCCAAGGTGGGAACATAATGTTATTACCATTAATGGGAGTTATCTAAATGATATTAATGTTCATCTCCAGGGAAATAATCCTCCTAGCATGATGACTTATTTTCGTTATTACCTCCAAACAATTGCTCTGTGGAACCAAAAATAGTTAGCCAATCATATTGAGCCTTCTTTCAAATGACCCTGACCTTAGAAAAACTAGGATAGGTAACAGGCTATACCAAATATGACAACCATTTATCATAATACCTATAATTATTGTTTCCAGAAATGAAAAGAAAATCCACCACTCAGAAGTCTGTTCCAATGGGGGTTGAAATCCGACTATTTATTTAAATTGTTCTTTTTGACAATTCTGCAAATTACAAAACTAATTTACAACCTGACAGACAAGCTAACCCTTCTTTTAGTGTTGATTTTCTTAAAGGCCCACTTCTGTCAAAATATGTACAGCACATTACAGCTTGAACACTGAAAACATAACCAATGCCCTCTAAAGAATATATTTATTTCAGTTTGTAGGGGATGGAGCAAGATACAGAAAGTACATCAATCCAGAAACACTCCTCGTTCTTTTAGTCATGCTCAGTGTATACTGATACAACAGTGGTCCTCAGGCAGGGGTTTCATTAAGACCCGGGAAGCCGGGTAAATTACCCGGCTATTTTTCGATTTTTCCCAGCTACTTAATTTTCTTAAAATCAGGCTTATTTTATTACAAAGGGGCAGCAAATCACCCGCCTACTTTACATGTACTCCCTCCAACTCATAAACTTAATAAAACCCCTACTCAGATATATTTCTCAACAGAAAGACAATTAAAAGCATTAGAGGAGAAACACTGGGATTCAAACTCACAGCTCCTGGATTATAAGTCCTGTCTGTTCCCAATGAAACACTGATCTGCCAGCCCCAAACAGTGAATGATTAGTAGCCAGGTAAATGGTAGTCCAAAGCAATCAAAAGACCAGGTATTATTACACAGATTTAATAATCTCTTTTCCCACCCGATAATCAAGACAATCTAAAACTGACAGAATAATCATTACATCCAATCTGTTAAGAATTTGTATTTTACCTTACATGAAAAAACTAGAAGCTTAATTCCTCACTTCAAATCTCTAGAATGAAAAATCACAAACCAAACTGCTATGATTAAGAAAGAAACTTAAATATTCAGATATTCATGCAATAAATCAATCACTTATTTGCTGTCTCTACTTATTATTTCATTTTTAAAAGATAGGATCAGTTTTTTTTTATTAGCTAAAACAATTAGAAAGATACTGCTATGGTATTTTTGTTCTTATTTTCTAGCTTAACTTTGAAAACCAGTTTTAATTCATATTTTAATCAACTTCAAACATTGCTTTTTTAGAAAAATCATTTCAAGTTTATACAATTTTTTTCTAACAAGTTCTATACCAATATTTTACAGCTAAATATAAAAAGTAACCAATCAAAGTCTGTTATAGCGAGTGACATAATTATCAAATCATCAAACTATTAAAATCTGAAAGGAAGACAAAATTTACCGATCATATAGAAACAAAAATAATATCGTAATTATGCAAAGTTAAGACGGGCAAGTAATGTAATATTTGTATATTTACCAATCCATGTCACAGTTTTTGATGTCTTCATGCTATCCATTAATAAAATTTGATTAAACCAAGCACAATTCACACAAAAACAGGCATATCTGGATTTGAAATTTTATTCACCCCATATCTGTGCCATTCAATACACTCGCCAAAGTTTACTCAGTGAGTTTTCAAGGAAAACCCAAGTTTATGAAATCCAATCAGTTACAAAAACCAGCAGAACAATTCCGACACAACAATTACAGTGTAGGGTTGACTCAAAATGATGAAATCATAAGTCTCGGCAAAAAGACTTTCATAACTAATAATGCATATGTAAGTAATTATTTTGTATAAGCAATAAAATACATATTCTGTGGAGGACATATTGAATAAGCAATCATTTTTATCTCTCTAGACCTTTTACAAAACCATTTCGATATTTCCCCAATGACAGATATCAAACTGTGTCCACAGAGAGAGAAATGGGCACTGGACATTATTTACAAGTTGTAAAATACATGACACAATGTCATGTCCAGTGAAGCATTCCAATGGACATAACATTTAATCTGACCTAATGACAGTCCATTATGCTGTATGACAAAGTGATGGAAATCATGTTTAACCAAATTTTTGCTGACACAATTTTCAGATTAGGTGTGAGAAAAGTTTATGAACAAATATTAACAAGAACTGTAACAGAAAGATGACAATGCCCCCGAAGTGGTGCTATGTCATTTGAGCTTACAGAGGACCAGATGAAGATAAATAGTAGAATGTTAGATGCACTTGTAAGACTTCTCCAAAAGGGTTGTTGTGTGCAAACATGAACTAAATCTGTTGTGTAATAAGGTAGCCATAGCCAGTATTTGACCCTCAAGGTCAAGGTCAAAGAAAAGTATGTCAGTAAGAATGTCTTGTCCAAAAAGGTGTTGTATTTAAGTATGAAGTAAATCCATTCACTAATTAGGAAGTTTTGGGCAATGTTAAATATTTTGACTATATAATAAATCTTTGAAATCAAGGTCATTCAGAAGTCAAGATGTCATTGCCAAGGTCTTGTCCAAACAGGTGTTGTGTGCAACTAGAAGAAAATCCATTTCCTAATAAGGAAGTTATTGGCAATTTTAAAGTTTTTGGACAAATGGACATTTGAGGTCAAGGTCATTCTGGGGTTAAGGTCATATAAATGTAAGTCAGTGGGATGTCAAGGACAATGTTGGCTTATGTCAAGGTTGAAATATGCATGCAAAATTCAAATGATCAAATTTCCATGCAAAAGCTGCAACAACAAAAAGTAAGCCAGAAGGTCAAGATAAAGGTCAAAGTCACTTAAAGGTCAAGGACAAATTTAAAAATATGCTCATGAAGATTCCTACAAAATTATTGAATATCTATATACACTAGTGGTGTAAAATTGGACTTAAATAAAATTCCATTATCAAATTGAAATGAGAGTGTATTATGATTTACTACTGTAAAATAATCAAAATGTTATAATCATAAAGAAACTGTAAACACTTTTAGATACCTACAAGTCTTGTACACTTTCACCCTAATGGGTCAGTATTGTCACAACATATTCTGTTTGGATGCATGATAAAACAAATTAAATGGTACTGAATCACTTACTTATCCAGTTATTTAAGTTATACTTCTATTGTCAATTATACTTCTGTTAAAAAAAAACATTCCCATGAGAAGTAACTTTCCTTGCCACCTGGTGACATTCGGAAATGAAAATCGATTGTTACTGACATAACAAGACCACGGATGATTATTCAATATAACTTGATTATCATTACATCTTCATTATCAAAAAGTTTGTAGGTCAAGGTCAATGTAGGCTAAGGTAAAAGTTGAATGCAAAATTATAAATAAAGTTCAAAATTCCAGGCTGTAGCTGCAGAAACAAAGTAAGGTCAGTAGGTCAAGATATAGATCAAGGTCTCATAAAGGTCAAGAGCAAAGTTAAATATGAAATGAACACTGGGGTTAGGCCATTAATGACCCTAGAGGCATAATTTTGGAAACCTCTATTTTATGCTCTTAGCTGTGTTTACAGAAAAGAAGATTTTTGAAGTCTTCCTTATATAAGCCTATGAAAAATTAAATGAACCTAAGGGCAGGGCCATAACTGACCCCAGGGAAATTATTCAGACAATCTTAGTAGGGTACATCTAGTTGAACCTCCATGCAAAATATGTAAGCCCTTCACCTAGTGGTTAAATATAAGAACTTTTTTTTTTCCCTATATAAACTTATGCAAAACCAAGTGACCACCAGGGCAGGGTGGTTAATGATGCTTAGGGCAGAAATTGGGCAAGCTTGATATTAAATAACCTCCAGTTGAACCTCAATGTTAAATTTCTAAGCTAAAAGCAAAGTGTTTTAAGACAATTTTTTTTAAATCTTCTCTATTTAAATTTATGTAAAATTATGTAACCCCTGGTGTTGGGCCAATTCTGACCCTGGGTCAGTGATCTAAACAAAAAGTCTAGTAGGTCCTGTTACACACTAAATACCATAACTCTAGACCTTGTGGTTTCTGACAAAAAGTTCTGCTTATATATGTCTACATAAAATCAGGTGATCCCTGAAGAAGGGCTTATTTTGACCCTAGGGTCATGATCTGATTTGAACATCTTGGCTGAGGTCCATTAAACAATGCTACATAATATCTAAGCCTTGCAGTTTTGGAGGTTTTTTATGTTTTCATGTTTAAAAACTGATTTTCAGCTTTATGACCCGAATTTGAAATGGACCAAAACCATTTCAAATTTGATCAAATTTGGCCAAGTGGTTCATCAGAGATGTCATTTGAAACACCTACTGATGACCAACAATGGACAAATGACACAAAGCCATGGATTCGTAGTCTTTAGCATGAGTGCTCAGGTGAGCTAAAGGCAAGTTGTACATAATATTAATCACACTGACTGTAAGTTGAAAGTTACCTATTTTCTGTATGTTAAAAATTGATTCCAGATAGTTACTAATTGTGTTTGAATTTATAAACTTTAAGCTACTGTTACTGTCATCACAGTCTGAAATTGTCCAGCTAATGGCAGAGAAATTTTTAGGAATTAAACCAGAAACAAGAGGGCCATGATGACCTTATATCGCTCACCTGAGTATGACAGCTTTCAACAAAGCTGTTATGGACCTGGTTAATTGACCCCAGATGACCCATATTCGACATTTGGACTGAAAATGTAAACTCTAGAGTGTTAACAAGGTTTTTCCATATTTGGGCTCAGTGACGTAGATTTTTAACCCAGATGACCTCTATTCAAGCTAGAGCTAGAAATCATCAAGGCAACCTTTCTGACAAATTTTCAGGTAATTTGGACTGAAAATGTTACTTCTAGAGTGTTAACAAGGTTTTTCCATATTTGGGTTCTGTGACCTAGTTTTGACCCCAGATGACCCATATTCGAAGATGAGCTAGAAATCAATGAATCAACCTTTCTGACAAATTTCCAAGATATTTGGACTGAAAATGTAGCCTCTAGAGTGTTAACAAGGTTTTTGTATTTTTGAGCCATGTGACCTAGTTTTTCAACCCAGATAACCCATGTTCGAACTCGTCTGAGTAATTACTGGGACAAACAATCCTGACTAAGTTTTATGACAATTGAGGCAAAAATGTGACCACTAGAGTGTTAACAAACTAAGTGTAGACGTCTGACAGATGATGGACGACAGACGACGGACATTGATCGATCCTAATAACTCACCATGAGCCTATGGCTCAGGTGAGCTAGAAAGCTTAATAAGTGACAACTCCAGATAAACATGTTCCTAAATCATAAGTGACATATTCAGTCTGAAGCTTGCATTCATATGCTAGAAGAGATATAATACACTAAGTCTTATTCTCCAAAACTGCCCAGAGTTGTCTTTCATATGCTTAGTCATATGGTAGTGCGTCTACTTTAGGGTCGAGGGTTTTGAGTACAAATTCTGCCTACAGTTTACTAGAATTCAATAATTATGATAGAAATGGTAGCCCTATGACTGTGTCCACTTATAGAGTCATGGGTTTTGAGTTCAAATTCAGCTTACTGTCTATATTTACTAGAATACCATTTCAATAACATATCTGCTGTTTATTTAACCCTTAACCTGCTGGAACCGAAAGGAATTAGCCTTTGCCACCAGTATAGAGCCAGGCCAGCCTGCACATCCATGCAGTCTGACCAGGCTCTATACTGTTGGTAGCTCTATCTTTGTATTTTGATATTAAAATCCCTTAAACTTTAAATGGACTGTTCCAAATTCAAAGCTGGGCAAATCCATTACAAAGTTTCAGCATGTTCAGGGTTAATCATTATTCATGGGAAGGACCAATCCTAGACTTCATTACTCTGTAAGAATTCAGAAACTGAAGTGAGCCAATTTAATTTTACTAGGTGTTAATGCACAAATGCTACTGATGATTATAAATGTTAACACATATAATGAGTTCTGGTTCCATTCAGGAAGTAAATCTGCACTCCAAGACGAGGTAATGAGGTTAAAAGGTCCTGATAAGCAGACACTCTTTCAGTGATTACAAATTACCCACAAAGCCCCACTCTAATGTAGCATCCATACTAAGTTACTTCCCCTATCATATCAGAGTGATAACAAATTACCCACAAAGCTGAACTCCAGTGTAACATCCATGCAGAGTTACTTGCCTTATCATATCGGTAACAGAACTATTTTGGTGATTAAAAATTACCCACAATTTTTAGCCCCCACTCTAATGTAACAATCATGTAGAGTTACTTCCCCTATCATACCAGTAACAGTACTATTTCCTAAAGCTTTTGTGATTTAACCAGTGACAGCTCACATTCAGACAGTGTCTTAATTCATATTTAATTTAATCAAAGCCACATGGCTTGTCCCATAAGATGTTACAAGTAAATAAACCAACTTGTAAATTTTTAAAAAGAATCAAGTTCCCAGTTCGATTCGGTCCACATTGAATATGGAACCAACCAACTAGCAATGCAAAGTATTATAAGAATGCTAGTGGCCACCTCACACCACACCCATGACAGGTGTTAGATGTATGACAACACTGACTATATGACTTTTTATGGCCGCCACACTGCACAAATAGTGCTGTTGTGAAGTATCGCTGTTGTGAAGTATAAACTATCAAGATCTCAGTGAGATTCAAACCCGCACTGAATGGCTTCAACTGCCTAGCAATGCAAAATAAGAACACCTTAGCTCACTCGGCCATTGCAACAACCCCAAAAAAGGTTGTGCAAATAACTGGCATATAAGTATGCACCAGCTCACACAAGCAGTTTCCCTTTTACTTGACTACATCAATATTTAGCTTCCAGCTCATTCAAGTTCAGCCATACTGGCACAGATCTGCACTGAAGAATGAAAGGGAATCATTAGATAGATAAAATCAGCCATATTAATACTGTCTAGTTCAGTTAGGTGAAACACAGGACATTAATTTCATTTTAATGACTCCTGTGAAAAGAAATGAGAACTTCCATGCCTTCACACTAAAGTTAAGAGCAACATGCTTCCCTGCTGTGCCTTGATATGATCAATCCTTCTGAAAAATTCTATGTAATTAATATACCATAGTGGGAAAATGACTTCTCCCTGATACAAATATATGAACTGCTCCCCCTCCCACACAAATTAATGTTAGTATGACACTGATTCCAATACAATTTTTCCAGTGTTGTGGTTCTAATCAATTAAATCTAAAAGCAATCAGGCTGAATATGTTTGCTATGTTACAATGTCATAAGAACGGTCAAAACAATTGACAATGCTGCAACTTTTAATTCAAACTCCTTGCACTGGTTACATCACGCTTTGCTACTTTAACCACTGCCACCATTATAATCAATGTAACGATAGAACATTATCATGTGACTGAAACAAAATGGATGCAAATATCTTTCGTTATTTTTACGAAATTTTTTTTATGTATGTTTTTACCTATTTTGTACATAAAGCATGACATTTAAATGAAAGAGAAGTAAAGTGATAGACATTTTTAAAACATAAATTTAAAAGTGAAAAAAGAATTCTCGGCTCGGTGACAGCCAAATTTTGCTTGTGGTGGCAGTGGTTTCTGTATTGATCAGGGGAAGTAACCCCTGCTGGGAGTTTGTTTTTAATTAGGTATCAATGTACAGCACTACATGCACACTAAGATCAAAAGAAAGAAATTAGAAACTGAATCTGAATTGCTAGTCCTTGATCAAAAGAAACAACACAAAATTAATAAACATAAAAACATACTGTAATCATACTATTTCTTTATGATCCATAAAAATTTTCAATCAAAAACAAGAAAATATAATCAAGATATATTTCTTAATCCAAAGAGACAAAATTCAAAAGCTAAAAGAATGATATTGAAGCACTTTTTTTTACTGAAAACTAGACAGTTTGGTTGAAGAGCCATCTATACTGACCTTACAGTTTGATCAATTTCATCTATCTATCTATTTGAGTTTATTAATCATCAGTACCGGTTGCCCATATAACTGACATCCCGTGCAGAGATTAGTTATTTTATGATGCGGGGGATAGGGCAAGACAGAGTAAGTATCCCATTCCAGAGACATCTCTGTTTCTTTTCCATGCTCAGTGTATACTGATATATGAGAAATCGGTTTAACGTCTCATTGGAAAGACAAATAGTATCGTTAGTGGAGGATTTGGAGGATTGGGGAATCGAAATCATGACCCCTTGGTTGCAAGTCCAGCACATTACTACTGGGCTACCCTTCCATGCTCCAACTTCATCTTCTCTGACAAATGAATGCCATCAACCAATCAAATCAGTGAAATGAAATCCATAAACTAAAGGGACATAACCTAAAATTTACTTACGATATTACAGCATAATTATACATTTCATTGGCTCATTCTAAGTAAAATGAAAAATAATTGATAATTTAGTTTTATTGGGGTTTAAGGCCAGTTTAACAGCTAAGGTCATATTCCGGCGGTCTGTCCACTTAACTAGTGTTCCTGGGTATCCAACCAGTTTACTAACCAATTTCACTTTAAGCATGTTAAGTGACTGACTATACTTTCTCACTTGCTTCAGAGGTGAGGGAAAAATGACCTATAGATCAATTATCACAGAGCAATTTTGAAAATTTAGTGTGCATTTGTAAAACAATGCTCTCCACTGAAAAATGGTATAACAAAAACTCTCTACACAAATATTAATTTTTATTTATTTTATTTAGTTTGCTGGTTGTACTTTATAGTTTTGACTGCCACTTTTGTGCAATAATTCATTCAATACCCTTTACATTTACATGATTTCGAAGAAAATGGACTACTCAAAATTTGAGGATAAGGCTCTTCAAACACATTGCAATTTCAGCCTTTGTGTATCATACCCTTATAATGATGATAAAAAATTGTTTGTATTAAGTTATAACTTGAAGAAAGAAATCTTTTTGATCATGTTTAAAGACCCAAAGAGTAAAAATAATGTTTACCTTTGGCCTTCAGAGCAGCCTGGCAAATGTATAGTGTTCCCTAAGGGAGGCAAAATTCTGAATGGATGTGCCAAATAGGGTGATTAATTATTTAAAGAAGGAACAATAACAAACCTTCTGAAAAAAAAATCTTCTAGACTAAGTATACTATTTGCTTATCTTACCTATGACTTATGGCGATTCTTTGCTCAGGAATAATACCAAACAAAAAAAAAAAAATCACATTCTTCTGTATGTTCAGTAACATTTTAAAAGTTGAAAGGATAATTGTAGCAGCATTAACGTTATTCAGACATCACATAGTATTTTTATGTACTTAACAATTACCCACCCTCTTTCAGTTCTTGCATTTAGAATTATCATTCTGTACAAAAAGGAATATTTGATATTTGTTCATGGTCCCTGCTACATATATAGCCAGTGGGTTCTACAGAAATAAAAACAAAGCTTTAATTTTCTTGTTTCTAGTGTTTCAAAAAATAAAACTAATATAAAAGGGTATTTTTTGTTTGGCTACTTGAAGAAAACTAAAATATCCTATTGCACTAGCGGATCCAGGGGGGGGCGCACCCGGCGCACGCCCCCCCTAAAATTCCCGGAGCTTACATGTTCTTTGGTATGGAAACAATAAAATATACTATATTTTCCTATTTTTTCTTCGCTCGCTTCGCTCGCGTATCTTTATACAACATTGCCTTTTGAGATGTACTCGTACACAACACACAGTGCACGCAATTTAAACGTTCCCGCCTTCCTGATTAAAAGTTACGCCCCCCCTAACCCAAAATCCTGGATCCGCCCCTGTATCGAGACTGTGCTGTAAACAGAAATGTTTTTTGTTTTTTTTTTAATTAAGACAATATGGTGCCTTCTTGAGTAGAAATCGTGTACCAATATTTTGTAAAATGTCAGTAAAGTCATCTCCTTGTAAACAAGAGAAACAAATTAAAATGCAGCACATTATATTAACAGTGTTTCTCAAAATCATTTGGACTTCATACATATCTACCAGTTTTAAATCACAACATTTTCACATCCTATCACGTTAAACATATATACAAGTCTGGCCACAAGCAACTTCATAAAGTATTGTTACATGATTTAAGCCACTGTTCTACCACACAGAAAACTAACAGTATGGGAACAAAACCAATCATTTAAGCTCAAGAATTTGGGCCATGGGAAAATACTGTTCTATCACCCAGTTACAAGACACTTTATCTAAATAGTGATCAACTCCGGTAATAAAAACAGATAATGCATTTTCTGGGATCAATCTGGCCTATAATTTTAGCAGGACTGTTTAATAAAGAACAATCTCCACTTGAAATTTAGAGACAGGCATGCATTATCCTAATACTATGCTTCATAAGGAGATTTATAAATTCCATTACAGTATCATTAACGTGATGGAATTAATACCAAAATTGACACCTACCTTTAGACGAGTCCCCTGTGCCTCCTGGTATTTTCATCCTCCTTTTATCCTTCGGTCCATCTGAATTCTTTGGGTACTTTTGTCCCCCTAGACTTTGTTGGTATTTACTCGGAGCATATACATAATCTGGATTACTTGACGAATAAAAAGCTTCTCCATTATCTTGATTAGCACTGGCTGTAACTACTTCCTTTGTTAGCGATGCATCATGTTTTTTAGCACATCTGTTTTTCGAGTATTGATTTACAGGGTATAGTTCTGAGCGGCCAATATCTGTTGTTTGAAAATTCCTACTGTTGATTTGGCGATGTTCCAAATCTTCATGCAAAAATCCAGATTCGTTTAATTGTCCTCTATGATCACTATATTGATCAATTGCTCTGTTCACTTTATCAAATTTCAAATTACTTTTTCTGCCCTGCTTGTGGTGCTTTTCATATCTATAAACATCAAATGTTTTCGGCTGAACACTTGAGGGAACTGATAAACGGTCGTCTGTAATTACGCTTTTCTCAACTGATGACTTTGTATCAAGGACTTTTTTGTCAAATTCTTTATTTGGTTTTTCATAGCTTACACTGACCATTTCAACTGGTCCCAGTATTGGTTTCTCGCCTTTCTTCGGCTCACAAAAGATTCTCAGCTGAGCTGAAGTAAGAAAACTTGCTCTTTTTTTATCATAGCCTTTGCTCTCCCTTTTAAACTTTTTCACTTCAATATAATCAGCTTTTCTTCCAAGCCTGCCTTCTAAAAGCTCCTGATCGAAAACTGGTGACTGGCGATTTTTATCATTTCTAACAAGTATCAAATCTGTACTGTTTTGTCGGCTTAATTCTTTTCTTTCATACAAATCATCATGACTGCTTTCCTTACATTTTTCAAACACCTCCTTTCTGTTATTTTTCTGATCTTTAATGTAACTAAAAATATCTCCCTCACTTTTGTATCTATTCGGATCTTGTTTCATATACATTTTTTCAGCTGTATGTCCCTCCATGTCCAGTTTGCTTACTTCATGAATATCTCGTCTTTTAGGTATCTCTGACCTATTATGTTCTCCTTTGTCTGCAGGAACACCATCACCTCCATGTCTGTGCTTGAAGTCCACACTATTTTGTCTACTTCTTATATATCTCTCATTTTCAGAGCTAAATCTTCTTTTTTCATGTCTTCCTTCACTTTGGTGTCTATCGCTCCATTGGTCATTACTCTCATCTTGTCTTTTATACTTGTTTCTGTGGAAACCATCTTCTGTCTTCACAATCCTACCAGAATCTTTTTGACTGTAAACACCCTCTTCTTGACTGCTATGTCTACTGCGTGTCAAATTTCCCTCCTGGCTGCTGTGTCTGCTGTGCAAATATTTCCCTTCTTGGCTGCCACGTCTAGTGTGTATATATTTTCCTTCCTCACTGCAATGTCTACTTCTGTCATAAATCCCATCTATACTGTTATGTCGGCTACTTCTATATGATCCATCTTGACTGCCATGTCTACTTCTTCCATACTTTCTATCTTGACTGCTATGCCTACTAATTGCTCCCTGTCCACCTTCTGGACTGCTATAGATATGCTCTCGACTGTTGTGTCGACTTGGTTTGTAATGTAAATTGAAGCTATTTTGCCTGCTCCTTTCCCTTCTTTCATACCCCCTTTCAATGGCTCCCTCTGTTTCCTCTCTACTACGCTGACGTCTCTGTTCATTAGATGCTGCTTGAACACGATGTTTTATTTGTAACTTTTCTTCGGGTATACCCCCTTTTATGAATCTTTCTGTTTGTTTTCTGATTGAGTCATCTCTCTTCTCCTGAAGCCATTTTTCAAGTTTCTGTGACACGACACTTGCATCAACAGATTCTTCTTTATCATCACCAATATCAACATCAACTGCTGAAAGACCAGATGTGTCTTCATAATGTGACAAATCAACACTTTTCCTTCTTGTACTTTCATCATCCAGCTGAAGGGTGTTTGTTAAAACCACTGATTCATCATGTTCTTCTTTGCCACTCTCCTGATTTTGACCTTCAGGTGGATATTTTCTAAGTTTTAATTCTTTCTCTTCTCTTATCTTTTCATTCAATGGAAGGTCTCCATGTCTTTTCTTTGGGTCAGACTGAAGTTTATGAGGTATGATTTCTTCAGAACTATGTTTGACATTAGCCTGCTCCTTTTTACCACCACTTCTATTGGTTTTTTCTTTCTTCTGTAATTTGGCAGCGTCTTGTGTCTTTTGCCTCATGCTGTCCTGCTGTCTTTTTTGTACATGTTCATAATCATCTTCATTACTTTTAGTATCAACATCCATAGATTTATGTTTCTCTGAATGACTTGAATATTTCTGCCTTTCTTTAAACTCTTTACCAGGGACGGAAGCATTTGCATTTTTGCTTTCAGTTTCTATTTTTACTGAATTTCTATTCTTTGTTTCAGACACAAGCTGACCTATTTCTGTGTTTTCTAAACTGATTTTCTTTGATTTTGATTTCTTTTTAACCTCCTTTTCTTTCAAACCCTTGTCTGTTTTGTCAGACCTGGCATTAGGTATTTTGTTTACCAATTGTGTTATATCAGCCTTATCACTTTGCTTTTCGTCTGACTGTGATTCATCTTTCATGTTTCTCCTATGATTTCTAATTTCTTTATCATGTTTGTGTCTGTCATCAAGCATGGTATATGTTTTGCTTTTTTCTGCACTTTTATGTTCATGTGACCTCCTTTCAAGTCTTCTTCCTTTATCATTACTCACACTTTCCTGTACCTTATCTGCGGTTGTTTCTATCCCTTCACTATTCAATGTTCTTGTACTTTTGTGCACTAATGATGCTATCTCTGCTTGATCTTTATTAGAAACAATGTCTTGTTGTTTCTTTTGCTTCTCTTGTGTTTTCTTTGTTTGTGCAGACATATCATTAATTTCTACAAATACCTCTAATGGAATTCTCCTAAATTCATCAAAGTTTTCAGAATTCTCATGCATAGCTGACCCTAAAGTACTAACAGAATTCTGTCCATGGTCTTCATCCTTATTATATAAAGGTACTGTTAATTGTGTATATAATTCAGGGTGGTATTGACCAGTATCATCAATATCATCGGAATCTGTTTCACTACCTAGAGAATAAAGAGGCCCGGAAACTTTGTCATGCATACTACCATCAGTATTTCTTGTTCTGTAAGTCTTTGAAGAAGTAGTCTTTCTCAAGCTGTCATCTTTCTCTAGGCTAATATCTGTATGTTTGTCTGTGTCATTAGCTTGTTTATTAACCCGGAGCAGATTGTTTTTATCAATGTTTTCTGCTTCCTTGCTTTCACCCTTGCTCTTACAAAGGTCAATGTTACTTCCATTTTTCTTCTCCACATCAGTTACGACATCTACAGCTTTAGTATCTTCGACTACTGTATGGCAACAGGTGTCTGTCTGTTTATTATACAGCTCCGGATGATACTGTCCAGAATCATCAATATCATCTGAATCTTCATCACTTGTGTCATCAATGCACTTTGTTTTTTTACCACTAAGTGCATCAGTTGACTTTTGCAATATTGTTTTATCCTTGCAAATGCTGTCATTTTCCTCATTCACCCCTATACCTAGTTGATGACTACTTTCTCTGGTATTTTGCTCATGCCCTCCACTTTCATGTTCCCCTGTGGATTCTGCTAAAATAAAGGATTCAGCATTTGGAGGTGGGGACTCCACTTTATCTTCAGGACATGCAGGCACTGTTCTACATTCATACAGTTCTGGATGATACTGACCAGAATCATCAATGTTGTCTAAACTGTCATCACTTAAATCACTTGCATCATCAAGCTGAGTTGGCTGTGGTTTACTTATAGGTTTCATCTGATACCTTTTCCTAGAAGATTCAATATGTTTTGTTTCATTTTGGTCCTCAACCTGAATAGCAGGATCAATCATTCCAGCTTGTTGTTGCTCCAAGTTAACAACTGGTGATGCCATTTTACAGTCTACATTTAAATGTTCTGTTTCTTTATCAGTCTGTCCTCCTGCCTTAGCACTATTAAGAAAATCCATATTTTCAGAAATAATGTTTTTGTCAACAGTTTCAATCTCAACAAATTCGTTTGGGAGTAGTTCATGTTCACTTTTAACACCCAAACTGTTTTCATGTTCATCTTTGTCAATACATTGAGATATATTCATCTCTTGTATCTGTATATCACTGCTATTTGACTGTTTCTCATACTGATCCATCTGTCTCATATCTTGGATTAAGGCTGGGTCTAACATTTGCTTCTTGATAGTATCACTAATAGTTGCTTCTTCTTCATCCCCTGTGTCATTACTTCTACCTTTTTCATCAGATGTTCTCAGTTCATCTACCTGGATGTCACAGTCCAACTCTGACTGTTCTCCAGCATACTCTGGGTGAGTTTTATCATAAAGACATGATGGCTCTTCTGCCTGCTCACTTTGGATCATTTTCCTTTGTTCAACATCATGCAAGTCCTTTGTATCAGATGATACTATTTTCTCTTTCTGAAAGACACTAGCCACCTGTAGCCCTTTTTCAGCTTCCAATATGTTATCATCGTCTTTAATATCTGGGGATCCTTGTACTTCCTCTAGAGACTTATAAACTCTCTTAGATGATAGGTCACTTTCATTAATCTTCATACAACTGTTACCAGATTGTTCCAAATTCTGTTGAAGGCCAGTGTCATAAACTGAATTATTTTGTTCATTTTGTTGGTCCATAGAGTTCCCTGTACTGTGGGACTCATTTGTCTCAGCATCATCTGCGATGTTTGGTTTTGGTTGTTTTTCTGTGTTGTCATCAAGTATTCTGTCTGAATCTGAGGCTCCTTCCCTATAGTCCTGGGAGAGGTCCGGTTCCTGTTTGCTATGCTTAACCTGACTTTCAACTTCAAGTTCAGATAACCCATTACCTTTCAAACTAACAACATCACTAGTTTCAGGAAATTGTCTCTTCTGAGCCATCTGACTTTTGGCTTCACTACAAGCTGATTCAGTCTTTAGCTCTTTGACATCATCAGATATGGCTGGAAGTTTTATGTTCGGTTCAATCTGACTTTCCCCTTCTATTCTGGATTGTTCAGTCTCTTTCTCTTCAAAATTGTCAAGCAGTTCCAACTCACTTTCCATTTTAATTCCAGAAACTTCTACCAAACTGTTATCATCACCTGGTTGTGGATCTTTTTTGTTCAAACAGACTGCCAAAGTCATTTAAATTTTGTTCACTATCTCGACCTACTAGGTTTTGGCAAGCATCAATGTCTTTTCCATCATCAAGACATTCTATCTTTTGTACTCTTTGTTCAATCAGAATGCCAGATTCTTTTTCAAACTGTTTAGTTTCTTGTTTTTGCAAACTATCAAAAACATGATTTTCCTCTTCAGATCCACATACTTCAATCTGCTGTTTATTAATACTGTCAAATTCTTCTGGTAGTTGTTTTTGTTGTTTAATCAAACTATCACATTCTTTGTTCTGTACGGCTTCTTGCTCTGTCTGGTATTCAGAAGTCTCACATTCCTTATTTTCTAACATCTGCTTATTGCAACTCTCATCCCATTCTGTCTTTTGTTCCCTTTCCACGACAGCACCATCATTTTCATTTTCAATTCGAATAGTTCTTTGCTCCATCTGGTACTCAATAGCCTCACTGTCCTCTTTCATTTCAGATATGTCTTCCCTTTGCTTAATGTATTTTTCAACTCCTTTCTGTTCTTTACTTTGCTCTATGGCAAAGCTAGCTTTTTCATTTATTTTAGTTTCTTGCGGTACAAAGTTTGTACATGTCTGACTTTCTACTTCAATTCTAGGTTCATCTATCTGTTGCTCACTGATACTGGTATCACCTTCCCACTGTTGTTCTTCTTGTTCAATCTCACTGCTACTTTCTTGTTCTACATGTTCAGTTCCTTTCTCTATTAAGTTTCTGAAAGCCTCATTTTCCTTTTCAATTCTAGACTTCTCCTGCTCATTAACACTGTTATCTGATTGTTGTTCGCCTTTCTCAATAGCACTCTCAGCTTTTCCAACTGCATCTGTTTCTTGCTTTGCTAGGTTTTTGTAAACCTGACCTTTTTCTTCATTTCTTGCTTCTTCAATCTGCTGCATACTGATACTGCTTTCACCTTTTGGTTGTTGCACTCTTTCTTCAACAGAACATTCACATTCTTTCTTTATTTGTTCATTTCCTTGCTCTATATGACTTTTATATGCCTCATTTTTATTCTCAAAACTAACTTCTTCTACCACTTGCTTACTGATATTTTCATCTAAATCTTGTTGTTTCTCTCT
This sequence comes from Cyclina sinensis, assembly GCA_012932295.1. NCBI lineage: Eukaryota > Metazoa > Mollusca > Bivalvia > Venerida > Veneridae > Cyclina > Cyclina sinensis. The sequence continues at coordinate 14,560,302 of JAAONU010000010.1, forward strand.
TTCTGCAATCACAATGCTTGCTTTCTCAGAAGGTATAATTCCTTGCTCATTTAGGATTTCACAAGCCTCACTTTTCTGTTCAAGTAAATCTTGTTGTTTCTCTCTTTCTTCAATCACAATGTTTGCTTTCTCAGGAGGCACAATTCCTTGCTCATTTAGGATTTCACAAGTCTCACTTTCCTGTTCAACTAAATCTTGTTGTTTCTCTCTCTCTTCAATCACAATGCTTGCATTCTCAGTAGGTACAATTCCTTGCTTATTTAATATTTCACAAGCCTCATTTTCCTGTTCAATTCTAAGTTTTTCTAAATCCTGCATACTGAAACTGTCCTCATTTTCTGCTTGCTGCTTTATTTGTTCAACTGCAATGCCAGCTTTTTCAACTGACTGAGTTTCTTGCTGTACAAGAATTGTACAGTCCTGATTTTCTTCTATAATTATGGGTTCTTTTATCTGTTGTTCATTGATAATGTTATCATCTTCAGGTTCTTGTTCCTTTTGATGAATTGGATTGCTATATCCTTTTTTGATTTGTTCAATTAGGTTTTCACAGGCCTCACTTTTCTTTTCAATTCTAGGTGCTTCTACCTCTTGAACACTGATACTTTTATCACATTCCAGCTGCTGATCTTTTTGTCCAATCAGACTGTCATATTCTTTTTCAATTTGTTCAGTCCCTTTATCTTTAAACCTCTCCACTTCTTTTCTTGAATTTTCTACATCTCGTTTACTTATCATATCATCACCATCTGGCTGTTGTTCTTTTTGCTCAATTGCGCTGTCAAATTCTTTTTCAACAGGTTTGTTTTCTTCCTCCATTTTGTTTTCACAAGCTTTATTTTCCCTTTCAATTCTTTCTCCATCTTTAAACCTCTCCTCTTCTTTTCCAGCCTTTTCTCCTTCCTGCTTACTGACATAGTTACCATCTTCTGGTTGCTGATCTCTTTGTCCAAACAAACTGTTACATTCTTTTTCAATTTGTTTCATCTGACTTTTCTCTTCAATTCTAGAGTCTTTTATCTCCTTGTTATCGATACTATCATCAATGACTTCTAGTTCTTCTCTCATTTCAATTTGGCTGCCAGCTTTTTCAACTGATTCATTTTCTTGCTCTATCAGGTTTTCAAAATCATCACATTCCTTTACAGCACTGGGATCATGAAAATTTTGCTCTTGGTTTATAAGTTCAACATGACTGCTGCATTTGATCTCAGCTGTCTCAGCTACTTTCCCTTTCAAATCACTTACTTCAATTGACTCTGTTTCAAAGTGAGTTAGCTGGTTGTTTCTTTCAGCATCGCACAGTTCTGATTCTTGTGTTAGGACAATGGTATGTGTTGCATACTGTTCTCCACTTTGTTCAATGTGATTGTTTTCTTCAAAAACTGACTGTTGCTTCACTTGTTCAGTGTCCAGTAACTGTGACTTTTGCTGATCATTTTGATAGGCAAGACTTTTGGTATCAACATTATCAACCTGTATGCTGTCATTTATTTCAGATGGTTCCATTTCTTGTACCAGCGTAAAATCATTAGCTATATTCATTTTTTCTTCAGCCTGGTTTTTGTCTTCAAGATCTGGTAATATCACTTGTCCCTGTGCAAGATGGCTTGCTACATTCAGTTTATGTTCAGCCTTGTTTTGGTCCTCAAGATCTTCTAGTATTATTTCTCGACTATGAACGGCATTGTCTTCAGTCAGCTGCTGTATCTCAGAAGAATCACTCTCATGTAGCTGGTATCCATTTTCATCACCTGAACTTTCTTCAATGCTATTTTCTAAGTTGCTATCACTCATATCAGTCTTATCAGTCAGTTCCAATAAATTTGCTGACCTTTCACTTAAAGCTTTATCAGTTGTTTCAGCAACCATGCTCTGTGATGCCATAAGAACCTTCTCAACAATCTGTTTTGCAATTTTCTCAGCAGATTCTTTCTGTGCTGTGTTGTACACAGAGACCTGCTGGTCAGTTACTTTTACAGGTTGACTTTCTTTATACATCCTTGTAAATGCCGAAAAGGAGTATTCACTTGATGGTTTCTGTTCGGAAACTGATAAATCATCATCACTATTTGACTGACTTATTGCCAATATTTCACCATCTTCTCTTGAAGTTCCAAGGTCAACACGTACACAAATTTCAACGTCGACTGACACACTCATGCTTTCTGAACAAGCGATATCTGATTCATTTGGATCATTTCTAAATATTGCCATTCTTCCCTGTCCAAAATCTTCCTCACTTCCACACAATGCTTTGTAGGTTTTACATATGTCATTTGAAACTTTCTCTTCTCCATCTTTTTTAATTCTGTCACTATACAGGATATTTTGTTCACTTGTAGAACTGTGCTCATTTAAAAATTCCTTCTCCACAAAAACATGTTTCTGGAGTTTTGATGCATTTGCATATTCAGTTGAAGTATTATTTTCTGGATCAACACCTGGCTTTTCAAACATGCCATCAGTCTGGTATACAAACGGTTTTAACTTAACATCTGTATGAGTATTATTATCGAAGACATCAATCTTAACCTTGCTTTTCATTATCCCTTTGTCACTCTTACTGATTTTAAGTCCCTCTGTGTTAAAACAATCTTGCTCTATCCCTTGACTTTTATGTTCAAAGCTGTCACTCTTGCTGACAATTAGAATTTCTTCCTTTCTATCAACTTCACTTTCAGAGTCAAACAAAGAAATTAAATAATAACTTCCACTTTCTGAAGATCCTGTCAAATCTGTACTAATTGAATCAAAAGTCTGTAGATCATTCTCAGTATCCGTCTTTTTACTTTTCTCTTCCTGCAAATTTAGCATACCACGAGCTTCATCATTAATCTCTAAGCTGTAAGTGTAATCTGTTATCTCATCCTCTCCACTCTTTTCCTCATCATCTACGCTACTGTATGTTGCAGATGATTTCTGAATACTAGAAGAAACATTAGCCGCAGACATGTTTCTCCGAAGATCTGACGTTCCTCTGGAGCGATGCAATGTAAACGAGAGCAGATCTTTTCTTGCCTCAGTCTGACTCTCCGTTTCAAACACATCATCAGATAAACTATCAACGGTAGTGCTCAGTATACCATTTGATATGCTGTTTGAATCTGGATTCAGATTATCAAAAGCATTTACCTGGTCCTCATCAAAAGAAGCTGGGCTTAGATAAGATGTCTGCTTAAGTTCAGTGTCACTTGAGATAAATGTATCTAACTGAAGTCTAATGTCTTCAAGTTCAATTTTACTGTTAGTATTTCTTCCACAACTTTCACCTGCCTTATAAGGTGAATGTGCTTCAATTCTATCATCTATTATTTGGTCATCTTCAAAGGAAAAATGTTTCACCTGAATTTCAATAAATCCAGCTCTCTTACACTGTGCATTACTTTCAGTATCCCTTACAATATCATCTCTGACATGTACATTATGCTCTACAGTCTTAGATTTAGAACTGTCCTCAATTACGTTGCAAGCATCTTGGGACTGATTCAACTCTTTTAAAGGTGGAGGGTTTTGACAAACTATAACTGGTCCATACCCAAGTATGCAGCAGCTATCCCAGAAAATCAAGTCCAACATAACAACTTCACATTCTATGGTATCCATACTGACTTTTTTATTGCACCTTTCAACTGTTTTCAATTTCTACTCCTTCATCAAGCTGATATCAATCATACCATGTAGACATTTGATCATATAATTCAAAATGATCTTCTAAAACTTCGTAATTTACACAGTGTCTATGCTGACTGAAGGGATTACAAATCGTGTCACTGAATGGATTGCAAATCTTGTCACAGAATTGATTGCAAATTTCATCACTGAATGGATTGCAAATCTTGGATTGCAAATCTTGTCACTGAATGGATTGTAAATCTTGTCCCAATAAGGATAGCAATATGTATCTAAATTCAAACTCTAAGCCGTCAATTAAAGCCAGTATCTTTGCAGAATAAGCCACAACAAAAAAAATTGAAGTGATAATTTAAACATTAAATTTGTACTTAAATCAGTGTTATCTGAGGTTTAGAAATACTTCTATGTTTGTTTTAATAAATGACAAATTTTTTTATCATCCAATTCAGTATTTCTAACCATACAAACAAATGTCTCAGTGTTATCAAAGAACTGAGCGAGCAATTACAAATTTAGTTTGAAGAATTGGCGTCAAAATTCCAGTGTATAATGCAGGATGTCTTAAAGCTCGATCTCCAAATATACCTACAGTGTCTAATTATCTGTTCAAATTCTTTTCTTTAATTCTATATTCTTATCCTATCTCTTTCAAGAGTTCTCAATTTGATTTTGTTATGTCAAATTATAGGTCTTTACACAGTCACAAAAATTATGCTGTACTTCATAACACTGTTACATGAACTGTGAAAATAATGGCTAACTTAACGTGATTCTTCTCCGTGATTTCAACCAGTTTTAACTGATTTATATGTTGTAGTGCATTTTATTTCAACAAAGAAATAATCTTTATCATTTCCATGGTAATCTCTGTATTCAGTAAGTAAAAGTCACATTCAATTCAAATTAATGATTTTTTAATATCTTACACTTCTTTTTTTGTCTTGTTGCCCTAGTATTAAGTAGAACACACAATTGTCATGTTCACAAACTGGATATATCAGGGGCGTAGCCTCCACGCTCTGTCAGGAAGGACGAACATTTGAAATGCAAGCCAATTTGTCTTTGACAAATAAAGTCTAATTATCCTTTACAAAGATATAAACTTGTGCTTGTTTATGATATCAAGAACGTCTTTTTCATAAAACTGTATCTCTTTCACTTCATGATTATATCAAACAATGAATAACCTTTGCATCAACCTTCAAAACACTGTTGATCAAAATCCATTCAAAAGTAAAATCTACAGTAAATTCTCCCACACAATAATATTCCCTCGGGCTACGCCCCTGTTAAAAACCTCCCAAAGAGAAAAGTCAGTCAATGGCAGAAAACTCAATTATCGTATATCAAAAGGTATTATATTCTCATCAATAAATGACCAAAACGTTCGGAGAAATATCTATATCATTCTGATGAGCACTATATTTATCCAATATTTCCTAATTTACCAGAAATGCCTTGTAGGAAAGGCACACACTTGGATGTCCTATCACAGGAATAATTACTAGATCACAGTGAAAAAAAAGCTCTTTGTAAGGACTGCAGAAACCTCTGAGGTTTCAGTCAGTTTGCCAATATCAAGTAACTATATAGTACTTCTCTTCATCAACAGGATGTGATTGGCATAAAAAAATGAAGTTCCATTACAGTTACTACAGAAACAAGAAATTTTCAAAAGGTTTTTCCCAGAGAGTATTAAGTTTAACTGAACGAACAATAAAATCAAATAAAGATATTTTTTTATGATTATCTTTATTTTATTTATTTATTTTCTTTGTATAAAAGAAAGAAAAAAAGACTTTAAATACACAAAGCCAAAGAAATTTACAAGTGGGCACAGGATAATATGTTACCAATTTGAGGACATTATCCTTAAAATGATTTATCTATAGTTTCTTTTATGGGGGAACCATATACCTTAAAGAAAAGTTTAATATTTCTGAGTGCTTTCAGCAGTAATGTACCTTTGGCTGAAAATAGCTTTTAATTCATAGAAAATGCATGCCCCAATAGAAGATATTAAATTATTCAAAAAAGGGTATGCAGATAATTAACTTATGATAATCATGTTTAAGGATTTGATAGTTTTATTAACTCATTACATGTATAAAGATTACATAAACTGATTTACTTTGTTTTTTTGACACTGAACTAATTATAAGTAAAAAACATTCCCTAAATTTGGAGCAAAGCTTAAGTTCTTTGTGAACGACTGTATTTTGCTTAATTTAAATAATTATTCTTATAAATATTCATATGTCAATGAACCTATCTTAAACTAGGTCAAAAGCACAGAAAATGAATATTCATTAGTTGTTAAAGGTTTAAAACAAACAAGAGGGCCATGATGGCCCTAAATCGCTCACCTGAGTCTCATTGCTCATGTTACAAGTATCATTATTGGTCGTATAAGTTTGCAAAAAGTTTGAAGACTCTGGGTGTAATGGTACTCAAATTTTTTAGCAGAAATAGTGTTACTTTACAGGTCCCAGTGAACTTGACCTTTGATCTACAGACCCCAAAAACAATAGGATTCTTCTAATATAATTACTCTATGAAGTTTGAAGGTTCTGAGTGTAATGGTACTCCAGTTACTAAGCAGAAATAGTTTTCACTCTACAGGTCCCTGTGACCTTTACTTTTGACCTATTAACCCCAAAAATGACAGGGTTCTTTTAACGAGTAAAGACAATCATCCTATGAAGATTGAAGGCTCTGGGTGAAATTGTTCTCCTGCTATTGAGTGGAAACGGTTTTCACTCTAGAGATCCCTATGACCTTGACCTTTGACCTACTGACCCAAAAACAAAAGGTTTTTTTTTCTACTCAATAAAAGCAATAACCCTGTGAAGTTTGAAGGCTTTGGGTCAACTGGTACTCAAGTTATTGAAAGGAAACAAAGTGTGACAGACAGACAGACAGACAGACACGCATGGACAGGGCAAAAACAATATGTCTCCATCAGAAGGGCAGGGTTGGGGGGGGAGACATAACAACAAACATCTGAAGGTCTAGCCCTTGGTGTTTCAGAGCAGCAGATTTTTTAAGTTTTCCCGGTATATAAGTCCTTGTGTACAATCAAATGACCCCCCCCCCCCCACCCTAGTGAACCAGAAATGCAATGGACCAGAATCATTTGAACAATCTTGGTAGAGCTTCATGCAAGGAACTTCCTAAGCAAGTTTCATTAAATTTGGCCCATTGGTTTCAGAGGAGATGTTGTTTGAATGAAAAGCTGACGACTGACAGACGGACGACGGACAAAGACTGATCAGAAAAGCTCATCCTGAGCTAAAAAGGCAAATCAATTTCATGACAACAAGAAATATTTCTGGGGAAAAAAATGAATAAATCTTAATTTTCGTTGAAAACTTCCATTAAACAATGAAGCTGGACTGGCAAGTCATGTTATGTGTCAAGTTCAGCTTAAGACATTAAAATGAAGAGTTATAATTTTACACTCCGATCGTATTCAGTAAGCTATGCAAAAATATATATATCCATTTCATAGAAAGCGATATCACTTTTTTTCACTACTCCAATGATTTACATGTACCGAAAAGTTCACCAAAAACGGAAAAAGTCAGATTCTCAAATTGTACATTCACATACAGGAGAGTCATTATAGACATATTTCAACACAAAATGTATAATTATATCATTATACCGACATTTAAATTTTAGCCAATCAAAATCTTAAGAATTCTAATACATTCAAAGCCTTATTTTTAAACCTGTTGATCCAAAACCAGCTATATAAACATTTACCAACTTGAAGTAAGTGCGGTTAATTTTAAAAATGCATAATCCTTTTTATTTATTTGTTTATTTAATATAATTTTTCATACACACATAAATTTACATAACTAAATGTCAGTCAAAGTATAAATCACATGATTAAATTCCACCAATCAAATAAGCTGATCTCAAAAACTGTCAATCAGGTTGTATATTCCCCATTATTGATTGACAGCCAAACAGATAAATGAAAGCATCATGGAAATTGTTCTATAATGTTCCTATCAAGCAGTTTATTCTAAGTATGAGAACACTACAAAACTGCTGCTATTCCAAGGCAAATAAAGAGAATTTTATCAGAATTCATCGTATTATTTCTGATCTGGAAGAGTTTGATGGAAGAACTGTCAAGTTTTCATGTCCAATATATTGTTACAACATAGTTAATGTAATATCCCTGGAGAGAGCTTCCAGAGCTGTCGACAACATTTCCATATTATGGCTCGGAGCAAATCATTCTTACTTTTTATTATCAATTGTTTCAAAGTCAGGTATTTTTGTTCTCACTATTGGACCATATGCTACTTAAATTCTGTTAAAAGAAAATAACCATTTTACACCAACAATGAACTGAGCGTAACAGAATGGATCATAATCATGTGGGTATTCCACCTTTTCTCTATTTCTCTATGACAGGATGTTTAAAACACAGTCAATATCGGCTCTAGTTAGCAGTAGTGTGTAAACTTGCTGTCCTTTACGGACATGAAAGTTTGTAACAGAAAGAATTGCAAAACATATCTTGAAAGCATCGAACATTGAAAACTAACACTCTAGACCACTGAGCCAAAGAATCGACTTCCTGAGGCCAGTGTGCACTAGACCAATGGTCCATTACTCTGTGTACTTCTGACGTTGTCTGAAAACACTTAAAAATGATATTCCACAAAACATTACATGCACTGTCAAATGGATGAACATGTTCCCATTCATACAAAATTTGATAATGTTTTAAAACAATCACTAAATATTCGCCAACAAAAACAAAGGGAAAACAGTCAACAAAACTGACAGCAACAAGATTGGCAGGCAGCCTTTCTCTGTCATTTCTTAACCCTGAACCTGCTGAATTTTTGTAATGGATTTGCCCAGCTTTGAATTTGGAACAGTCCATTCAAAGTTTAAGGGATTTCAATATCAAAATACACAAATGGTGCTACCAACAGTATAGAGCCTGGTCAGACTGCACGGATGTGCAGGCTGGCCTTGCTCTATACTGGTGGCAAAGGCTAATCATTTTTGGTTCCTGCAGGTTAAGGGTTAATTATGAACAAAGGTTGATTTGCCACTACTCTTTACCGATGAATGAAAAACAGAAACTAAAGCATAACTGGAAACAAACCTGGAGAAGTCAGGAGTGGCTCAGGAGTGGCTCAGGGATGCTTTCTGTATCTTTATGCAGAAAATCACAATTTAGGGTGCATCAGTGATTTATAATGGCTGGTACCAACAATAAATTACAAGTGCAGAATGTAAAATAGTTCTTGAAATCAGTCTTGTGATGGTGTTATGTAATATTTTCATCCTGTTACAACAGAATAACTGTGAAAACCGCTGATGATGTAATTTTTTCACCCCTAGTTTTAGCAAAATTAAATTCAAAACAAGTGTTTTTTCTTTAATGCAGATATAATTTTTTTATTTCATTTTCATTTTCAATAGCCAAGTGTTATTTTTGTGATGATTTTAATCAGATTGATACTAAGACAAAAATCTAAGAGCAAATATTTCTAAAATGAAAAAAAATAAAAAAAACAAGAGGGCCATGATGGCCCTGGATCGCTCACCTGAGTACTTTGGCTGTAGGTTTGCTGTTAAGCAGTATTTCATTTTTTAATTGAAAATATGTAAGTGCCTACAAACCAAATATGTAAAATATCAGTCAATAAATAAAGGCTCTATGGCAGAAAGTAGAAATATCTATTATAAGCTATGGTGACCTTGACCTTGACCCAGTGACCTCAAACCCTAACCATTGGTAGAGGTCCATGCAAGGAACCTCTCTACTGAATATCAAAGATATTGGTCTATAAATGAAGGCTCTATGAGGTACAGTAGATAAATCTACTTTTAGCCTCTGTGACCTTTAACCTAATCCAATAATTTGAAAAAGCTTGATAATGCTTGCTTCATGCCAAATTTTAAAATTCTAGGTCTTGTGGTTTCAGACAAGAAGATTTTTAAAGATTTTCTTCTATATTGTTATTTAAAACTTGTGACCCCTTGGGCGCGGCCAATAGTGACCCCAGGGACATTTTTCTAACAAACTTGGTAGAGGTCCACTAGACAATGCTACTCACCAAATATCTAAGCTCTATAACTTACGGTTTCTGACAAGAAATTTTTTTTAAGATTTTCCTATATAACTCTATGTAAAACAAGTGACCCCCGGGGCGGGGCCATTTTTGACCCAGAGGCCAGGATTTGAACAAACTTGGTAGAGGTCCACTAGACAATGCTACATACCAAATATCTTAACTCTAGGCCTTGTGGTTTCTGACAAGAAGATTTTCAAGTTTTCCCTATATAACTCTTTGTAAAATCAACTGACCCCTGGGGTGGGGTTAGTTTTGTCCCCAGGGACATAATTTGAACAAACTTGGTAGAGGTCCACTAGACAATGCTACATACCAAATACCTTAACTGTAGACCTTCTTGTTTCTGACAAGAAGATTTTTTAGTTTTTCCTATATAACTCTTTGTAAAACAAGTGACCCCCGGGGCGGGGCCATTTTTGACCCAGAGGCCAGGATTTGAACAAACTTGGTAGAGGTCCACTAGACAATGCTACACACCAAATATCTAAGCTCTATAACTTAAGGTTTCTGACAAGAAGATTTTTAAAGATTTTCCTATATAACTCTATGTAAAACTAGTGGCCTCTGGGGCGGGGCCATTTTTGACCCAGAGGACAGGATTTGAACAAACTTGGTAGAGGTCCACTAGACAATGCTACACACCAAATATCTAAGCTCTATAACTTACGGTTTCTGACAAGAAATTTTTTTAAAGATTTTCCTATATAACTCTATGTAAAACAAGTGACCCCCGGGGCGGGGCCATTTTTGACCCAGAGGCCAGGATTTGAACAAACTTGGTAGAGGTCCACTAGACAATGCTACATACCAAATATCTTAACTCTAGGCCTTGTGGTTTCTGACAAGATTTTCAAGTTTTCCCTATATAACTCTTTGTAAAATCAACTGACCCCTGGGGTGGGGTCAGTTTTGTCCCCAGGGACATAATTTGAACAAACTTGGTAGAGGTTCACTAGATGATGCTTCATACCAAATATCAAAGCTCCAGGCCTTGTGGTTTCGGAGAAGAAGATTTTTAAAGATCCAACTTATAAAATCTATTTTTAGCTCCAGTGAACCAGAAATGCAATGGACCAGAACCATTTGAACAATCTTGGTAGAGCTTCATGCAAGGAACATCCCAGGCAAGTTTCATTAAATTTGCCCCATTGGTTTCAGAGGAGATGTCGTTTGAATGAAAAGTTGACGACAGACGGACGGACGGTCGGACGACGGACAAAGACCAATCAGAAAAGCTCACCCTGAGCACTTTGTGCTCAGTTGAGCTGAAAAAAAACACACAACTGCTCTCACTCCAGAGGCAAATTTTCACATTTTTGTTTCTTTCTTTCTTTTCTCATTTACAACTGTAATTATAAATTACTTCTAAAATAACACTATGCTACATATTTTAGTCTCTAACCAAGTTTCAACCAAGTTAAAACGATGACAATATAGTAAATGTAACAACAGAAGCGAATATGATTTTTATAAATCTTTTTTTTTTCAAGCTTAAGAGAGAAACAAATCCTGTCCTTTTGAAAATTTAATTACTTTTGCAGACATGCTAGCTTTGTGTTTATTTAACAGACAACTATTTCAAGTATTTCAATCAACTTTCCAGGGAAAAACTAGGATCTAATCTTCTGGAAAATAACAATTACAATGAACCCAATATTGCATTGTGGCATGGAACTGACAGTCTTTCTAATTAATCTGCATATATCTCAGTCATCTGCCACACTGTCTGGTATGGTTTAATCTTCAAACAGTATGAAACAGCTTGCTTTGTTTCACATTGTAACTACAGTCAAACGCAATCAAAGAGATTGCAACAGAACTGCATATGAAACAGCTCTGTAACCCTTGGTAGTCAAATCCAAGCTAAGGGATAGCACTGTAGTATGAAACACCCTGCTTTAATTCACACTGTAACAGCAGTCAAATACAATCAGAGGGAATGCAACAGAACTGTACTATGAAACAGCTTGCTTTGTTTCACAATGTAACAGCAGTCATAGCTTGCTTTGTTTCACAATGTAACAGCAATCAAAAACAATCCAAGGGAATGCAACAGAACTGTACTATGAAATAGCTTGCTTTGTTTCACAATGTAACAGCAGTCAAAAACAATCCAAGGGATTGCAACAGAACTTTATTTTGAAATTGCTTGCTTTGTTTCACACAGTAACAGCAGACAAATACAATCAAACGGATTGCAACAGAACTGTAGTTTAAAACAGCTTGCTTTGTTTCAAAATGTAACAACAGTCAAACACAATCAAAGGGATTGCAACAGAACTAGAGTTTGGTACAGCTGATCTTTGTTTTGTTTCAGACTGTCTGAGATACAGTCAAAAGCAATCAAAGGGATGGCAAAAGAACATGGTTAGGTTTTTTCTTTTTTCTACAGAAACTGGTTCGACAGTCTGTGTGTCAATGGTTTTAATTTAGTCTACTGAGTGAACAACATTTCAGTCTGTTCTGAACAGTATCTTTAGTAAACCTTAGTAAACATGATCTGATGAAACATCATTAGTAAATGAAAACTTCAGTAATACATGTAGTATCACAATCTAATACAAGCAACCAATCTTAAGTCTGAGATTAGAGGAAAACGACACCATGCTTAACCATTCAGTCTTATGAGAAAATTTCTGTAGATATATTCTGATTACTCATACCTGAATATATATCATTCAATAATTCTAAATAATGTCTCACTGGAATACAGTCACACAACTTACACACAGTCAACAGTGTATAATGTTATACTTGCAACAAAATGTGGGTTATCTTGAATTCTTGATTAATTTAGGTTACACAGACATTGCTAGGACACAACATTGATTCAGACACATTTATATAATGAAATTAGGCTGAAAAAAAGAAGTCAGGCATTGATCTTATCTTTGAGACAGGCTAATAAATTATCTTTAACATCCCAATATTGCAACAGTTCCTTTCTACAGACAAACACTGATTCTGTTTGTTTTGTGAAAGAAATATTGTATGTTGTTTTTATTAAGAATTCTTCTTGCTTAAGGTGTGCATCTAATTCTAACACAAATGCAGTCTGTACTTTTTTTCAAAGTTCTAGGACAAAAGTGTTAATTATTGCTGGCCCAAATCCAATTTCATAGGCCCAATTTGGATTCAATAGGTCAAAACAATAGAATCCAAGATCTTGAAGCTCAATTCCTACAGGTCCACTGGGCCTAAGGTTCATGAAAGTTTGTAGGTCTGACAAGAATTTTACAAGCCACAGGCCTTGGACCTGTGGCTTATTTCACAGACTGCAACTGAATAAAAACTTTCCATTTCCTTCTTTGGATAGGCCTCATGTACATACAAAATCTTTTCTTGAAATGTCTTCTATTATGGAGACATTATCATTTCCATGGCGATTATTTCTGTAAAGGACCTGTCTATCATTTGATTTAAACAGATCAACCATTTCATGATTTATACAGGTAGCAAGCCATCTGCATTGCATTGTACAGTTTCTGCATGCGTTGTACAGATCAAAAATGGTTGACACCTGAGCGGGTTATTTTTTTTAAGAGAGAATATTATGTTTTCTTTCTGGAAAACACTTTATTACAAATTTCGTTTACTTAAATATTCACTGAGAGATAATGATTATTCCTGACAAATTTCATTGTTTGGTGCCTTGCAGTCTGAGCTTTATTCTTATTGCACTGCAGTTTAAACTATATACTTAAATATGCATGTCAAGTCAGCATTCATGAAATATTCATGATTTATAAAATTCATGAACAGTACATTTCTAGAAAATTCATAACTGCTTAATGAGACAATACAATAACATAGCAAAAAATTCATGAACTATTCATGGACACTGAGTTCAAGAACTGGTGATGAACTATACAAATAAATTGTGTGTGACTGGTTCATGAACTGCTGAAGAACATTAGACAGACATAATTCTTGCACAAAGGAATAAACAAGAGAGTGAAGATAAACACATCAAACACCAGGGAAGTTAGACTTTAATATATTAGATCTACCGGTTTCGGTCTAAGTGCTTAGACCTTCATCGCAATGCGTATCATAAGACAATATTGACTGAAGTATACAAAATGTCCAATTAAATTTTGACATTTGATACTTTTTATAGAATTGATGTGGTAAATAAAGACATAATTCTTGAACAATTCATAATTCCAGTTCATGCACTGCTATTTTCAAGGACTGTTCAAGACTGTGCCTCATTTAGCAATCAAGGCTTTTTCATGGATGTTGCATGACCTGAAGATGTGAAATATCAATGAACCATTTATGAAAAATTCATGAACTGTAACAGCTCATTTTGCAGTGACTGGATTTAGGCAGTAGTTTCCAACATTGAGCAAGGGCCACAGGAACAGACAAGGAGCAAGGGTTGGAAAAAATGAAGAAGCAACATTAAAGGAGCAAGTGCTGGGAAAACAAACATTGAACAAGGGCCAAAAGAACAGACAAGGTAAGGGTTGGAAAAAATGAAGAAGCAACATTAAAGGAGCAAGTGCTGGGGAAACAAACATTGAACAAGGGCCAAAAGAACAGACAAGGTAAGGGTTGGAAAAAAATGAAGAAGCAACATTAAAGGAGCAAGTGCTGGGAAAACAAACATTGAACAAGGGCCAAAAGACAGACAAGGAGCAAGGGTTGGAAAAATGAAGAAGCAACATTAAAGGAGCAAGTGCTGGGGAAACAAACATTGAACAAGGGCCAAAAGAACAGACAAGGTAAGGGTTGGAAAAAATGAAGAAGCAAGATTAAAGGAGCAAGTGCTATGGAAACTTACATTGAGCAAGGGCCACAGGAACAGACAAGGAGCAAAGGGTTGGAAAAATGAAGAAGCAAGATTAAAGGAGCAAGTGCTAGGGAAACTTACATTGAGCAAGGGCCACAGGAACAGACAAGGAGCAAGGGTTGGAAAAAAATGAAGAAGCAACATTAAAGGAGCAAGTCCTGGGGAAACAAACATTGAACAAGGGCCAAAGAAATAGACAAGGAGCAAGGGTTAGAAAAAAATGAAGAAGCAACATTAAAGAAGCAAGTGCTGAAGAAACAAATGTTGTTCAAGGGCCAAAAGAACAGACAAGGACCAGGGGTTGGAAAAAAATTGAAAAAGCAAGATTAATCGAGAAAGTGCTATGCAAACAAACACTGAGCAAGAGCCACAGGAACAAACAAGAAGCAAGGGTCGGATAAATGAGGAAGTAACACTAAAGGAACAAATGCTGGGGAAACAAATATTAAGCAAGGGCCAAAGGAACTGACAAGGAGCAAGGGTTGGAAAAAAGTAAGAAGCAAGATTAAAGGTGCAAGTGCAAGGGAAACAAATGTTGATGAAGGGCCACAGGAACAGACAACGAGCAAGTGTTGAATCAAATGAAGAAGTAACATTAATGGAGCAAGTGCTAGGGGAAAACCATTGAAAAAGGGCCAAAAGAACGGACAAGGAGCAAGGGTTGGAAATAATGAAGAAGCAAGGTTAAAGGAGCAAGTGCTAGGGAAACAAATGTTGACCAAGGGTCAAAGGAACAGACAAGGAGCAAGGGTTGGAAAATGAAGATGCAACATTAAGGGAGAAAGTGCCAGTGAAACTAACATTGAGCAAAGATCACAGGAACAGACAAAGAGCAAGGGTTGGAAAAAAATGAAGAAGCAAGATTAAAAGAATAAGTGCTGGGAAAAAATCATTGAGCAACAGCCACAGGAAGAGATAAGGAGCATGGGTTTGAAAAAATGAAGAAGCAAGATTTAAGGAGCAAGTGCTGGGAAACAAATATTGAATGAGGGCCATAGGAACAGACAAGGAGCAAGGGTTTGAAAAAATGAAGAAGCAAGATTTAAGGAGCAAGTGCTGGGAAACAAACATTGAATGAGGGCCACAGGAACAGACAAGGAGCAAGGGTTGGAAAAAAATGAAGCAAGATTAAAAGAGTAAGTGCTGGGAAAAAATCATTGAGCAACAGCCACAGGAAGAGATAAGGAGCATGGGTTTGAAAAAATGAAGAAGCAAGATTTAAGGAGCAAGTGCTGGGAAACAAACATTGAATGAGGGCCACAGGAACAGACAAGGAGCAAGGGTTGGAAAAAATGAAGAAGCAAGATTAAAGGAGCAAGTGCTAGGGAAACTTACATTGAGCAAGGGCCACAGGGACAGACAAGGCGCAAGGGATGGAAAAAAATGAAGAAGCAACATAAAAAGAGCAAGTGCTGGGGAAACAAACATTGAACAAAGATCACAGCAACAGACAATGACCAAGGGTTGGAAAAAAATGAAGAAGCAAGAATAAAGGAGCAAGTGCTGGGAAAACACACACTAAGCAAGCGCCACAGGAACAGACAAGGAGCAAGTGTTGAATAAAATGAAGAGGTAACATTTAAGGAGCAAGTGCTAGGGAAACAAACATTGAACAAGGGTCACAGGAACAGACAAGGAGCAAGGGTTGGAAAAAAAATGAAAAACCAAAATTAAAGGAGCAAGTGCTTGGGAAACTCCACCAGGAGAAAGAGCAATATGAAATAGACAGAAGGCAAGGACTCAAAAAAAAGATGCAACATTAAGAATCAAGTGCTGGAGAAAGGGCCATAGAAACAGGCAAGGAGCATCAGCTGGAAAACATGAGGATGAAACATTAAATGAGTAAGTGGGACTTCATAAGGGCAATTAAAGAAATAGGTGCAGTTATATTTTCAATTACAAAACTGCCACTTATTAAAGAGCTGTGAACTTGAAGCAGAAGAAAAAAATATCAACTACAGTACGCGCCAGGAGGAACTCACATTTTCCGCTCTATTTCGCGGACGCGGAAAAAAAAAATATCAGCTGCGACATCGAGGAAAAAAACGGATTTCCTCGATGTCTCGACATCGCGAAATATCTCGGCGATATTTGACGACCAGCGCGAAAATAATTAGGGTCATAACTTACCTGGATAAGCAGAACATTTAATGAAATGACAGTAATGAAACTGTGCATTTTACGTCTACCAATTATGTGACATTTGGTAAAATTAAAACCAAATTTCTAATACATATGCTGTGTAGGTTTATGTGTACTTCCGTCGTTGAAAACGCTCGTTATTGTATAGCAAAATCGATCAATAATTTTGTCAAGCGCATAGACGATACAGATGTCGCAGTAGGGTTTACATGCTGTATGTTTTCTTTAAATATAGGAAAGCAGTTTTAACACGTGTAAATCGGAAACCAGTCGATTTATTTTCTGAAAATAGGGTCAGCTGTTCCGAGAAGCAATTACTTTCGGTTTTGAATTGTCATTCCTTCCGTTAACAAATTCGAACATTCATTAACAAATGCATCAGAATGAGAGTTTTATACATTTAAATGATATTTTAATGCGTAAAATTCGACGAAATGCGTGTAATCGGGAACTTTGTGAGCCTCGATACGTCAATTCTTACCTGTGAAAAAGTCCGCGGTATCATTTAGCGGACGTCCGCCGCGATATTTGGTGACCATGTCCGCGGCGGTGATCCTCGAAATGCGGCGGATTTGGTCACGTTTTAAGGAATGGGTAGTCCGCGACGACCTCGAGGAAAACGAGAGTTCCTCCTGGCACGTACTGTAACTATGCACTTGAATGTTTATATACTCACCTTCTGTCTGTAACTTTTTTAGGAAAGCAGCAAAGTTCGCATTCAGACACATTTTATTACTGTTACTCATTACGAGAATCCAGCAATAACATCAAGAGAAACTCTAGCATGTGAGTTCTTTAAAACCTTCAAGAGAGTAAAAATCCATGACTTCAAACTGACTACTGTTGCACAATGACAATTATTTTACCATTGTAGTCCACAGGACCATTTTCCCCGAATTAATCAAGCTTGGTACAAACAATTCATAGGGAATAGTTTTGCTGATATGCTGTCATAAAAAAATACTATGCACTTATCACAACAGCTTCACAAAGGCTGTTCAAGTTAACTGTCCAAGCCAACAATCTAAACACTTAGAAGAAGAAAGGAATACACAACCTGGTTTAATATATGTGTAAAATTAGTTGCAAATACCTAACAGTAAATTACAGTCTTGATACCATCATGATCATTTTAATTTCCAATCGTCAATAATCACGTTTCACAGATTTGTTTTATCAAAACTCAGAAAAATATTCCTTTTTTTTTAAATCATCAACTGATCATCTGAAGTCGTGTGTTCGGCGGCTTTCAATCTTTTAAGTCTTACTTATATGGATTATTCTTTCAATCACTATTATCTGGCAACTCTGATAGAATATATTCAATTCTAGATAAGCAAAAAGTCATGTCCAATTATCAAATCACTGACAACTTGTAGTTCCAAACAAAAACGTTGCCCAACTATAAATCGTTATTAATGATGTCAGAGAAATTACGCCTACTAAAGACCACAGTGTAATCCAAAACTAAGGGTAAGATCCTGTGTGATAAACTGTCTTAAATGAGTTATTATTGATTTATACACGGTTGCAGAGATATATCTTTGAGTATCCATTCTCAGATATTTGCTATATCATTTCTGCCAAGTGTCTGTGTCAAACAAAACATGTCAAAAGAGCTGTTATATCTCAGACTTTTTTTTCATGGGTAATAAAAGTTTTAACTAAAACTGAGTCTGCCTGTAATAATCTTTCTTCAAAATAAATAAGTGTTCATTGATGACTATACATATTATATTCCATGGTTTTATCTAAG
Source organism: Cyclina sinensis (assembly GCA_012932295.1). Lineage (NCBI taxonomy): Eukaryota > Metazoa > Mollusca > Bivalvia > Venerida > Veneridae > Cyclina > Cyclina sinensis. The sequence goes on from JAAONU010000010.1 coordinate 14,578,750, forward strand.
TGTACACTGAGTCACTATATAATCTTCCATGTTTTTCATTTAAATGTACACTGAGTCACTACATAATCTTCAATGCTTTGATCTAATGAACAATAGGTCACTACATAATCTTCCATGCTTTAATCTAAGTGTACACTGAGTCACTACATAATCTTCCATGCTTTAATCTAAGTGTACACTGAGTCACTACATAATCTTTCATGCTTTTATCTAAGTATACACTGAGTCACTACATAATCTTCCATGCTTTTATCTAAGTGAACCCTGAGTAACTACATAATCTACCATGCTTTTATCTAAGTGTACACTGAGTCACTACATAATCTTTCATGCTTTTATCTAAGTGTATACTGAGTCACTACATAATTTTCCATGCTTTTATCTAAATGTACACTGAGTCTCTACATAATCTTTCATGCTTTTATCTAACTGTACACTGAGTCACTACATAATCTTTCATGCTTTGATCTAGGTGTACACTGAGTCTCTACATAATCTTTCATGCTTTTATCTAAGTGTACACTGAGTCACTACATAATCTTCCATGGTTTAATCTAAGTGTACACTGAGTCACTACATAATCTTTCATGCTTTTATCTTAGTGTGCACTGAGTCACTACATAATCTTTCTTGCTTTTATCTAAGTGTACACTGAGTCACTACATAATCTTTCATGCTTTTAATTAAGTGTACACTGAGTCACTACATAATCTTTCATGCTTTTATCTAAGTGTACACTGAGTCACCACATAATATTTCATGCTTTTATCTAAGTGTACACTGAGTCATCACATAATCTTTCATGCTTTTATCTAAGTGTACACTGAGTCACTATATAATCCTCCAGGCTTTGATCTAAGAGTACACTGACTCACTGTATAAAAACTTAATCTTCCATGCTTTGATCTAAGTGTACACTGAGTAACTATAAAATTTTCCATGCTTTTATCTAAGTGTACACTGAGTCTCTACATAATCTTCCATGTCTTCTCTTAAGAGTACACTGTTAGTCACTACAATTGGAAGTTATGATTATTATCTATGTTTATTTTCAGTTTTAACATTATCTGTCTCTATACATTATAGTATAGATACAAACCTTCATGTTTAAACATATAATATTTGAATGGAAACAAACCATTTTTCTTCATAATGCTAAATGTTCTCTCAAAAGCTGAAGTTGAGCACTTTTAGACACCAATTTCAGAAGGCAAGTGAAAAGTCTGTAGGTCACAAGCTAATTTTAACAAGAACTGACTTTTAAATGTTTAATACTCCCATCCAAAGGTTATGGCATCAAATTGGGATTTAAAGCAAGTGTACAAATGGTTTAGTTTAAAACTGCTAAACCCCTTAGAAAAAAAAAATCAAGAGAAATGTTAATATTTCAAGTACTAGTAGTCACTCTTCCACCTAGAGAAAAGACAAGGCTTATTTAGCATATTTTGTACAACTGAAGGGCCATAACTCTTGTGTGCCAGGTGTGATTTAACTGCTATCTATCTATTTACCATGATATATCCACAAACATTATAAGCAAGTTTGGTGAAAATCAGATGAAAACTCTTTGACCTTCATGTATAGAGCTGACAAGGTTTACTGCCAATTTTGTATAATTTAAGGATCATACCACTAGAGCATCTAAAGAAATTTGGTTCATTATTGAAATGGCTGAGATTATTCTGCCCAGAAACATTTATTTATAAGCAAGTTTGGTGAAGATCATAAGAAAAGTAAAAGTTAAGAGTAGGAACATGACATTTTTTGCCAAATTCGGATAATTCAAGGGCCGTTACTCTAAATCACATAAATGGATTCAGCTTGTAATCAAACTTGTATGAGATTTTATGCTTGAAAACATTCTCAGCAAGTTTGGTGAAAATCCTATAAAATCTCTAATTTGTAGACGCTGCCCTACCACCTGTCAGCCGACCTAACCAGCATGGGTGCTCCCATAATATGATCTGCATGTCTTCCAATGTGTGTTTAAAAGATAAAAAGATGTTCACTTAAAGAAGTATAAATAGACACATCTCCCTGAGAAAAACAGAAATATATATCAATACAGAAATGTCCCCCAATATAAAACAACAAGAGTAATGAAATCTCTTTGCATTAGTAAGATAGCATGATAAAATTCTGTCTTCAAAAAGAGACAAAATGACAATTCTTCGCATACAGGATTGATTTTTTGGTAGAGCTGTACCAAAAATTACTCATGCTTTCTAGTGTAAACCTCTGTGACTCAATCTTCTGTTCTGTTTGGAGTAGCACTTTGATTTTGCTGTTGTTTTAAATTCAGGTTTTAAATTTATTGGCGTATCAGAAAATCAACTGTCTTTGGCAATAAATGAAATGGAAGGGTCTGAGTTAGAATTCTATGATAATTAAATCTTTTTTTTTCCCCCATTTAGCCTAAGCCTATAAATAAATGGCAAAACTTGACTGTAAATTGATTATTTTTAAGATATAAATTATGTTACATTTTCTCCTGAAACTAATAATGATTTGACCAAAATCATTAAAAGACACATTTCCCCCTTAGCTTCAATTTGCTTGAAACAATAATAAAATTAGCCTGTTTTTAATAGCATTATGATTTTCTGTTTCCTTACAGCAATATTAAAGTTATTTCTATGCTTACAAAACTGTTAATACAATATATTTTCATGAAATCTACAATCATATTTCGTTTTCACTGACAAAGAACTCAAAGCTCCATTTTAAACCTGCTTCTTCCAAAAGCTTAAAAAAAGTAATACCATACAAAAGCATGTGTACAATTTAAAAAAAAAAAAAAAAAAAAAAAAAAACCATCAACATGTTTCTATCTAGATGATAAAAACTAATCTATAGAGAATGCTATTAACATTTCCTACCTTTGGATGAGGAGACTCTAGGGGTACTAGGAGAATGTTTGAGAGGTCTAAAATCTTGAAAACTTCCCATTTTACTTTGAGGCATAGAAAATTCTTGATGTGAAACATCTGCCATACTTGAAGTTTTCTGGACTGGTGACTTTGACCTATTTTTGTTTCCATGGTGACCAAAACTCTTGGAGTTGATCAAATCTCCGATTTCATCTTCAACAGGTTCATCAATTTGAATCTCATAAGTGTATTCAGCTCCTTTTCGAACAAGTTCAGGGGTATAATGGTGACTAGCGCTTCGCTGAACCTTTGACCCTGACCCTTTCCGACCTTCCTCACTTCTTCCACAGTGACTCAAGTTCTGATCCGACTGATATTTCTTATTTACTGGTCTGCCCTGGATTGTCTCCCTTGCCTGCTTCCTCCCTGACTTTTGACCTTGACCTTGAAGTTCGTCATCAATGTCACTACTGTAAGCACGATCTTCAAACTTATCTAAATGAAATACATTCTCTTTGTCCTCTTCAGTTTCATCCACTGACGTATGTACTTCTGCCTCAGTCACAATGACATTTGGCCTTTTTCTTAGCTTCTCGTATCTCTCATTCATAGAAGCCTGTAAATTCAGACTTCCCCTATCAACATGTCCCTTTTGCATGTTCACCTTGTTAGCTGTACCAGATTCATCAAAACTCTTTCTGCTATAAATTTTCACTGGATCATGTTTAGAAGAATATCCACTATCCATTTCACGTTCGTTCTCAGCATATCTCTGTTTTTTGTCTTTACCATTCTCAGAGTACTTTTTTCTGTCATTTGAAATATTATTTTCTGAGTCATAACCATTACTATCATCTCCCACCCTATTTTCATAATTACTTTCGCTTGATGGGAAATTTTCATCACTTAATTCACGGCTATGTATATTTTGCCCTCTTGTTACAGAGCCTCGGACATTTTGACCATCATGAGATGGGCTATAACTGCCTCTGTTGTAATCTTGCATTTTGGAAAATCCAAATATTAAGTTTTAACAGCCAGAATTCAATATCCATACAATAAAAGATACAATATTAGCACTGACCCACTTGTACACATCTATTTCTAATACGTAACTAACCAATTTACTCCTCAAGCATATTCTTCACTGATAAGGGTCGTAAGTACGTCTTTCACAACTACAAAGCTTACCTCCACAAAAAACACGAAAATAATATCTTTTTTTTTAATCCTTTTAACTTTTACAAGAAATGCACTGAAATGCTACCACACATCGAACTTTGACTACAACAACAAATTCAACACACACATTACTTCCACTTGTCATGTCCCTTCTACTGAAACACTAAACCATTCCATGATAACAATTTTTTTACAACACAACACCATACAAAGGCTTGAACACATAAAAGAAAGAACCCTTAGATTTTTATCACAATATATGTGTTCGTATCAATTATTTTTCTAGCCTAAAACCACATGGACAACTCCCTTGACGACCCTCTAAAGCGTAATCAACTTATTACATTTCCGTCAATAGAGCATAATGTCACGAAGAGAACAACCCCTTCCTACCTTTTATCACAGGGAGGAAAAATGAGATGGGATAGCACTGTGCCTTAATTGATATTAATTAATTATATAACGACAGCAATAAATAAGTGTATGCATATTCCAGCTCAACTTAAGTGTTAGGCTACAGGAAAAACATATACCAATACTGAATTCTGAACAATCACAGGAAAATTACCATAGCTTTATTAAGCAATGAAGTAACAAAGAGCTGTTATCTTATTTCAAAAATTCAATTCTATTACTGCAACAGGGAAGACCAATCACAAAATAGTTCTGTCTTAATAAAGGACCTCGTCTGTTCCTAATGTCAGACCTAGGTTCCTTAAAGTGCCCGACTCACAGATGGGATGACAATGGATAAAAAAGAAAATGTTTATACATTTAGAAATTCTAGTTGTAGTTGTGAAGAACATAACTTTTTAAAGTTACCGACTCATTTTTGTTAATACAGAAACACATCACAATATAAAGTTTTAAATATTTGTATCAGTAAAAAATTTTAACTATTAGTCACGGGTAGACTGTTTATATTGTTAATTTTGACTGCTACTGATAACTTGACCTTAACTGGCATGGGTTTGAATCCTGTTATAATCAAACATTTTTTCTTCAGTTTTCATGGTGTATAGAAACATAAAATTATGTTGTTTTTTCCATAGTATAATACTGTAACTTCTCTTTAATTTCAAAGAAAAAAAATTAAGCTAAATTCTGTGAGTCAGTCACTTTTAAATTGCTGATTTTTGTGATTTTAAAATAATGTAAATTGTCTTCACTTTAGAACCTCTCCCATAGTCTCATCAATCATTTTACTTTCATGTGTTATCTAACTTACAAACATATGAATAAATATTATAAAACTTTCCTAGATTAAATGAGAGAGGATGAACTTCTACAGCAGTAACTGTTTTGTTATCCTTTGTGCACTGGCTTGCCACTTTAAATATAGACTATTGGAGACTTTAAAGCCTTAGGCCTTCATTTTATTTCCAAAATTGAAAAACTGAAACTTTCAAAGCCAAAGCATACAGTACATCATTTAGAATGTAAATCCTTTCAACAGCATTCCTCTGACTGCACCCACCACACCCAGAAATATGCCAGTGTATTTTCACTAAAGCCAAGCTATGCCTCTCGTATAGTTCGCTTAAAACTGCTTTGCAAGTTTTTGTGTACTTATACCCTGGAGTCAACAGATTCTAATAAATATACCCCTTTTCAAGGCCTACAACTTGAATGAATGTTTACTCTTATAGGTAGCATGTCTACAAGGTTTTCCTTTTTTAAAAGAAATTAAAATAACTGTCCATCCCACAAATATTAAGACTAAATAAAGTGAAGATATAAGATTATAATACAGTAAATTGCCGTTCGCTCGAGTATTGATAACTCGAGAAATGGATTAGACTGGATTTCAAAACAATTTTCAACGCATGTGCACGTGAGCAAAGTCTTAAATTAGATTAATTTACATGGTTACCGGCTGGTAATCTAGCCATAACTTGTATAAATATTAAGGCGCACAACAATTTTGGAACCAACTTAGCAATGTAATCTGACAGCTTTTTTAGTAATAAGTTGCAAGCACCATGAGGTTTGGGGTAATTATCCAATGAGGGATATTCCTGATAACAAATTATCTCCCTTACTCAGATAACATCATAGGTAGACCAAATAGTACATTGGTCCTTTCAGTTGGAATCCTCTGACTTTATCCTTGTTTCTAATTGTGATGGTATTGACTTTTAGTTGTGAAAATTGTCACTTATATATTAAATAAAAACTTAGGATTATCAAAAAAGAAAGATAATGGTGTTAACAAAACATGTTGCTAAACTTAATGTGTAATCTGTCTACCATTGTTGCATATAATTAGGCTTAATTATCACCATACCACCATACCAAAAGAGAAAATAGCAATAAAAGCAGAGGAATCCAAATGGAAGGACCAATGTAATATCAGAGAGTATTCAGGGTAGATAATCCACCAATGTCCCCCATTTATTAAACAAACATACAATGAACTATTGATGCTGTTTGGCTTTTTTTGCAAGAACTTTAATAACAGGTGTGCAAGTTTGTTTGTAGATTCACAACTTTGTTGTTTCCTTAGATTGCCAAACATTATAATGTAAGAATTCGCAGATCGTTAAAACTAATGGATACAGGAATGACAGAAACGGGAATATTGAAAAGTCTCATTCAAAAGATACAGTGCATTAAATACTTATTTGGTGAACTATTTACACTATAACATGTAAATAAATAAAATATGATCAAATGTTGAAATTTTGAATAAAAGTGGCAGAGTGGGTCTAACCATCCTTTATGTTACAGAAAATTATAACTCCGAACTTGCAAGTCCATTACTTAAGATTTATTAAACTTCCCTAGTACAACAACCTCTCTACAACAAAAACTTTCACTTGATCTGAATGGTGTTTGCTCTTGGGAGGTTGGTCGTAGATAGCGTTTATCTATCGAAAACAGCAAATCAATACATGTTATGAAAGTGTCACCAGTGCGCAAATATAACGCATCAGTATAGCATCCTCAACTAGAACAACGTCCCTTTACACTTCAAAATACAAATTAAGTCTAACATAAACACATCTGATGGCAAGAAATAAAGGTTCAAAGTCTGCTATTATTTCCATAATCAAAGGACTGTGCGATTTAGCACATCAGTCGTATCTTCAGGGAGTTCCTTAAAGCGACTGACTCACAGAATTTTGCTGAAAATTTTTTTTCATTGAAATTTAAGAGAATTAAATATACTATGGAAAAAACATAATATTATGCTTCTATACACCATGAAAACTGAAAAAAAAAGTTTTGACTTAACCAGGATTGGAACCCACGACCTTTAGGTCAGTAAAATATGGAACAACTGTCTAGACCACTGAATCACAACGCCTACATGTTAGGTTGCGTCAAAATTAATCTTATAACTAAAGTATCTACCCCGTGACTAACGGGGTAAATTTTTTACCGATAAAAGTGTGTAAAACTTAAATATTTTGATGTTTTTCTGTATCAAAAAATGAATCAGTAACTTAGTTTAAATATGTTCTTCACAACTGCAGCAAAAATTTCAAGATGTAAGAACATTTTCTTTTTTTTTCATCGTCGGCCCATCTGTGAGTCAGTCTCTTTAACAAATAAAGCAGATTTCGGATAGCTCAAGAACTTTGATAACTGGAGGATTTTGCGTTTCCCTAGGAACCTCAAGTTTTCAATGTTTTACTGTATGAATTCATTTTTTATTCCATCTATTTCCTGGTAACCCCTAATGGGCTTAAACTTTCAGTACTTGTTCTAGATGTGGTTCCCTCTTGTACACGTGCTATTGTAAAAGTGAAAGCAAAGCTTAGCATCAGTTTTTATTTATAAAGTTAACAGCTTTTCCAATACAAGACTCACAATGTTTTGAGAACTGGGTGAGGCAAAATATTATCCTCCCACTCATTCATTTAAACAATTGCATTTCTTTGCACTTGGCTTTACATATGCTGATCTGGCAACAATAGAATCTGGGCATTGAAAGACACCTTTTTATACTCTACACCTACATATCTGCATCACATATTAACTACCAAACACAGACACTCAGTCAGTGTCATCTGGAAGCATTATCCATACCAAAATCAAGCAGTTTTTTAAGTCTGATGAATCTTTGTCATTTGAAAGCTTTTAACAACATGGCACCACATGTGACTCCTTTGAGAATGCAACCAAACAGAGACTAAAACCGATTGCAAACAATATCTGAACTTTGTAATTTCTGATCAAAACATTTGTATTATACTGACATCATGTTTACTAACAGTTTTATACAGTGAAAAAAATAATATTTGTTCAATACAGTTTTTTTGTTTTTCTCTTCAGAAATGTTTGTGCCTTTACAACACATTCTTTTGGAAAATTGCAATCCATTTATATTTATGATCCATCTGTTCAGGAACATTATCAGCTGTAATAATAAAGTAACTTCTCTTAAGAGCTACAGAAAAATTCTGACATATCACTAATATTGTAATTCATATCAAGGATACCAACAGGTTAAATTCCAAAAAATGGCTGCAATCTCTTGTGACACAATAAATTCTATTCTTAAAACATTACCACACGTTTACATGTGAATTCAAGTTTTCATATATTATAAAAAATTTTAAAAAACAATGTCAAGACGGTGGTACATGTAAGCAGAAAATCATTTTAGGCTTGTCAGCTCTTTTGTTTGTTAGAAACAGAAGATACAATTCAAAGTAAAACAAGGCAGTCTGAAGGACAGCTAAATCCCCTTCTGCAGTGGACATGAATGTGTATTTCTTGACTGTTAACCAACCATGACCTTGATGTTGTGCCATGCATATTATAAGCACATAGTCTCATGATAGTAATTATTTGTGCCAAGTTATTTAAAATCTTCAATAAAGTCAAAAAGTTATGGAGAACATTTAACCTTGACCTTGGGGTAGCAACCTGGATGTTTGGTTCTGCACATCGTGTCATAGTGGTGATCATTTGTGCAAAGTAATTAAAAAACTTTTCGTAAGCCAAGTTAGTAAGTTATAGAGCAGACGTGAAATGTGGTTATTTGACCTTTAACTGTGACCTTGACCTTGTGGGGTAGCAACCCAGTTATTGCACTCTGCTCATCGGCTCATAATGGTGATCACTTGTGCCAAGTTATTTCAAAAAATTTTCAGCGGTTTAAAAGTTATGGAGTTGACACAAAATGTAGTCTTTTAACACTAGACCTTTAAGTGTGACCTTGACCTTTGGGGTAGCAACCAAATAACTGCGCTCTGCATGTCGCCTCATAATGGTGATCACTTGTGCCAAATTATTTCAAAAAATTTTCAGCAGTTTAAAAGGAATGGAGTGGACACGAAAGTGTTACGGACGGACAGATGTTGGGTTCTGCACATTGTGTCATAGTGGTGATCACTTGTGCAAAGTAAAAAGACTGGTGTTAACAGGTTTTAATCAAGAAGATATTTAAAGTTTGTTGTTGCCACAGAACTAAAGTGCTGATGGGATGGAATTCTTTGAAAAAAATTTGTAGACAGCCCTGCCAAGTTTTATCAACTTAGTGCGTTCGGAGATAACGCTTAAAGTAGAATGTTGATAATGCACAACGGACACAGCGCTATGACAAAAGCTCACCTTGAGCACACAATGTGCTCAGATAAGTTGATAACAAATGACTCATATCTGTTATAAATTTGAAGAAAAAGCACACTGGTAAAGCGTAGAGTACATTTTTTGTTTGCCAGTGGTACTTGGCCTTTAAAATCTGCTTTCTGGTTCTTAAACTTCACAAAGGATTTGTCCACAACCTCTCCTAGTGTTAATCTTCCTCTTTCTTTCTAAGACCTAGACAGCAATGCATTAGTAAGATAATAGCAGAGAACAGGAGAAATATGGTATAAACTATTGACTACATTTTTTTAAGCTTAAAATATAACTCTTGACCTTGTCTTGCAATATTAACTGCTCTATGACATAACCAGAAATAATCCTTATCTCTTTATATTAACATTCACTCATACATTTTATTTTATCTTTACATTTAGTGCATACAACAAATCACCTCCAGAAATGTAAATGTTCAATATAATCATGTATATCAGTGCTGCTGTCTTAACAAAATACAACCCCCTGCCCGGGCTAGTTCCAAGCTTTAGATTCGGCAGAAGTAGAGGTCTTACTCATATTTTAAGTAGATAAAGGTATGTTTTTCAAACTTCCATGGAGCCTCATAAAAATAAAGTTCTCAAAAGTGTCTTTCTAATATGCAAAAATCATCTTAAAGGACCCATCCTTTCTTTTTACCCTGGGAAAAGGGGTTGATATAAACATTACTTTTTTTCAGTTACTAACTATCAAGATAGAAATTACCTGAGAAGAGTTCAGTGTAAGAAAAATTACTTGCGAAACATGATATAAATCTTCAAGATCTGACTGTATTTAAAGGTGTACGAGCAACAATCAAAGTACTCACCCATGAATAAGTCTGTAACGGGTTCAAACCCATGTCAGTCTCAGATACTGCTTTGTAAACTGCTACTGACGAGTACCTGTTTAAAACAAGATTTACCACTGATTAATTTCTAACATTACTAGACTTTTTTCTTCATTTACCACATATTATAGGTATGAAATTAACAAGACCCCAATTAACAAAAGGACAAAAAAGCACAACCAGAAAGACCCAGAAGCAAAGTCACAAAACGAACAAGCTCTCTTTCAATTCCTGTATTTATCACAATGTTTGAAATTTATTAACAATATATGAGAAGAAAATAATACATTTTTAACAGACAAATACACTGATAACAAATACTGGCAATAGATATTTTTCTATTTTTTGTCTATTCTCACATATAATAAACAAAAATATGTTGTGATGCAATTTCAGATCAATACAACTGAGAATTCTTAGGTGCATTTTCTTTTTTAAAATGTTGTTTTAAGGGGTTTACTGGGGCCGATACAAATAAAGCTGGATACGAGCAGTATTTGGTACGAAACAGCCTTGGATAACTGGAATTTACATCTCATTAGCAATTCGTCAAATGATTTACCGTTATTATCGTTTATTTTGCTTCAGTGAATGCTATTAAAACTTCTAGTTTCCCGTTGATTTTTTATTCTTTATTAACCTACATATCACTTAAAACTTGCTAATTATTTCCGAAATAATTAGTTTGTTATTGGTTTCCAGTGAAAGTTGACCGCTTATATCATTAACAAACAACTACTTTCACTTTTATATCAGCTAAATGAATTATAAACGGTACCCGAAAATTTAAGGAAACAAATATCTTAAAATTACGAAATAGAATTTAGATAATTAGTAGAAAAAGATAGTTTTCACAAAATCTGAATATTATTTTTTTCTGATGGACGTCTGCAACTAGACTGGTCCCTATCCCTCACTACGCTTGCATCAATTACCATCGCAGTTATCTCCCCTTAATACTTTACGCAGCTCGTTTCTGGTTCACATGTATCAGGTACGTCCGAAACCTCCAAATAGATTCCTTCTTTATTCTAAAAGTTGATAGGGCTGTAAAACATAGCAAAACCTCTTCAAATGGCTTTAACTCACATATCTTGTAGATCTATATATCTGTACTCTTCAACTTCAACTTAATACTGCCAAAAGTCAATACTGACTATTCTAGGCAGGCGAAAAATAACAAGAAAAGTGGGGGTTGTGTTACAAACATGAAAGATACAGTATTTCTGCTCATGTGAACTTACCCATCAAAATAACAAAAACTATGAGCCAATTTCCAGATTGGTGTATGTGAAACAATTTCCTATTCTGAATTCTTTTCTAAAAGTATATCAGCATAAAATTGCTACCACACTCAGAAATAGTCAAGAAAAATGATTCCAACAAATAAATACACAGAACAAGGCAAAATTGTTGAAAACAGCCAAGAAAACTGAGAACTATTTTTAATCGTCATTATCCGGGTACCATTTTTTGAGCTCCGATAGACTGAATTGGTGGTTTCATACCTTTAACGTACCTGCATGTGTAAACTTTTTATAAATATTTTTTCTCTTACTCTGTATAGTTATAATGGGAACTGCATCGAATGTACATGCCTGGAAGTTATAAAAGAGAAAAGATAATTTAAAAGAAAGTTTAACATTTTGTTAATTTTCTTTCGACCATCATCGCGTGACAAGACCACCGGATTTTGCAGCAAGAACTTGATAGGCTCATATAGTGAAGCAACTTATGGCAGATGGAGGTCATCGTGAACAAATGCGTCATAATGAACATCGCTAATTCGGCAAAAAGGAAGCAAATACCATGAATGGTGAGGTTTTTAAAACTGTTGAACGGCATCCATATTTAGTTGCTGAATTGAGAGACAGACTGAAGTATAATACAAAAACTGGTAATATCTGTCTATCTATTTGAGCTTATTTATCGTCGGTACCGGTTGCCCATATGACCGACACCCCCTGAAGAGATTAGTTATTTTATGTTGTGGGGGTAGTAAAAGATACAGAAAGCATCCCATTCCAGAGACACCCCTGGTTCTTTTGTATGCTCAGTGTATAGCACTGATACATCGGACCTCGTTTTAACGTCTCATCCGAAAGACTCTTAGTAATGTTAGTGGATGAGCGGGGGATCGAACTCGGGACTCATGGTTTAGCAGTCCAGCGCGTTACCACTGAACCACATCCAATATCACAAGGGAAGCTTTTTAAATTTAAGGATTTATCAAACGTAATTTGAAACCATGTCCTCAATCAATCACGTGACAAGAGCGAGAGTATCAGACATTTGTAAGACCCAATAGAGTATTATTCGATGGCATGGAACCCACAACAACAAACTCAGATAAAGCAAATAGAACAAGTCCAGCGTAATGCTGTTAGATTCGTAGTCAACAAACACTTTGATTCATATCAGCCATAGAGTGTAACATCGATTATGTCATCACTCTAGTGGTCTGAATGATCTCTACAAAAGCAAAGGCAGCACTCCGATTTAGTCCTTCTGTACAGAGTCATTCGTGGTGCTGTTGCTGTTTCTGCATCCTACACTCCATCTCCATCCACAGTTTGTATCACAAGATATAGTAGCAATTTGAAAAATTTTACAACCTCATTGTCGAGTGAACGTTTACCAACTACACTCTTTCGTCCCAAGAACTATACGTGGGTCAGTCTGGAATTTGCTGCCCACAGCAGTTGTGTCTGCTCCAAGCCTGAATGCATTCAAGACAGCAGTCCATTCATTCCAAATATCGATGTATAATTTCTGTTAAGTGCATAAACCTGTTTAGCTTATGCTATTTTATCGTATGTGTTGGATTCACCCTTTTCAATAGACGTCCACACTGTAAGCATTAAACTCGACATTTTTACCATAGCTTAACCTTTTATGGATATAGGATATTCGATTACTTTGCGCGTTAAATATTTGCCAATATCCGAAAACTATACACTTATTGGGGTATAGTTCTGTACTATACCTACGCCCTTCATCTTTTAACAAGTTGGCTGCTTAAAAAGGCATCCAGTTTTCCAAATAATTGAAATTTACATGCGATCACACATTGATGCAATATTTCTTGCGATGTTGATAGTTCCCTTCCTGCTTTAATGTTTATGCCCATTTTAGTGTATATTGTCATTGTCTAAACAAAGCAAGTACTTTTACGACAATATACTTTATTATAAGTCTTTACAAGCACAGGATATAATGGATACCCAGTGACTATAAAATATCATCTTTGCGAACTCAACAACGATCATCTTTTTAGAAATAATTAAAGTATCGTAAATAGTGCTATGCACATGTTAACAATAACCAACGTAACTAATTATAAATTATAATGTTTTTGTTTTTAATTTGTTGTTGTTGTTTTTTCTTTAAATAGCATAATGTATAATAGTATATGATATATGTATTATATGTATTGTGGAATAAACGGGGTTACCCGTATGGGGCCTCAAAAAAAAAAAAGAGCTAAAAAGGGAAAATATTTAAAAGAGAACAACATAACAATTCCATATTTTACAAGACTTAAATTTCTGCTGTGCATTATAATTCACTTAGGCTACACATTTGAAATGGAAACACTGTATTTTGCATTTCTGTTGTCACATTTCAACATGTTGTCTATTTAAGTCGGCGTCCTGTAGGGCTGAACTGGTAATCCAGGGGTCGCGATTTCTCTCCCCGCTCCTCAACTAACATTACTTATTCTCTTTCGTGTGGGACGTTAAACTGAGGTGCCATATATCAGTGCCATACACTGAGCATCGAAAAGAACCAGAGGCGTCATTGAAATGGGATGCTTTCTTGTCTTATACTATCCCCAACAACCTAAAAGAACTAACCTCTCTATGGAGCGCCGGTCAAATGGTCAACAGGTACCGGCGATAAATGAACTCACATAGATAGAGCATTACACAGTTAGTTTAGCAACGCTCACATCGCAGGCTGGCATTTTTGGTATTTTCTGAATTCTGGGGAATTGTTCAAATGGTTGACGTTCTAAACATTTATTTAACTTAGGCTTCATTTTTAAAATATCAAGTATAATATTTTTTATCAAATGATTTTAGAAGTGTGAAACATGTTTCTACAATTGACATACACCAGGGTTAGGAAAACAATGCTTGTAATAGGAGCCGATAAGAAAAATGCACAATTTGAGACCAGGAGGAGCTTCTGCTGCGGCCAATTCTCCGATTCGTGATGACGTCACAAACAAAACGGCCGCCTAGAAACAGGTAAGGACCTCCTTAATAACGCATTACCTGTAATCCCGATAGACTGGTTAAAAGACATGGTCCTTGGAGGTCCGATAAAGCCAAAGATGGATATATTAAAGGTAATTTTGATAAAATTGTGCCAGTGTCTAAAAATCTTGGATATAAGAAAAAGAATAATTATTTTTATACATGTTTTTTGTAACTGTTTATTTGATTTAATACTTATTCGTTATCAAATAAATATAATGTACGATCAAATTGCATTAAATATTGTAATGAGCCCGTTCTTTGTTTTGCACGAAAAATAATACAGCAATTGGCCAATTCTACAAAGACTTTGTTGTTTATTATCCTTCATAGCCGTCAAAGGGCATAAATAATTTATATTCAGTTGAGCAAAGCGAATAAGAAAATAAATGTATTCATTCACTTACAGCTATTAAGGTTATGTACTGAAAATTGTTTTGGTATGTTAACAATTTGGCACGTAATTTTCGGGCATATTCACAATGCGTATCTGCATATCTGGTATCATGTTACCTGTATACATAATATGTTGAGAAATCTTATTCAAAACACATTCGAGGGGATCAATGGTCCAGTGGTAACGCGCTGGACTGGTAATCCAGGGGTAAGATCGATTACCCGCTCCTCCACTAACATTACTAATTGTCTTTCGGACGTTAAACCGAGGTGCAATGTACAAGTATTAGCATTCCCAAAAATGCTTGAAATCGCCGTTCAGCCATGTATGACGTCTTATCAATAGATGAATGTATTTCTTGTTTGTTATTCATTGATTTGATAATTTTATAACATGCTTTGCAGTGAAAAGCGAAGTTATATTTGATAATTTTCACACAGAAATAATAAAGGAGATGAAGTATACATTGTAGCTTCTTTATGAAAAGTATGTCAATTTCTTTATACATCATGTTAAAATTTGCAGCATTAAAAACTTTTTAAATATTACTTTGTTGTAAACAAGTACGTCTATGCATAATTAATTAGCTGTTTGCGTAGTTTTTTACTTTATTTATTTCTAAAAAATGTATATTTAACAAAAAGCTAGATACTATTCTTCAATATCATAAAATATTACATGTACAATTTAAACAGAATAAATTTTAGGTAAAAAGTGCCCTGACCCTAAACAAGCATAATTATATAAAACACGGATATATCCTGATCAAAACTCCTCGCACCGGGTACGTCACGCTTTGCTACCTTTACTGTACTGAAGAGGGGAAGTAACCGCTGCGGGAGTTTGTATCCTGATTAGAATCGCCCGGAAGCAAGCATTTAATTTTTTTCTTTAAGTGCAAGTTTTGGAAAAAAACAAACAAAACATTCTCTTATTTAGACTACATTATCTAGTTAGAAATGACAAGTAGCAAAAAATATTGCGATTATTCTGTGTTATCCTGCTAGACTCTGAAGACTGGTACTGAGTTCGTACATTGATGATGGAATTAAATCACAATTAAATCACAAGCATCTGCACAAACCTTACAAAATGATTTGCACAACCTTGAAATATGGGAAAAAGAATGGTCAATGGAATTCAAC
This sequence comes from Cyclina sinensis, assembly GCA_012932295.1. Classification (NCBI taxonomy): domain Eukaryota; kingdom Metazoa; phylum Mollusca; class Bivalvia; order Venerida; family Veneridae; genus Cyclina; species Cyclina sinensis. The sequence goes on from JAAONU010000010.1 coordinate 14,595,030, forward strand.
CCTGACAAGTGTGAAGTACTCAGAATACACAGGAAAAAGAAACCGGTCATCTTTCCCTACACCCTACATAACACTAAACTGAAAACCACAGAAAATGCAAAATACTTAGGAGTTACAATAAGTAGCAACCTAAACTGGTCATCCCACATAAACAATATCACAAACAAAGCAAAAAACAGCTTAAGGTTCATCAGACGAAACGTCAAAACACAAAACAAATAACTCAAAGAAGCAGCATACAAAACATATGTAAGACCACAGGTTGAATACTGCTCAATCATATGGCATCCATGGCAAAAATATCTCACACACAGAATAGACATGGTCCAGAGGTCAGCTGCAAGGTACGTTCATAATGATTACCACTATACAAGCAGTGTAACAAACATGATCAGAGAACTAAAATGGTCAACTTTAGAACAAAGGCGAAACCATGCCAGCCTGGCCATGCTACACAAAATAAAAAACAATCAGGTCAACGTTGATCACAATCACCTTACAAACACAAGAAACAGCAAATTCCTCATTCCACAATCAAAAACACAACATCACATGAACTCATTCTTCCCAAGGACTATACGACTCTGGAACGAATTACCGACCGAGATTAAGGCTACCCCAACTGTGCCAGCTTTTATCAGTGGACTAAACAAGTTTTATAGATTTTAAAGTACTTAAAATAAATGTTTAAGTAAGATCTTCAGTTAAATCTTGTTTTCTTTGTTATTAACTTTTATAATTTTAAATGTTCCTGACACGCGCCTGCCTAGTATAGTCAGTATTGACTTTTGGCAGTACTAAGTTGAAGTTGAAGTTGAAGAATTTTTTAGTTGTAAGAATGAGTAGCCCGACAAACATGGCGGTTGGGCGAGTCCATTTACGCATCCCTAGCTGAAGATTTTTGACGTCCATTTTGTTATCATGTGATATGAAATTATTCGCTTTGAATGGCTAAAGGCAGGCGGTGTACAGGCAAAACTGTTCAAATCTTGTTAATTGTATATATCGCCGTACAGGAACGGCGATAATCAGTGCTGTACACTGGCCATACAAAAGAACCAGGTGTGTACTAATCTCTGCTTGGGGAATCAGTCATATGGGCAACCGGTATCGACAATTAATAAACTCAGATAGATAGGTAAATGTCTTGCTGTATTACGTTCACTACCCTCCCTGACCGCCCGTGTGTGTGTTAGTGCGTGTGTGGTGTGTATGTTTGTGTGTGTTTTTTTGTTTGTTTTTTTTTTGGTTGTTTTTTTTGTTTTTACACAGATTCTATATCGCAAAACAAAAGTGTTTTCATTTGGTATAATTTCATTTCTAGGGACTGAAGATGATAATTATTTCTATTTGTAAATTACATGTATATTAAAAAGAAAAAGAAAAAAAAAGAAACAGATCGAAAAATAACACAACAACGCATTTGGCCAGTTCTACAAAGACTTTGTTGTTTATTGTCCTTCATAGCTGTTAAAGAGGATAAATAATTTACTTTCAGTTGCGCAAAATGAATTAGAAAATGAATCTGATTTACGCATGGTTTTATTTCGTAAAATTTCGTATAACTAGATAAATATATATAAAAGTGTTCCTACGAGACCGTTTTTCAATTTTATACAAATCACGCCTAGAAATTGCAAATTTTAGAATTCGACCATTCATGTTTGGTATTATATTTGCAAACTCATAAAAATCACCAATCGTAACAACTCGGCCTTTTCCGACAACTTCGTAAAAATACTTACTTACTGAAGTCGCCCGAGGTGTTCTGAATGAAAAAAAAAAAAAAAAAAAAACACACCTGCAGAAGTACTTGTAGACCCTTTCCAAATCCGTTTTCAATGAAGCCGGATATGAGTAACTAAAATTTCTTGGTATTGAAGAAATGTGTCAGAGATTAATGCTTATCAAAGTTTACATTTAATTTACTGGCAGATGCTCATTTGAAGTAGTCTTTTTGTTTAATACTTAAGCAAGGCTAGATTTTCTTCAGGCAGGACCTAATACGATCTTTGCAAAGTAGAAATGATACAAATAAAACACAACATTATTGCAGTTTCTTATATGCGAAAAAATGTCCTAATATTATATCAATTTTCACAGGTTTAACGCATACGGATTGTGACCAATGATTTAATTTAAATATTTTCTTCGTTCGGAATAACAACCCTTTTCTCGGTCTCATATTTAATTGGTGTATCACTTGAGTCTAATTTAGGTGTGATAAGCTACGCTGAAATCATTTCCTGTAAGAATCACAAAAGATGAGAGTTGAATGCTTCTGGATCCGCTGGTCACTATAGCTGTGGAATCTGTGTAATAAAATACACATATTCCTGCAATACAATTTTCTCAAAATGTGTCAGACAATAAATACTGTTTCAAGTATTGATGTAAACGTCGACTAATTCAGCCCGAAAGCGAAATTCGTTTTTCGCGGGAAACCTGAAATACGCGAATGCTACTTTTCATTGCTTTATTTTTTCGATATAAACTCACAGATCATTCGAAGCAAATTGCTGAAGACCTCAAGGTGACGTCGGAGTGATTGTAACAATGTGACGTCGAAAGTAGTCCGTCATATATCTAGCCTGGTGTTATCTGCCCCTGATACCTTACGTCATTGATACTATACGCTGGGTACCAGACTGTAATATATCTTACACGTGTGTCGTAAGATTAAAGGAACTTTTCGTGTGTTTGAGGTACGGCTTGACTGAAACGGCACGAGGGGATAAACTTCTTCATTTACATGGAAACAATTAAGGCACTTGCTCCAAAGGCAGTTGCTCGAGGGCCGTAACTCAAATACCTGAACGATACTTTAACTTGCATACACTTGTTGAGTATAAGCAGAGACCTTTTGCTGCAAATGTCTGATGACACCAGAGTGAGTGTCAACAATGCAATCTCAAGGTAATCGCGTGACTTATCTTGGGCGGTAAAAACTAACGCAATCTTACACGGATATCCTGATCCGGTTTCTAGTTACTTTTATGTGTGAAAGTTTTTGTTATTTCTGCATTGCTGTTATTCATGAAATATATTGACTGAACGTTGCTTACATTGTAAATATTCGAGATGGTTCTACCATTTTTTTTTATTTTCATTTCTCTCCTCACAAATCCTGCATCCTGCTAAAACTTTAAAATATCAACTTCATCATGAGCATTGTCATAATAATAATAATAATCATCATAATAATAATCATAATAATAATCATAATAATAATAATAATAATAATATATTAATATTGTAGCTGATGAAATTAATATCGTTGAAGTAGTAGTAATCATTATTTTTGTTATTATCCTTATCATTTCATTATTATCGCCATTATGATATTATAATCATAATAATTATGATAGTAATAACAGTGTTGCTTTTTGTTATCAACAACGGTATAGCCTTTTGAAAGACGGCAATGCATCTTAGCAGTATTGTTCAGATTATACTCGCAAACAAATAAATATATAATAAAACTTAAACAAAAGGTATAAAAGCATAAAAGAAGAAATGTATTTTTTCTTTTAGTTTTTTTACCAACAATTTAGTTATCTTTCCAAGTAGAAATTGAAGTTGAAATTCATCTGCGAATGAATTTGATAAATCACTCTGAAAAAAAGAAGAAATGTATTGTTTTGTTGTTGTTGTTGATGATGATGTTTTCTTAATATTAGTATCAAAACGTCTTAATCGTCATCTTGCATTTTCTTTCTTTCATTATGAAATCATTTGAAATAGGCGAACACCTTTACAACTAACATTTGAACAGCAATTCTGCCACCTTGATAAATCAGCATCTCAATGAATACGCTATAAATCCTATCTTTAATAAGCTTTAACGCCCATTCATGGCTAGTGAGAATGGGCACTTGGATTAAGTAGGCTAATCAAAAGAGCGACAAAACGTGAACAAACGAACTAACAAATTTGCTAAAATAATCAGATCTTTGGGATTCGAACCATTTCGTTAATCCAGGTGAAAGTAACCGGGACCTTGAAAAATGCACTGGTTACACTAGGTATACGGAAAATTGATTCTCGATTTAGCACAAGTTTTCTGTACGTTATTGCTGTTATTAATGGGCTTTGAAAAGACTTCTTTGAATCGAACTGTACGGTTTATTGAAAGGCCTGAAAAAATAACAAACTGAAGAAACAAAACATTTGAATTTCCATTATTGTTTGAATGTTTAAAACATATACCATTTTAATCTGCATTTGTATAATTTAGCATTAATTTCAATGTCGATCAATACGTCACTTTCAACAATTATAACGCAATTGATGATTCCTTTAAACGTTTAGAAAGTCATTTTACAAAAATTAAGATTCCCCATATGAATTATTACAGAACTTCTAGAACGTTCGCAAACTCATTTGCTTTTGATTCTATAAAAACAATTTCATCCACGTCCCTTATTTAGTGGAAAAAAACAGCAACAAAAAAGACTAATTTATATTTAAAATAGTTGCAAACGATTTGCTTAAACTAATAAAATGAGAGGAAAACTGTATCGAATGCGTTGGCGATGACAGCGCGCAATAAATGCAAACTTTGCAATATCTTATTACAGAGTTGTATAAAAAAACACATGTCTGTGCGCACCAGAAAATCATGCGACTTTGTACGTTTTCCATATCCTGTTCCTGTCAAATTTTTTTATGACATTAAAAGATGTAAAAAAAAATGTTAAATCAGTAAAGAGATCCGGGACGCCTGCAACTCAGACAGTATAAAAGGGCTGCAGTTTCGCCTACTCTGTATACACTTTCATACTTTGTTCACATACTGTGAAATTAACATGACAGCGAATATCATTAAAACGTTCTTGCTCCTAGTTGTTATCTGGGCTGAAGGCATCGTCGCTAAAGGAACTCTGGAAGAACGTGTTGGTGTACTGGAACACAAATTAGCTCGTCAGCAAGCAATACTCGACTCGACGGAGTCTAAAAGTTTCTCTTCCGCACCAGCAAGTGAAGCTTACAGAACAGGTAAGTGAATTTTGTTTTAACCTTACATACATTTATCAGTTCCTTTTACTCACTTATTGCAAGCGTTAATTTATTTTAATCATGTTCTAAATAAAACTAAGGGTTTCTATAAGTTTGAAAAGGTTACTTTTTTTCCTTCGAATTAGAAATGAGTCTTACTTCATTAGGCTATAAATTGCCGCTTTTGATTGTCTTACAATTCGCGCTGTTCCAACAAATCGCCCATTACTTACATTGTATTTAGTTTGTATACAGGACTTAACATTGTCAGTCCCTCTTCAGAGCTTTTGTGTCTAAATTCATAATTTATTACACTTTAATTATTTCTTGTATTGAAGGCAACAAAAATGTGAGTAATTAGTCTTGAAAGGTTTAATATTCACTGTGTTCAAGTATGTTTAAAATGTTAATGCTGCTGGTATGTGAAAGTTGAAAGTTTAGGTCTTTTATTATTTCATAAGTAAGTACTAACTTCTTTGCAAAGTAAATAATGCAAATTTGTACTGCTTATATGAAAACAAAGTAAAACTTAATTGACTAGGTCTGACTTATTATTATTATTACTACTATTTAAACGCAGGTTTAATTTTAGCTTGACAATAAAAGGCCACAACTTTTTTGATGGCTGTTCTGTCTAAGATCATTCTAACAAGATAATAAAATATATAGAGGATATTCAAGTTTTTTTTATAAATACGGGATTTATTTTCATCGAGTGGTATGAAAATAAATATTTCATGAGTGGCGATAGCCACGAGTAAAATATGATAATTTTCATACCACAAGATGAAAAAAAATCCCGTATTTAATGAAAAAACTTGAATTTTCTGTTTATTATATACTTTGCTCTTTTTTGACCTTACAATTCGAAATAATTCCCCATTTAATTTAGTGTATTGGCTGAATTTAGAAGAAAGTAGTCCGGCAAGACACCAGTGAAAATACGGAATATATGTTTCACTGCAGTGAAAAATAAATTTTTACAGTGAAAATACGGAAAATGAAAATACGCAATATATGTCATCAATATTTTTCAATATTTCATTTATAAGTATATAATAAATCAAGTTATATAAAACTCATCTTCCATAAACAACAGACGTTAGTGTTTATTTATAGCCTTTATCTCTAACACTAAGAATATAACTTTAAACTACAAGTAAAATCTGTCAGCTTCAATATTCATAACAAGGTAAAAAAGGGTGTTTTCTGTGGAGGTCATTAACCTTTGTGTTTCTATTTGTCTACCGATCATTGCCTTATGTGTTTCTTTACCAGCTACAGGATGTCCAGATCGCTTTGACAGGGCCTACGGAGACTTCTGTTACTTCTTTAGCGACGAAGAAGTAACATGGAATGTCGCAAAAGTAACATTTTTTTTCATATGAAATTGTCCCAATATAGGATAAAGCTAAGGTTAAATATAGTTATGAGAAAACAAAATTGTTACTTATTGTAAATTGTAAAGAAGACTTTTAAAGGAGAAGCATACTGCCAAAATCAACAACAAAAGCAAAGTTTCACAGATTTACATTTCGGCAATGTATGTTTGGAGAGTATTTCCATCTCCAGTTTCGACATGTATCTTTTATGTTTACTGGCTTTCTTCTATAGTAAACTATTTGTAGAAATATTTAAGACACATCTTGCCAGTTTTCAACTTATGCTTTCATTTTTTATAAGACTTATTTATGTTAAACATTTAAGTGGCTTTGTATGTTACTTAGGTTAATTCGGTTAATGCATTTTAGGAGGAATGCAAGACCCTTAACAACAGGGCTTTTCTTGCAGAAATCAGGACTTCAGACGAAAACCAGTATTTGCGACTTGAAACAATGAGAGTTGGGGGTTAGTAAAAATGTTTCTAAGTTTGTTTGTTAGTTTTTTATCTATTTATTTATTTATTTTTTAAATCTGGGCTGTTCAAGTTTAACTTGATTAGATTTTTATTTGTTTGGTTTTATATTTTATTACTTGCAAAGTCAAAAATCCTTAGGCTGGTGTATAAAAAAACTTGTTCAGCTTGTCAATATTATTTGAAATGAAGACTTTTGGATCTATTTATATTTTATTGGATTTCTTTGAAAGCAAAAGGGTAATAACTAAAAACTACCCAGTCTAGATATTCAAGCACTCACATCTCTTTGGTGTAAATCTGATACAGGAGTGTCATTAGAGTGCTTTCAAGAGTCTGCGGTGCATTTTTCGTTGACCTTAGCTCTGCTTTTTTATGCACAACAATTCGCGCTACATAGTCATGTCATCATCAAATACATTGCTGTGAGATTTATGTTTTAGATCGGATATAATTTGACTAAACTTCGAAAAGTGTGATGCAAGAAATGGCTGACAGGGTATTTAATTTGGATATTAATAGAACTAAGATGTTCATTCACACCAGTTGTCACAGCCATGTCCCTGCAATATTTTAGTGCATTATTTCATTGAACAAGTACCATTTAATTCTTTTAGGGGGTCCATTAAACTATATTAATTAGTAGCAAACAGTTCCGCAAAAGATTGAGCCTGGGTATGTTGACAAGGTCAGGACTATTGTCAGTATTTGGAGGGGCGAATCATTACACAGTTATAACATTTTTATCATTCAGGAAATCGCTGGATTGGTCTTGAAGATGTAAACGGTCGTTTCAAGTGGACCTGGTTTGCCTCACATACAGTCTTGCATCCTGGGGATTATGATGATTGGGCAAATGGTGAACCAAACAGCCAAGGTGTGGAGAAATGTGTGCATTTCTATGACAAAAAAGCATACCACTGGAATAATATGATATGCAACAGAAAATTCACCTATGTCTGCCAGGTCGAACGAAATGGTAATTAATATATTTTTAAATTGAGTGTATGAGTTTTTACGCTCGAGTGCACACATAACTGTGTATGAATAAATTCAGCCCCTAACACTTGCCTCAGAAAATTGATTATCTGCGTAAGTGGTTTAGAGTGTTGTTCGTCATATTGACAGAATGACTTTCAGTCCCGTAGGGACCGGGATTGTTCTGATGCATAGTATCTTTCGTTTTGGGATGGACAATCGTGCCACAGTTACCTTGTTATATTGATACATAACAATATTTCACATGATCATCAACAGTCATGCTAATTAATTCATTATTCAGTATTTGATAAGTTTTTATAATTTATGATGACTATAATTAATGTGTTTATAAAAGCAGAGAGAAGAATCATTAGACTGCCATCTGGAAACATTTTTTTCTTGTCTTTCGTCAGTTTATATAATATATTGTTTTCATGAAGCTTAACATATATTTGTTTTCTTTACCAGTGAAAAGATTTTTCCTAACACAACAACTGAGTGATCTATGATGTTTTTGATTATGTATAGTTTCTTGAATATTAAATATGACTATATCGTTTTTATCAGAAAGTTTCAAAAGCCGTTCTTCTACTTGTCTGTTTAAAATAAATATACATCTAGTAAACCTGAACTTGATACATATATGATAATGATTTATATATTGTTTTATATTTTAGAAAACAATTAACTACAGATGACGAACAGAGAGGAAATGATGGATTCAATTGATCACACGCAGTGCTTATTTTCCTTTTTTCTTACATATGCCATGCAACGTCAGTTCACCGCTGAAATACGAAAACTCATTTAGTTATTAAAACTCTTACAACACAACATATAAGGACTTTTTTTACTAGAAACAAAATGAAATTAAAAACATATATTTTTTTTGTTTCTTTTTCTTTTTCCATTTTAGCTGAATTGTAATAGTACATTGCTACTGTAAAATCTATGCTTTCTTTCCAATAAAATCTCTAAAAGCAAATGTAGTTACTTATGTTTCCTAAAGAAAAATCCTAAGAAGATTTGTTTACACGCCTGACACCCTATTTGTGTACACACCTGACACCTTATTTGTGTACACGCCTGACACCTCTGAATATCCTTTGATTTAATTCTTATATTCGAAACCTTTGAATAATTTCAAGTAAATAATGATTTCCTTTTCGTGATAACAGCATTATGGTCGATATTGATTCGATCGTCTGAGTCGCAAAGAATTATACTTGCTCAAATTAACATTCACCTGCACGTTTATTTTCAACGTAACTGTATTGAACTGAATTTTCACCTACATTTGTAAGGGATGAAATTGTTAGATACAGAATCTTCAGCTAAAGAAGGAAGTTTGTCATTGTTTAAAGTGTTTCTATTACGAAATTGTATGTTGTTAGTGTAACTGCCCATGAAAATAATGCAGTAATGCATTAATACATGCAGCCGAAAGTTCAATCTCGAAATGTTTTAACCATAAAAAAGTAATAAATATACTAATAAAATATTTAATTCATTTTACTGAAAATGATACTGACAAACATTAAACTCTGCATCTTTTGTTTATAATAGAATAGTTCAGGAAACCTTGCCGCAGAAGGATATTGATGCATTTTCTGACTGGAAATATCCTCCGCGTCGTTTAGGGCACACAATAAATATCCAAATGAAAAACGGGTACCCAAACGTCTACGTCTCGTAAATGACACTAATTATAGAAGGGATTTTCCGCCAGATCAGTGAATATACTTTATGATCACTTAGCCCCTCCGTGTGGTGCCTGAAACCTTACATGACTATCTCTGGAAACTTGTTGTACTTTAGTTTCAAGTAACTTTTTATGTTCGAACTGTATTTCTGACGGAATGACATTGTGTTGTCATAAAACTAACTTTCCTGTAGAATCTACTTGAAGACTAACAACTAAATTTCGTACTCAAGTTGTTATGGTTAAAGGACACATACTTTTAGAAGTCGCAAGTGTTGATATTTAGTAAATAGCCCTTTTTGTTTACTTTTGGAGGTGCTGTCAATGAACTATTTATTGTACGTGGTAATGATATTGTTTACGGGAAACTCCGTAAAGATTCTGATTAACCAAGAGCAGTGGGTCAAATGTCTCATTCCGATTGGCTAGTAAGCCCATTAACTACATTGAGGCCTTGGAATCAAGCATCTTGGAGCGGGAAAATATAAAATGAGGCGCGCATTTGATGTGGGGGCTTTTCGCTTTTGGCTTTCTTGAAGAACATTTAAAATTTAGAATTGAACAATAAACTTAAAGAAAGATTTTAAATTATAAGATACAGTCATCTATCCTAGGAGAAGAAGGAAGACTTGGGGGAAACTTAGCATCAGAACTGTAATTATGAAGATTTAAATCAATAACGTTAACATTAAAAAAAAAATTATGTCTGTCTTCAGACTTTTAATAGAATTTAATTCAGTTAAGAAATATCAGAACAGACTCTCGTATAATATGCGACATTGTAACATTCAACTTTAATTAGTATTCTAAATAATATAATAATAATATAATATTCTAATAATTAAAAGAATTTAACGATTTTAATTTGTCGTCTGCTGTCTTGAATCTGACCCGTCCATCAAGTCCACTCACATGAGAGATTCTTAACGCCTGGCTATGTTCCTGCACGTCCGCTAGTACGATTAGAAAAAAATAATGAAAACGTTACAGTATGATCAATTTCCTTTATTTGAATGTGTGTTCTAAAATTAATTGGATACACGTTTTAGTAAAACAGTATTTTAACAACATTTTTTTGCAATTCTGGTCGTATGCGGAGAGTGACAATTACATATGTCGAGCGGCACTTAGAAACAGTACTCAGGAACGTCATTCATGATTTATTACTTGTTTGCGCTAGAACTGGACCTTTTAATCAATGGGATATAACCGGTAAAAAAGTGAAAATAACAACGACTCTCTTAACCGGTATAGACTAGTTATGATACTATGAAACTAATCCCTTAGACACACGGACAACAAGTCCAACGAGATATCGAGAACAATATTTTGACATGATGTTTTTTTTCTGAGTTCAACCACAAGCTGCATTTTTATGCACGGAAAAAGCCCAATTAGTAGTCGTTTTGAGCGACAACTAGCAGACCGGGAGAAATGACCAACATTACCGAAATATAATTTCTCAAGAAACAACTTAAGATATCAAATTTGTCTGAAGTTTCAATTGCAACGCTAACCGACTAAACTGTCGGCCATTTCTGGATAGCTGGAATGAGGTAAACAGGTATCTGGATATCTGTCCTTTTGTTGGGTATATTTAATTTATCTCTATATTAAAAAAAATCGAAAGCCGTGAACTCCCTTCATTCTTTACTGAAATAAGCAATAAATAATATAAGAAAATATTTACAAATCAAAATTGCATTAATGAACTTAATCATTACCGGTAAGAAATAGTCATTTTCTTATCAGTTTTCAGGCATGGTTATTTTTACGGTGACGTGATGAGACTTTTCGCTGCGGAAAGAGCTTCGCAGTACAAATGTGAAATAAATCGCAAATAAACTTAAGCGCAGGTTTTAATGGATTTTTTACGATATTTAGTAAAAATCAAAGATAAATATATATATAATAATCTGTCAAAATGTGACAGCTGAAATAAGGCGTTGCGCTGTGACAATAGTAAAAATGAGGTCTACAAAATGGGCCAAACCGTCAACATTTTAATTAGGCTACAAGGCAGCATCTACTTGTCGAAGGAGGTTAAGAGCTTTCTGTCGACTCATCTGAAATAAAATATTTCCACTTAAACACATCGTTTGAAAAACTAAATGTTTCTTTTACGTGTAACTATCTGATTTCATCGGTCATCTCAAAACAGTTAAATATTTTATTTCTTCTTAAAATCAAAACCTTCCGAAACTATTATCCGAACACATGTCCGATTAATTGGCGCCTTAATAAAACATAGATCTACTGGCTGTCAACAGCAGATCCTAGAAATTAAATATCTAACAAGGGCCATGTAACACATGGTTAATCCCATGGCCGGGAAGAAATTACCTGAAGGTTGTACTTTCAAAACCTAAATGTAATTATGCGCGTGTGCAGTTTGAAAGTAAAAAAGGGGTGTAATGGAAAGAACCATATGTAGACACATCTACATGCAAATATGAATGAAATCGATGCAAGCATTTTCATTTAAATGTGTGGAAATGAAATATGGAGTTTAAGAAATGCCATGCATGACCCAATGACATGTGCACTGGTATGTTGCATGTTGAAAACTGGATGAACGTGAAACCATAACCTTTTCTTGAAGCTTACAAAGAGAATTTATCCTGTAAATGGCAGTCAGAGTTATGTATCTTGTAAGGTTCATAGCCTACACACAAATGTCTCAACTGTCATACAACTGCTGCAAAAGTAGTTGCAAAAGGTGAGAAATTTCCCACTAGAAAAAACGACGAACTGATGGAAGTATGGACTGAGGTTTTTAAGCTGTATGCATCAGAAAGGAGGAAATATATTAAATACTGAAAGTATAGTGAGGTTTTCTATATTGCCTTCTCCTGGCACTGCTGTCAGCATCATTTCTAAAGGAATAGAGGTGACATGATTGTCATCATTATTCACAAGAAACTCTATCTATATTCATGTCTACAAACCCAGAAAAGGACAAAAACTCTCATGTACATTTGTTTGTACAAATATAGTGTCATTACTTTTGGATCATCTCTTTATTTCTGACTTGAAACCATCTCATTCCCTATCCCATGTCCATGAAATAAAATTATTTTATGCCATTTACATGAAATTTTGTTTGTTGTCTTCAAATAATACTGCTTTCTTCATCTTTTCAAAAGAGAATATTTTAGCGCCATGATTGTCCAGAAGCAGCTCAGCAGTTCCATCTGCTTTACACCAATCCCCTTGATTGTATACAATTCTTGAAGGAGAAACGCTTCAACTCTCTGAAAAGTGAGAAAAAAATAGAAAATAATCTATTTATAGTAATAACTGTCACTGAAAGATGACAGTTACGCCGAAATGGTGCCTAAACCTTTGAGCTCTGGATCACACAAAGACCAATTGTAGGTCCTTCAGAAACGTTTCTTTTGATAATTTGAATTCAAGATCAAGGTCATTTAGGGGTCCAGTTAAAAAGAAATGGATTATTTATCTCAAAGGGTTGATGCATACAAACATAAAATAAGTTTAAAAAGTGTCAAAGTTATTAGAGGTCAAAGTAAAACAATGTCATTCTAAATATCTCTCCCAAACTCTGGTATTGCACAAAAATGACCTATCTCTGTCTGGGATAAATGGCAAATATTAAGTACTTTTGCAACTGGACGTTCAAAGTCAATGTCATTCAGGAGTCAATGTTAAGTAAATGTATATCAGTGATAAGGTCTTGTCCAAAGCTCTGTTAATTAAATCTTTATAACTGCTGAAACGTAAATTTAAAAAAAAAGAAGATTTTGTGTAGCACTACATTGCAATGTGAACATATAAATACTTGGTAATTCAAAATTCCATGATGGATGATTATATTAATACCTTACTCAGTACCACTCTTACCACTTCAATCTCTTTCAAGACTATTTAGTCTAGAAAACCAAGTCTAGTTGTGCATCTCGTCAGCATGTTTCAGTTCAACGATTTTTGTCAGAGTTATGGCCCTTTAATGATTTTTTTTTAAGTTTGTCCGGACTACTTCTCTTATAGTGCTAATGCAATTTGAATGTTACAGGATTGATCGGTTCCTCAAGTACTTGTGCATATTAAACTTTTTTTTTCGGTATACAACTTTTTGAGTACATTTCTTTGGATTAGGACACATCTATTTTTTTTCTATTCCCTTGACCTTGCCTGACTACGACACGCTCCTTGAATTAGACAAGGTATATGACAATGGAGTGTGATCACCGTAATATTTTACAGTATTTTTTTTTCAAAAGAGGCTCTAAAATCCATGATCTGAGTATCTAAATCACCATTGTGTTACCAACTATCTTAATGAAAAAACTGAATCGATGTACGAAATTGTTGTGGTTCGAACTCATCGTGTTAAAAATATTTCCTCTGATAGAATCTCAGTGTAAAAAACAACAATAACACGATAGATAACTTACCTTTGTGCAAACATAACGACCTGAGTTGATTTTAGATGGATTCAACTCTTAATGAGGTCTCCCATAGAGCTTGATATATCTTTGAGTATGAACTTCGTAGTTTGTTTTCGCTTTAGGAAAAGGTTCGAATTGCAACGTCGCATTTCCTGAAGCGACATCGTTTCATCGTACATTATACTAAATATCGACCAGAAACAGTAAAAAAAAACTTACAAAAATTCAAAATCCTTCATCCGATTTCACGGTTATTGCCAACAAAATGGCGCTTACATATTGGTTCCGGAGGTGTGTTGGAATGCAATAATCTGATTGGCCGAAAAAACTGTCATTCCAAACTGCCAGAAAGGTCAACTTACTTTAAAAGCATTATTGAATAGGTGCACCCACTGACCTCTATGCTATGTTTGTGTAAAGCCACACTTACAGAAATAAAGTGATACAGTCAGTGTCGATTCTCTGTTTTCTTCCACACACAAACCATCTCTCACTTAGGAATTATTTTCTTAAAAAACAAATTTGAAAGACTTTTAAATGAAAATTTTTATTTCATTTCATCGCTTTTTTGAAAGGACTATATTTCTGGCAAAATAATTAATTATCCGTGACTGGCTATTGTGAGGCTCCGAGGGCATACATCATCCCTGAGGCCCGGTTTCATTCTATTTGCATTGAGATAATCCAGGATGAGGCGGGACAAAATTTTTCAACTTGGTTAAAACTTTAAACCTTGTCGCTGACGCGACAGGTTTAAAAATCAGTATACAAAACTAAAAGCACATGAAATTCTGCACCGTATCTACGCCGATCATCTTTTAGCAAGTAGGCTGATTACGAAGGCATCCAATATGCCAAATCTTTGAATTTTACATGTGATCAAACCGTGGTGCAATATTCTTCGCGACTGTTGATACCTGCTTTAATGTTTCCGCTTATATTTGTAAATAACGTCAGTGTGTCAACAAAGCCTGTAATTTTATGACAATATATAATATTATAAGTCTTTACAAGCACAGGATATAATGGATAAACTATAAAGTATAATCAATGAGAACTCAAATACGATCGTCTATATTAAAAATAATAAGTGTATCGTAAATAGAGCTAAAAACAGAAAATATTTAAAAGAGAACATCATAACAATTTCATATTTTACCAGACTAACTAGCTGAACGATTTGAATTTGAGAGTTAATATGTTTACTAATTTTTAACTCAAATATATAGTTTATTGTCTTGTTGAATATTTTATCTTTGAAGAAAGGTTATTCTGGATTAACCATGAACTAAAGATGATAATTATTTCTGTTTCTGAATTACAGGAAAAACGATCGAAAAATAATACAACTCAATTGGCCAGCTGTACAAAGACTTTGTTGTTTATTGTTCTTCATTCTGTTCATAGCTGTTAAAGAGCATATTAAATAATTTGTTTCCGGTTCAGCAAAATGAAAAAGAAAATAAGTGTGACTTACACATGGTTTTATTTCGTAGAACATCTTTATAGCTAGATAAAATATATATAAACGTGTTTCCATGAAACATTTTGTCATTTTCGTACTAATCACGCCTAAAAATTGCTAATTTTAGAATTAGGACATTTATACATGGTATTTTATTTACAAATGATTGGTAATTGGTTCACAAAAACACCTAAAAAGAACTTTTAGACCCTTTCCAAATCCGTTTTTAATGAAGCCGGATATGGGTAACTCTTGGTATCGTAGAAATGCGTCAGAGATAAATGCTTATCAAGGTTTACATAACTGGCAGATGATCATTTGAAGTAGTCTTTTTGTTTAATACTTAAGGAAGGCTAGATTTTCTTCAGGCAGGACCTATAACGATCTTTGCAAAGTAGAAATGACACAAATAAAACACAACATTATTGCAGTTTCTTATATGCGAAAAATGTCCTAATATAATATCAATTATCACAGGTTTAACGCTTACGGCTTCTGACCAATGATTTAATTTTAAATATTTCCTTCGTTCGGAATAACAACCCTTTTCTTGGTCTCATATTTAATTGGTGTATCACTTGAGTCGAAATTCGTTTTTTCGCGGGAAACCTGAAATACACGAATGCTACTTTCCATTGCTTTATTTTTTCAATATAAACTCACATATCATTCGAAGCAAATTGCTGATGACCTCAAGGTGACGTTGGAGTGATTGAAACAATTTGACGTCGAAATTAGTCCGTCATATATTTAGCCTGGTGTTATCTGCCCCTGATATCTTACGTCATTGATACTTTACGCTGGGTACCAGACTGTTATATATCTTACACGTTTGTCGTAAGATGAAAGGAACTTTTCGTGTGTTTGAGGTACAGGCATCCTGATCCGGTTTCCAGTTATACTACACTTTTATCTGTGAAAGTTTTTGTTGTTTTCTTCATTGCTTTTATTCATGAAATATAATGACTGAACTTTGCTTACATTGTAAATATTCGAGATGGTTCTACCATTTTTTTTAATTTTCATCTCTCTCCTCACAAATCCTGCATACTAGAACGTTTAAAATTTCATTCTTTGTTTACACTGTGCATAACACTTGTTATCAGCTGCCGTTTATAAATGATCAATTTATTTTCGGAAAAGGCCCGTTTCTTTTAAGAGTAGATATTTATTTATAATTTGCGTTTCTCAAAATGCCGCTCCAAACTGATAAGGGGTTAGGAAAAACGTCGCAAACTTCATAAATTAAGAACTTAATATAATACGGACTGAAAAAAATGAACATTCATCAGTTTTTAAAGCGTTGGAGAAAACGATACATGGTTGATTCAGATGTAATTGATATTTGGATAGGAAAACTCTGTTCAAAAATTATACATACAAAAGAGAAAAATGAATGAACTCTTTATACGTTGATATAGTATATTCTTGTATCTTATAATTACCGTTAGAACTACTATTTCAAAGACTTTAATTAACATGAACTTCATCATGAGCATTGTCATAATAACAACAAGAATAATAATAATAATAATAATAATAATAATAATAATAATAATAATACATTAACAGTGTAGCTGATGAAATTAATATCATTGAAGTAGTAGTTATCATTATTATTGTTATCATCATTATCATTTCATTATTATCGCCATTATGATATTATAATCATTTATGATTTTGATAATAAAAGCAGTGTTGCTTTTTGTTATCAACAACAGTATAGCCTTATGAAAGACGGCAGTGCATCTTAGCAGTATTGTTCAGATTATATTCGCAAACAAATAAATATATAATAAAACTTAAACAAAAGGTATAAAAGCATAAAAGAAGAAATGTTCTTTTCTTTTCCTTTTTTTCCAACGATTTAGTTATCTTTCCAAGTAGAAATTGAAGTTGAAATTCATCTGCAAATAAATATGATAAATCACGCTGAAAAAAAGAGATGTATTGTTTTGTTGTTGATGTTGATGATGATGTTTTCTTTTAACATTAGTATCAAAACGTCTTAATAGTCATCTTGCATTTTCTTTCCTTCATTATGAAATCATTTGAAATAGGCGAACACCTTTACAACTAACATTTGAACAGCAATTCTGCCACCTTGATAAATCAGAATCTCAATGAATACGCTATAAATCCTTCCTAAATAAGGTTTAGCACCAATTCTTGGCTAGTGAGAATTGGCCCTTGGATCAAGTAATCAAAAGAGTGACAAAACCTGAACAAACGAACTAACAAATTTGCTGAAATAATCAGATCATTGGGATTCGAACCATTTCTTTGATCCAGGTGAAAGTAACCGGGACCTTGGAAAATGCACTGGTCACACTAGGTATACGGAAAATCGATCATCGATTTAGCACAAGTTTTATGTACGTTATTGCTATAACCTGTATCATTATTATTACTATTATATAACTGAGAATGATGTTGTAATTACTGGGCTTTGAAAAGACTCCTTTGAATCGAACTGTACGGTTTATTGAAAGGCCTGAAAAAATAACAAACTGAAGAAACAAAACATTTTTCCATTATTGTTTGAATGTTTAAAACATATACCATTTTAATCTGCATTTGTATAATTTAGCATTAATTTCAATGTCGATCAATACGTCACTTTCAACATTTATGACGCAATTGATGATTCCTTTAAACGTTTAGAAAGCCATTTTACAAAAATTAAGATTCCCCATATAAATTATTACAGAACTTCTAGAACGTTCGCAAACTCATTTGCTTTTAATTTCATAGAAACAATTTCAACCACGTCCCTTATTTAGTTGAAAAAAAAAAAAACAGCATTAAAGAAGACTAATTTATATTTAAAATAGTTGCAAACGATTTGCTTAAACTCATAAAATGACGGGAAAACTGTATCGAATGCGTTGGCGATGACAGAGCGCAATAAATGCAAACTTTGCAATATCTCATGGTAGGGTTGAATTAAAACATGTCTCTGTGCGTCAGAAAATCATGCGACCTTTCACGTTTTCCATATCCTGTTCCTGTCACGTAGTTTCATGAGATTTAACGATGTCAAAAAAATGTTAAGTCAATAAAGAGATCCGGGACGCCCGCAACTCTGACAGTATAAAAGGGCTGCAGTTTCGCCTACCCTATATACAGTAGTTTGTTCACATACTATGAAATTAACATGACGGCGTATATCGTTAAATCGTTCTTGCTCCTAGTTGTTATCTGGGCTGAAGGCATCGTCGCTAAAGGAACTCTGGAAGAACGTGTTGGTGTCCTGGAACACAAATTAGCTCGTCAGCAAGCAATGCTCGACTCGACGGAGTCTAAAAGTTTCTCTTCCGCTCCATCAGGTAAGTGAATTTTGTTTTAACTTTACAGACATTTATTAGTTCCTTTTACTCACTTATTGCAAGCGTTAATTTATTTTAATCATGTTCTAAATAAAACTAAGGGTTTCTATAAGTTTGAAAAGGTTATTTTTTTCTCCTTCGAATTAGAAATGAGTCTTACTTCATTAGGCTATAAATTGCCGCTTTTGATTGTCTTACAATTCGCGCTGTTCCAACAAATCGCCCATTACTTATATTGTATTTAGTCTGTATACAGGACTTAACATTGTTAGTCCCTCTTCAGAACTTTTGTGTCTAAAATCATAATTTATTCCACTTTAATTATTTCTTGTTCGGAAGTTATAATTTTAAACTTTGAAGGCAACAAAAATGTTTGTAAGTAAGGTTTAATATTCACTGTGTTCAAATATATTTAACAATGTTAATGCAGCTGGTATGTGAAAGTTGAAAGTTAAGGTCTTTTATTATTTCATTCATAAGTACTAACTTCTTTGCAAAGCCAACAATGCAAATGTGTGCTGCTTCTATGAAAACAAAGTAAAACTTAATCGACAAGGTCTGAATTATTATTATTATTTTTATTATTATTATTATATTTACTATTTAAACGCAGGTTTAATTTTAGCTTGACAATAACAGGCCACAACTTTTTTGATGGCTGTTCCGTCTAACAAGATAATAAAATATATCAGTTATATAAAACTCATCTTCCATAAACAACAGACGTTAGATTTATAGTCTTTATCTCGAACACTAAGAATATAACTTTAAACTACAAGTAAAATCTGTCAGCTTCAAAATTCATAACAAGGTGGAAAAAGGGTGTTTTCTGTGGAGGTCATTAACCTTTGTGTTTCTATTTGTCTACCGATCATTGCCTTATGTGTTTCTTTACCAGCTACAGGATGTCCAGATCGCTTTGACAGGGCCTACGGCGACTTCTGTTACTTCTTTAGCGACGAAGAAGTAACATGGAATGTCGCAAAAGTAAGATTTTTTTTTCATATGAAAATGTCCCAATATAGGATAAAGCTAAGGTTAAATATAGTTATGAGAAAACAAAATTGTTAATTATTGTAAATTGTAAAGAAGACTTTTAAAGGAGAAGCATACTGCCAAAATCAACAACAAAAGCAAAGTTTCACAGATTTACATTTCGGCAATGTATGTTTGGAGAGTATTTCCATCTCCAGTTTCGACATGTATCTTTTATGTTTACTGGCTTTCTTCTATAGTAAACTATTTGTAGAAATATTTAAGATACATCTTGCCAGTTTTCAACTTATGCTTTCACTTTTTACAAGACTTATTTATGTTTAACATTTAAGTGGCTTTGTATGTTACTTATGTTAATTCGGTTTATGCATTTTAGGAGGAATGCAAGACCCTTAACAACAGGGCTTTTCTTGCAGAAATCAGGACTTCAGACGAAAACCAGTATCTGCGACATGAAACAATTAGAGTTGGGGGTAAGTAAAAATGTTTCTAAGTTTGTTTGTTAGTTTTTTTATCTATTTATTTATTTATTTTTTAAATCTAGGCTGTTCAAGTTTAACTTGATCAGATTTTTATTTGTTTGGTTTTATATTTTATTACTTGCAAAGTCAAAAATCCTTAGGCTGGTGTATTAAAAAACTTGTTCAGTTTGTCAATATTATTTGAAATAAAGACTTTTGGATCTATTTATATTTTATTGGATTTCTTTAAAATCAAAAGGGTAATACATAAAAACTGTCGAGTCTAGATATACAGGCACTCACCCCTTTGTGGTAAATCTGATACAAGAGTGTCATTAGAGTGCTTTCAAGAGTCTGCGGTGCATTTTTCGTTGACCTTAGATCTGCTTTTTTATGCACAACAATTCGCGCTACATAGTCATGTCATCGTCAAATACATTGCTGTGAGATTTATGTTTTAGATCGGATATAATTTGACTAAACTTCGAAAAGTGTGATGCAAGAAATGGCTGACAGAGTATTTAATTTGGATATTAATAGAACTAAGATGTTCATTCACACCAGTTGTCACAGCCATGTCCCTGCAATACTTTAGTGCATTATTTCATTGAACAAGTACCATTTAATTCTTTTAGGGTGTCCATTAAACTATATTAATTAGTAGCGAACAGTACCGCAAAAGATTGAGCCTGGGTATGTTGACAAGGTCAGGACTATTGTCAGTATTTAGAGGGGCGAATCATTACACAGTTATAACATTTTTATCATTCAGGAAATCGCTGGATCGGTCTTGAAGATGTAAACGGTCGTTTCAAATGGACCTGGTTTGCCTCACATACAGTCTTGCATCCTGGAGATTATGATGATTGGGCCAGTGGAGAGCCAAACAACCAAGGTTGGGAGAAATGTGTGCATTTCTATGACAAAAAAGGATACCACTGGAATAATATGATATGCAACAGAAAATTCACCTATGTCTGCCAGGTCGAACGAAATGGTAAGTTGTTACGCTCGAGTGCCCACATAACTGTGTATGAATAAATTCAGCCCCTAACACTTGCCTCAGAAAATTGATTATCTGCCTATGTGGCTTAGAGTGTTGTTCGTCATATTGACAGAAAGACTTTCAGTCCCGTAGGGACTGGGAATGTTCTGATGCATTGCATCTTTCTTTTTGAGATGGACAATCGTGCCACAGCTACCTTGTTATGTTGATACTTAGCAATATTTCACATGATCATCAACAGTCATGCTAATTAATTCATATTCAGTATTTGATAAATTACTATACGTTATAATGACTATAATTAATGTGTTTATAAAATCAGAGAAAAGAATCATTAGACTGCCACCTGGAAACATTTTTTCTTGTCTTACGTCACTTTATATAATATATTGTTTTATATAATATATTGTTTTCATGAAGCTTAACATTTATTTATTTTCTTTATCAGTGAAAAGATTTTTTTTCTAACACAATGACTGAGTGATCTAAGATGTTTTTAATTATGTATATTTTCTTGAATATTAAATATGACTATATCGTTTTTATCAGAAAGTTTCAAAAGCCGTTTTTCTACTTGTCTGTTTGAAATAAATATACATGTAGTAAAACTGAACTTGATACATATATGATAATCATTTATATTTATTGTATATTTTAGAAAACAATTAACTACAGATGACGAACAGAGAGGACATGATGGATTCAATTGATCAGACGCAGTACTTATCTTCCTTTTTTCTTACATATGCCATGCAACGTCAGTTCTCCGCTGAAATACGAAAACTCATTTAGTTATGAAACTCTCACAACACGATACATCAGAACATTTAACTAGAAACGAAATAAAAAAAAATGCTCTTTTCCTTTTTTTTCATTTTTAGCTGAATTGTAATAGTATATTTCCACTGTAAAATCTATGCTTTCCTTCCAATAAAATCTGAAAAAGCACATGTAATTTGCGTTTCCTTAAGGAAAATCCAAAGATTTGTGAAAACCACTGATACCTGTGTGTTTCCATTTATTTAATTTTTATATATTATGTACAATATTTGATTTGATTTAAACCTTAACTTTTTCCTACTATAAATCTTATAGCAAAAATTATAATATGATATATTATAATGCATTAGTGGTAAAAGTTTAACTGAACATTTCTAGAAGAAAAAACTTGACCGGCCTTAGAATTTCAAAGTATTCATTAAGAAAATATTTTTCCTACATTTGGAATAGAAGTGAAAGAAATGTTTAATTTACACTTCTTCTGAATATGCACTTTGTTGCAGCATTTATCTTAACTAGAATGCATCATGGTTATTTTGACTACTAAAATAACTTTTATATAATTTAAAAGAAATATTCGGCTAAAACGAAAGACTTGCAAGAATTGTGACACTAGCATATAGGTATTGAAATATAATGCAACACACTTATATCCTGAAAACATACTTTAGTTACTTTTGTTGCCAGCCTTTTAACCGTTTTCTTTCCTACGCCATCTGTCATCAACATATGATTGTGGATGTTTTATAATAACACATTTTAATCCAGTCTCAGATGTTGTCTTAATGATAGTCAATATAGATAAAACGGCCTTCACTCACTAGACTCTACACGTTTTATCAAATCTTCAGAGTCACATATACTTTGCTGTGATGAGTACATGTATGAGCATCGAGCAGCTCAGAAATTTGGTGTGTAGCATTGTCTAGTGGATATCAACTTTGTTCAAATTATTCATTTACGGACACTATTTTCCCCGCTTAATGAGTCACATACTTTATTTAGAAATATACAGAAACAAATGTAACATTCTTGTTCTATAAAAGCACAAGGCCCATAATTCTAAACTTTGGCATGCAACATTGTCCACTGGACATCTTCCAAGATTGTTCAAACCTGCCACTGGGGTCATCATCTCAGGGATCAAATGTTTTACATAGATTTAGATAGGCAAACTCTTTTTAAAAAAATCTTCTTGTCAGAAACCACAAGTCCGAGAATTTTAGAATTAGATATGTTGCATTGTTTAGTGGATTTATGGCACATTTGTTCATATTAAGTCTCTAGGGCCCTAGAATCACGTGTCTACATTGCAATTTATAAGAACATCTTCCATTTATTTTCTTTTAAGGACCCATATTGCCAAGAGTTCTTAATTTCGGCAAGAACCATTTTCTAGTGGATCTCTACTAAGAGTGTTCAAGCCCTAGGGTCATTATTCACTCTTCCCGGGGGTCAGATGCCTTGCATTATACAAAGAAACTCTTAAAATATCTTTTAAAAAACAAGGCTGAGTCTGCTGAAGTTTGGTGTGTAGCATTATCTAGTTGACCTTTATTAATTTTGTTCATATTACGTCTCTGTATTGGAAGTTATATGGCTGAAACTTTTGAAATTCCATATGAAGAATCGCCTTGTAGATTGCTACCAATATTGTTCAAGGTATAGTCCTTGCTCAGCTCTTTATTTTGATGATGATATTATACTTGTCCTTCTTAGCACTTACACACTTGCCATCTTGGTCCCCAGGTTTTCCTTTATTCTGAAAATAAATCCATTCAATACACTTGACGTTTAGCAGTGATACCAGGCCATCATGGCCTTGTAAATTGCTAGTTCAGTTCAGCACATCATGTGACTGATATTTGTGTGAAACAAAAGAAAAAAAAAAACACATAAGATAACTTTTATTTTCCTTTACTTTTCTCCCTGATAAGAAATTATACGTCACGGGTTATCATCAGATACATTTTAAGAAACTGTATACATTGTTCTTTGTTCTTGAGACAGAAAGAGTGTAGTAAAGTAGCACCATCTTTAATATTTACTTTATTTAGATAAGACATTCAAAGACCTTCTTAATACTTCATCTGTAATTCTTAAGGGCTAAAATTGTCATCAGCTTTATACTTCATAACTTCAAGCATGATTATCAATGTATCTTAAATTTAGTGTAAATTTAATTAAGAATAGACGAACAATAAAGATACATGTTTACACAGAAATATAATAACTATATTTTAAAGACAGAGCAACGTATCATATACACTGCATTAAAACAGGGCCTTAATTGATACAATCAAGGACCCGATTAAAACATGCAAATAAAAAGAGCCTAAGATCATTTAAAGTTTAAAATTTTAAAACAAATGATATAGCGTAATATATACATCAACATGAAAAGATAGATAGATATTTTTAATAATAGTTTGCACAGACGTATAATTAAGTATAGCTGGTTTCCCCATATGATCATATAGGAAAATGTTTCATATCGTTTTAGAATCTTCATTAACCTGTTTATCAAGCACAACTTGCTAATTATTTCCGAAATAATTAGTTTGTTACTGGTTTCCAGTGAAAGTTAATGAATTATATAGACGATAGCCGAAAATTTAAGTAATCGAATATCTTAAAATTACGAAATAGGTAAATTCTATACGCCGTGTTTTTGAGAACTCAAAAATACAGGGCTGTCCTGCACCAGCCTGAAGACCTTAAGACGTGGGAGAGGTCGCAAACTCTAGCTTGGGGCATCACTTTAAATTTGATACTACTGCATGAAAATCGGCCCATGCTTCACTGAGCTACAGTAGAGCCAAGTGAGTGCTCCAAACAGCGCAAATTCCCGCTATCGCCGTACTTTCTTCTATTACAATGCCTATATATCCTTTCAACGACGGTAACGTTATAAAATGTAACCGCATTTAGGCCTCCGTAGATTCCACATTAACTTCCCAAATATGGATTCGGCCCCAAACATTGAAAAGTATATATTACAAAATACGGGATGTCACGTGGTCAAGGTCAAGAACGAATTTTAGACACCGCTGTATTCATTTAAAAACGTATGTCCGTGCAAATTGAACAAAATGGAAAGTTTGACTTCTACCGCCAACACATGTTTATGAGCAGGTGCGTGTCACGTGACCTTTCCTGCCAAAATATTGTACTTTTCGAAAAGATGAATATTTAAGGTAGAGAACAGAGACAAAGCTATGCATGCTGGATTCACTGACACTGGGTCATTCATTCCATTTTTTTTTGGCCGATCATAATATTTTTTTTATAAGTTGGCCCTGCGCATGACGTCATTTTCCAGAATCACGAGCTCTTACGCGCGAATTTATGTCACACACCACTAAATCACATTTTTGTAAGGTTAAAATATCCCAATTTAGTGCCAAATCGGACTGAGAGAATAAATTTGGAGGTAGGGGGTCTCTAGGAAAATACTTGCAAAAGTGTCAGTTGTTCGAAGAATATATGAGAATGTCAGGTTGTAAACACTTCGCCTTTTTCTTTGTTCTAATGTGCGCATGCACACTGAACGAAGTTCTCGAAGGTGCAGCCCTGGGCAACAATTTTTGGCACGATATTGTCGCTCGCACTCCACCCAGTGGAACTGCATACATATATAGTATACGTTATATATATGGGAAACACTATACGCCGTGTTTTTTAAAACTCAAAAACACGGAGCTCTCCTGCACCACCCTTAAGATATGCAGAGATAGGAGCAGCCTCAAACTTCAGCCTGTAGAGTCACTTTTAATTCGATACTATCTTTTCTTTCTTCTGATGTGCGCGTGCACACTGAACGAAGTTCTCGACGGTGCAGCCCTGGGCAACACTTTCTGGCACGATATTGTCGCTCACACTCCACCCAATGGAACTGCATACTTATATAATATACGTTTTATATATGATAAATTCTATACGACGTGTTGTGAAAGGAGCTCTCCTGCACCAGCCTAAAGATCTACAGAGGTGGGTAAGGTCTCAATCTCTAGTCTGTAGCGTCAATTTTAATTTGATACTACCTGCATGAAAATCGGCCAATGCTTCACCGAGCTACAATAGCGCCAAGTGAGTGCTCCAAACAGCGTAAATTCTCGCTTTCGCCGTACTGTCTTCTATTACAATGCCTCTATATATGAGAATGTAAGGTAGAAAGCAGTTCGCCTTTTCCTTTCTTCTGATGTGCGCGTGCACACTGAACGAAGTTCTCGACAGTGCAGCCCTGGGCAACACTTTCTGGCACAATATTGTCGCTCGCACTCCACCCAGTGGAACTGCAAACTTATATAGTATACGTTATATATATGGTAAATTCTATACGCCGTGTTTTTGAGAATTCAAAAACACGGAGCTCTCCTGCACCAGCCTGAAGATCTACAGACGTAGGACTGGTCTCAAACTCTAGCCTGTAGCGTGAATTTTAATTTGATACTACCTGCATGAAAATCGGCCCATGCTTCACTGAGCTACAGTCGCGCCAAGTGAGTGCTTCAAACAGCGCAAATTCCCGCTGTCGCCTTACTTTCTTCTATTACAATGCCTCTATATATGAGAATGTAAGGTAGGAAGCAGTTCGCCTTTTCCGGCACGATAGTGTCGCTCACACTCCACCCAGTTGAACTGCATACTTATAAAGTATACGTTATATATATGGTAAATTCTATACGCCGTGTTTTTGAGAACTCAAAAACACGGAGCGCTCCTGCACCAGCCTGAAGATCTACAGACGTGGGAGTAGTCGCAAACTCTAGCCTGTAGCGTCAATTTTAATTTGATACTACCTTCATGAAAATCGGCCCATGCTTCACTGAGCTACAGTCGCGCCAACTGAGTGCTCCAAACAGCGCAAATTTAAGCTTTCGCCGTACTGTCTTCTATTACAATGCCTCTATATATGAGAATGTAAGGTAGGAAGCAGTTCGCCTTTTCCTTTCTTCTGATGTGCGCGTGCACACTGAACAACACTACTTGTTCTCGACGGTGCTGCCCTCGGCAACACTTTCTGGCACGATATTGTCTCTCGCACTCCACCCAGTGGAACTGCATACTTATATAGTATACGTTATATATATGGTAAATTCTATACGCCGTGTTCTTGAGAACTCAAAAACACGGAGCTCTCCTGCACCAGCCTGAAGATCTAGACGTGGGATGGGTCTCAAACTCTAGCCTGTAGCGTCAATTTTAATTTGATACTACCTTCATGAAAATCGGCCCATGCTTTACTGAGCTACAGTCGCGCCAACTGAGTGCTCCAAACAGCGCAAATTCCCGCTTTCGCCGTTCTGTCTTCTATTACAATGCCTCAATATATGAGAATGTAAGGTAGGAAGCAGTTCGCCTTTTCCTTTCTTCTGATGAGCGCGTGCACACTGAACGAAGTTCTCGACAGTGCAGTCCAGGGCAACACTTTCTGGCACGATATTGTCGCTCGCACTCCACCCAGTGGAACTGCATACTTATAAAATTAACGTTATATATATGGTAAATTCTATACGCCGTGTTTTTGAGAACTCAAAAACACGGAGCTCTCCTGCAACAGCCTGAAGATCTACAGACGTGGGATAGGTCTCAAACTCTAGCCTGTAAAATCAATTTTAATTTGATAGTACCTGCATGAATATCGGCCCATGCCTCACTGAGCTACAGTCGCGCCAAGTGAGTGCTCCAAACAGCGCAAATTCCCGCTTTCGCCGTACTGTCTTCTATTACAATGCCTCTATATATGAGAATGTAAGGTAGGAAGCAGTTCGCCTTTTCCTTTCTTCTGATGTGCGCGTGCACACTGAACGAAGTTCTCGACGGTGCAGCCCTGGGCAACACTTTCTGGCACGACATTGGCGCTCGCACTCGACCCAGTGGAACGGTATAGTTATATAGTATACGTTATATATATGGTAAATTCTATACGCCGTGTTTTTGAGAACTCAAAAACACGGAGCACTCCTGCACCAGCCTGAAGGTCTACAGACGTGGGAGAGGTTTCAAACTCTAGCCTGTAAAATCAATTTTAATTTGATAGTACCTGCATGAAAATCGGCCCATGCTTCACTGAGCTACAGTCGCGCCAAGTGAGTGCTCCAAACAGCGCAAATTCCAGCTCTCGCTGTACTGTCTTCAATTACAATGCCTCTATATATGAGAATGTAAGGTAGGAAGCAGTTCGCCTTTTCCTTTCTTCTGATGTGCGCGTGCACACTGAACGAAA
The DNA here is from genome assembly GCA_012932295.1 of Cyclina sinensis. Taxonomy (NCBI): domain Eukaryota; kingdom Metazoa; phylum Mollusca; class Bivalvia; order Venerida; family Veneridae; genus Cyclina; species Cyclina sinensis. Next base: position 14,623,244 of record JAAONU010000010.1, read on the forward strand.
TTACTTGTTCTCGACGGTGCAGCCCTGGGCAATACTTTCTGGCACGATATTGTCGCTCGCACTCCACCCAGTGGAACTGCATTCTTATATAGTATACGTTATATATATGGTAAATTCTATACGCCGTGTTGTTGTTAACTCAAAAACACGGAGCGCTCCTGCACCAGCTTGAAGATCTACAGACGTGGGAGAGGTCTCAAACTCTAGCCTGTAGCGTCAATTTTAATTTGATACTACCTGCATGAAAATCGGCCTATGCTTTACTGAGGTACAGTCGCGCCAAATGAGTGCTCCAAACAGCGCAAATTCCCGATTTCGCCGTACTGTCTTCTATTACAATGCCTCTTTATATGACAAAGTCAAATGTATTGCTTATTCGAGATACCTACCTCCCAAAATTTGCATGGCCCGATCTTAGAAAATTCACAAATCTTATGTTATCGAAAACATTTTAGGAATTAGTAAATTTTTGACAAAAGCGTATCATATAAGGAACACTATTTAATAACTATATATTTCGTTTATAACATTCCCATTATAAACTCAAATTACATGTTAATGGATACCATATCTATCTTTTTGTTTATATGGGTGTGTTGCACATGAACTATATTTGTAAAAATGTTTCACTGTGCATTAGCCAAAGACATGTGTTATGTCGATTTGCTAATAAAGTTTGTTGTTGTTGTTGTCGTGCTGCTGATTGCCAATTAACTGAAACTATTGTTACATTGCGAATGCTTCTGTTATAAAATAGTTTTTAATAGAGATGAGTGATAATTTGATGACTGTTTTGATTTACTTTGTCATTCAAGAACATTCTCACTTACTAATCTTTGAATCAACGTCGAAATCCACCATGTATTCGTGAAAAAATAATACATTTATCAGGAACGTGTACGTACATGATCTTTAAATATGAAAATTAGAAATTGATTTTATTTTTTGAAACAAGATTATTCTTTTGATTTATGTTTTGAATTGAATTCTATTTTTTTTAAACAGAATATGATGATAAGAGTACAGCTGGTCATTAGATTTATATCAAATGATAAATTTAAATGAAAAGAAGAATAAAAACAAGACTTTCTCTCTTGAATACCAAAATAATCAAATTATCGCTTTTTTATGACGGCAATTTTCTTTCATAATTGGTAACATGATTTTATATAGTAAAAAACCCAGAGAAATCGGTACCTTAAGAATATTGTTGGTAATTTTATATAATTGAGATAGTGATAAAGTTGGTGTGAAAAGCGCCTTTGATGACCGATATTAATTGATGTATTTGTGCATTTTCTATAAATATATAGTTGTATATAAAAATATATTAATTAGTGTTGTATCGAGTATTGATGTGTTGCGATATATTGTAAAAGTTTTGTATATTTTAAATGTGTTTTCATTTTAATAAATTGCCGGTATTAGATCATAAACCGATTTAAATCAAAGATCAAGCCATAATCATTGAATACATTACTTCCTTCGGCGTCATTTTAAGTGCGAAAAAGTAACTATGATTATAAATTTTTGAATCAGTTATAATGATTTTTATAATGATAATTGCATGACAAACACATATGATATAATTACTTGCTGAGACAAATTTATAACCTATTTAACGACCGACACGTGTCGTTAGCACCTTTCTATGATCAGCAGTGTACCCCAGCATGCCTTTTCACACCTACTTTATCACCTTTATGGGTGCATACAGTATTTTTATTGTTACAAATTTTCTCCTGTTGTTACTATATATATATATATCACGTGGTATAGATTATGGCATGACATGCTTTTTAGAGCTCCGTGAAAAAATAGAAATAAAGGACTTTATACATGGATTTATGCACTATGTTAATTACAAACAAGAGGAATATATGGATATCTAATGTCGGAGAAACAAAATGGTGCAAAAAATCAATCTGAAAATAAGAAAAAACATAGGAAAAAACGAAAGGCTACCTCGCCATTGTGTAATAGTGACACGCCATTTAACTTACCTGTGTTCACTGATTGTCACGGTGTGGACAGTGTGAAAAAACACAGACAGGATTACGAACAGGATAACACACAATATCAGGTACATTCAAACTATTTAACACAGAGTGATTTTATCCTGTCAAATACGGCGGTGCATTCGGGTACATACCGCCCACATCCCCGTCCCCGCCCCCATGGGCAACAGAGATACTAGATGAAATAAAACAAATTAAACAAAAACTGCAATCTGTTGAAAAACTGGAGAAAACTTTGAATTCCATAAACTCGAAAGTATGCGATATAGAAAATAAAATGAAATCTCCACGAAACAGAAAAGGCATGTGACTTTCAATCTACTGAAAATGATGTTATCAAGAATGATTTGCGCTCCACGAAGGAAGAAGTTAAACACGTTAAAAAATCGTTCCAGTTGCTTGACAAAAACACTAAAAAATTAAGTGAACAAAACGAAATTCTGAATGAAAAGCTTATGGATTTAGAAACCCGCTCAATGCGGGATAATTTACTATTTTATGGAATTGAAGAAGGCGGAGACGGAGAAAATTGTGAAACGGAAGTGAAAAAATTCTGCAAAGACGTGCTGAAAGTTACTACAGCCGATACTTTCATCCTAGATAGAGTACACCGACTAGGGCAGAAAAGAGCTCGAAGCCGAGACCCATCGTTGCGAAGTTCCACTACCCAGCAGAACGCGAGATGGTCAGAGAAGCGTCTTTCGATCAGAGTGTTGCAGACACTATGAAAAAAGTAAAAAAAGGAGTAGGTGCCCAACTTCCTAAAGATGTCCGAGAAGCGAGACGTCCCCTTTATCCAGCGATGAAGAAGGCCAAGAACGAACATAAATCAGTTAGATTTATAGGAAAAAAGTTATACATTGACGGCGAGGAGTACGAGCCAGATATGGAACAGAGCTAGGGAGGTCATGAAGAGTTCACCTTAAACTGTTTAAGTTGGAACGTGAATGGACTTAAACGTAAAATTAACGATACGGACTTTATACAATCATTACAAGAATACGATGTAGTATTTTTAAACGAGACATGGCTCTCAGGTAGAGAGTCTATCAGTTATGATATAGATAACTTTTTCTGTGATCATTTACCTGGAAACAAATCTGTAAATGCAAAACGAGGACGCTTTAGTGGGGGTATTACCTTTTATTGCAAAAACTATCTTAAACCCTATGTTCATATAATTGAGAAAAATCAACAGGGTTTAATCTGGGTTAAAATATCGAAAGATTTGTTTCCTTTCAACGATGATGTCTATATTTGTCATGTGTATGTACCCCCGAGTGGTTCTCGTATTACATCGTCCCCAAATTTTGATATTTTTGACCAACTTGAGTTAAGTATAGATAGATATAACAACTTAGGTAAGATATACATTTCTGGGGATTTAAACAGCAGAACTTCTGATTTTATAGATTATGTCATTTTTGACAGGTACATTGACACAGACTGGTACATGCATTATAGCTATGATATCCCTACTCGTGTAAACAAAGACCACGTGTTAGATAGCAACGGGCGCCGCCTACTTGAAATTTGTCAAACAACAGGTCTTGTAATAGCCAATGGTCGTTTGTTTGATGATCACGAGATAGGCGAATTTACATACTGTTCACATAATGGCCAAAGTACCGTGGACTATTTTTTATTAAATGCCTCCCACTTAGATACTGTATCATCGTTTAAGATCTTACAATTTAATGAACATTCAGACCATGCACCTTTACTGTTCGGTATACGCACACGTGCAGTAAAAAGTCGTGAAAGTAATGCTAGTGTGGCATATGCGCAAGAAAGCGTAAGAAAATTAGTGTGGGATGATAATAGATGTAATGACTTTTTAAGGCGGCTTATGAATATAAATGATATAATTCAACAACTGACCACTCAAGCGAATAGCGAAAACGTGGATCAGGTAGTCAATACATTTACACAGGTGTTATTCGACTGTGCAGACGAAACGTTCGGAAAGAATCACAACAATAAAGGTTATAAACAAAGTAACACGAATTTTAGGAAAAAAAGCAAATGGTTCAGTGACGATTGTTACAACGCGAAAAAGGAATTTAAATCAGCGCGTAATATTTATAATAGAGATAAAACAGATACTTCACGAATTAATTTTGTGCTTTCGAGAACGAAATATAATAAAATTAAGAAAAAGGCAAAGCAAAACTTTAGACTCGCAGAAGGCAAACGCATAAACAGTATGGCCAAAAAAACAACCTCGGCAGTTTTGGAAAAATGTCAAATCTAAGCTAAAAAATAAACAATGTTATGCAGATACGTTAAAAATAGACGACCTTTTCAATCATTTTAAAGACCTTTTTGGGGAAACTCAATTCGATCATAATGCGGAAGAAATCCCAGAAATTATTATTGATAACGAGATAGATCAGAATTTTACAGAAATGGAATTGAGATCTGCCGTATTTTCGCAGAAAAACAACAAATCACCGGGTACTGATAATTTACTAAGCGAAGTTTTTAAGACGGCGTATGACGTCATAGCACCATTTCTACTTACCCTTTACAATAGAATCTTCAGTAGCGGTGAATACCCAAGAACCTGGTTGCCCAAGTTCACCTTTACTTTTCATGTTCTTCGTCAATGATATGTTAGACAATATTAATTCGGATTTAGAGGGTATTTTCACTGAAAATGAGCTAAAGTTATTCATTCTCCTATATGCAGATGATCAAGTTATTTTCGCAAAATCGCCAGACACATTGCAATCTATTTTAGCAGATATTGAAAACTACTGTAATGTATGGGGTCTTAAAATCAATGTATCGAAAACTAAGGCAATGATTTTTGAAAAGGGAAGACATTCAGTATATAACTTTCATATATATAATCAATTAATTGAAACAGTAAGTTCTTTTAAGTACCTAGGGATAACATTTTTCAAAAACGGAAACTGGTACAGAACACAGAAATGTATAGCTCAACATGCTTCAGTTGCTTTATATAACTTGCTCAGTATCTTAAATGAGATAGAACTACCTATTGAACAAAAATGTAGCCTATTTGATACTCTGGTTTCTTCTATTTTAAATTTTGGATCAGAGATATGGGGACTACATAAAGCTACAGATGTTGAACTTGTTCATACAAAATTCTTAAGACGTATCTTAGGTACAAAAAAGACAACTAATCTTGAGGCACTTTATGGAGAATTGGGTAGATTACCTATGTATATTAATAGGAAGATCATCATGATTAAGTTTTGGGCTAAATTGTTAAAACACCCTGAATCATCTCTTGTAAAGAAAGTGTATTTGATGCTAAAGTTAGATACAGAACGTGGCAATTTATACAATGGTACAAATTGGGCATCTCAGATAAAAAGTATTTTACAGGATCACGGATACAATTATATATGGAATCAGCAATTTGAATTTGTGTCTATACCTCTAGAATCAATAAAACAGAGAATAGTCGATGTATACTTACAAACATGGTATTCGAATATTAACAATTCAAAACGTATTGCATTTTTAAGTATGAATTTGAATTGGAAAGATACCTAAAAGTAGTAAAAGAAGGTAAATACAGATTTGCCTTAACAAGGTTTAGAACTTCTTCACACGATCTTTTAATAGAAGCCGGACGCTATACTAACACTCCAAGAGAACATAGGGTCTGTTTGTCATATAATATGAACTTGCCGGAAACGGAATGCCATTTCCTGCTAGTTTGTCCAAAATACCTTGATTTAAGGAAAAAATACTTTAAAACTTACTACTACTGTCACTGGCCAAATATTCAGAAATTTGAGCAGCTTTTTTCGTCTAAATCTAAACATATTATTCTAAACCTGTCAAAATATATTTACTTTGCAATGAAATCAAGAATTTCATAAGATTATATTTGTTGTTTTTATCTTAAAGTAACGCATTTGTATTTTCCTCTCTCTTTATCATATCCTTATAGAAGATATGTACTAGTCGCGAGAACTAGTCATCACATTAGTGTTCTATTGATACTTAATATATACCATGTATTGTTGTAACGCATGGCTTTCTGAGTCTGAAGTCACTTAAGATCTCACTTTGTTTCTTGTAACTTCTCTTGTTTACTTTATGTATTGTCATAAATCACTAAAAACCAACTTTATACCATAACTCACTCTTCGGTAAAAAGTGTTATGTATCTATACCACTATGTATACTATTATTATGATAGGTTAAAAGCATTGTAATTATGCTTAATACCAAATAAACAATTATGAATTATGAATTATTGTTACTTCGTATGTGTGTTTTCTGACTGTGTTTTTCCTGATATGCTTTTTTTCTTGTTTTTCAAAGGCAACCGCAATCAAATTAATCTTTTTAAGTAGTAATAATGTTTTCACACCTCTTTAACAACCGACAGTTGTTAACAAACTTTAAGTTGTCGGAATTCACACCTAGATAAATTTTCTTTTTCTCAATTGTATAATTCAGTCAACTATCGAATCGTAATTATCAATTTAAGCATTAAGTACAGCTATGGTGTATTTTGCGAAATAACAAATTATATAAGACACATCTAATTGTAATCAACTATAATTTGGAAACAAAAGAAAATACACACAGCAAATTACAATTTCTTTTAAAATTTCTTTTTTCATTAATCTAATATATAATACGATCAGTTTTGATGAAAAATACGGGCAGTTAATTTGAAATCATTATACTAACATTACTCGAATAAAAATAAAAGTTTAACATATGTGCCGATGTATGGGCCGTGTTTACTTATAAATTCTACTAACTTTTATATGATGCATTATACTACACACGTATAACACCTCAGGATGGAAGACAAAAATACATACTACATGTAGTATGACCTCAAATTTTACTTTCTTTTGTAAGATGCATTATACTACACCCCTAAAACGTCTCATAATGGAAGCCGATATAAATTTAACTGGAGTAAAAATTATGTTTTTGGATGGTCCGTTTTGTCCCTGGATATGGTCCGTTTCGTCTCACATTATGATCCGTTTTGTCTCAAAAAATGGTCCGTTTCGTCTGGTCCGTTTTGTCTGGTCCGTTTTGTCTGGTCCGTTTTGTCCGTAATTCGTTCCAACTGTGACCTACATGTCAACTTCAACTTCAATCTATTACTGCCAAAAGTCAGTACTGACTATACTAGGCAGGCGCGTGTCAGGAACATTAAAATTATAAGAATAATAACAAAGAAAACAAGATTTAACTGAAGATCTTACTTAAACATTTATTTTAAGTACTTAAAATCTATAAAACTTGTTTAGTCCACTGATAAAAGCTGGTGCAGTTAGGGTAGCTTTAATCTCGGTCGGTAATTCGTTCCAGAGTCGTATAGTCCTTGGGAAGAATGAGTTGATGTGATTGTGTTTTTGATTGTGGGATGAGGAATTTGCTGTTTCTTGTGTTTGTAAGGTGATTGTGATCAAAATTGAGCTGATTGTTTTTTTATTTTGTGTAGCGTGACCAGGCTGGCATGGTTTTGCCTTTGTTCTAAAGTTGACCATTTTATTTCTTTGATTATGTTTGTTACACTGCTTGTATAGTGGTAATCATTATGAACGTAGTTAGTGTAATATTCTTAAAACTATTTTTGGTAATAATTTTGATTCCTATGAGAACATGTGTGCGACTTGTTGAAAGACCCAAATCGTTCTATCTTTTAGATCTTCGTGATCTGGATGAAGGACGCAATATTGTACGAGAAAAGCAGAAAATTTGTACTGGAACTGTATCAGTGCACATTGATTTCTTGAAGAGATCGGATTAAAATCTCAAGCTACATTAATAGTTTACAAGGGTAAGAGGCTAAATATAGTCCACTCCTATTTCTTAATTTGTTTCGTCGAAAATTTTTGTACATCCTCCCAGTGTCAACGTCTCACAGTTACTATAGTACTATAATAATCTATTAATTAATATTCTTAGATGTGTCTTATATGTCTTTACCATTTTATCTGCAAACTTTAATCAAATTGAAAATTAGAGCAAAAATGTGTAGTGATACAATTCCAATACATATATTCTCTGGTTTTGTCGTACACTTCAGTCTTTCTTATTTACAAAGGTTTTACATTACCATGAGCTTAACAATTAATCTACATGCGGTACCTATTTTCCTCATCCGAATTTGATCGATAATTTTCATTTTGAAAACGGAACATGCTAGTCAAAGTGACAGTGCAATAATTGTGAAAATCCAATTATTTTCTAATGATTGATTGACGGACCGATGGACCGACCGAATTACTGACTCATTGATTTCAGTGATAATTCAAAATTTGTATTATCAAATGACCGTACGTGCTACCGAGATATTGAACGATCTGATCAAATCTAATATTTTCATTTTTTGGTACTTTTAGATAATAATACATTTTTAAAGAATTCTTTCCATGTATAATTTTCTTTTTGATTGATAAGTAACAAAGTTAATTTAATTGTACATAACTAGAACAAAGTATCTTGAAAGCATTCGATGTTGTCAGGACCAACGTAGAGGAACTAAGTATGCAGGTTTGACTTTAATTTGTTTGTTGAGTTGTACCTTGCTATTCTAGTTTCTGTTCACCGTTCGATAATTAATGATACTTTGTAAAGTAATTAGGTTAATTCTGATTCGATAACAGCATGATTTACAAACATATTCATGTGTTAATTACACAGTCTGTTAAACCGCAGCATGCATTGTGTGTTTGGGCAGTCTTCAAAATATATTCGTAGTTGTGTTGTTTAATTTGTATTCCTACATTTGTAGAGACTCAATAATATTATAACCAACTAATAATACATGGTGTCAGAAGTTATTTATCCAATGATAAAGGAATTAATCAAACAGAGTGTAAATTCAAAATCTTTGATATGTCAGGAACTCCACCACCAGTTATGGAGTGGCCAGCTTCAAATTTACCTGAACAATGGGAAATGTTTAAATTGCACGTGGAACTGATATTTTCTGAACCACTTAAATATAAGTCAGAACCAGAAAAGGTTTCGTACCTCCTATTATGGGTAGGAGAACAAGGAAGACATATACAAAACGTGGACAATTACAGACGAGGAATCTAAACTATTCAAGACGTTTAATGATAAATTTAAAGCGCATGCTAAACCAAAGCTCAATCATGTATTTGCAAGGTACAAGTTTTATAACGAGACACAAGGAGTTGACTCAATACAAAAATATGTCACAAGATTGTGTAATAGTGCCAGAGATTGTAATTTTCATGACAGTGAAGAAATTATCAGGGATCGGATTGTTTCTGGGTGTTCAAACCAGAGGATCCGAGAAAAAACTAATAAACGAAGGCGAGAAATTACATTGAACAAAGCTATCCAAATTGCCCAAAACTTAAAATATTGCCGAGAACAAATTCAGACAATGTCCTTATCAAACAGGAATAATGTTGATACTGTTAAGAAATCCAGAACACAGTACAGACACAAAGGACAATCGGGTCGGACGGAGTGATCGAATTCGAGCCTAGTGGAACCATCTAAATTTGGTCGAGCTAAATCATCGAAATGTGGAAATGTGGTAACTCACCACAAGTTCTTCTGCATGCTCAGTGTATAGCACTGTTACATTGGACCTTGGTTAAATGTTTCACCCGAAAGACAATTAGTAATGTTAGTGGAGGAGCGGAACATCGAACTCGCGACCGCAGCGCGTTACCACTGGACCACTGATCCGCTCCACCAGCTTAGTTTTAATTTCTGGTGCTTTTAGTTACAGAATTTAACTGTACACAAACAAAAACCTGATCTACACGGAAGTTTCGAATTAAATAAATGACCACGTTGACTCAAATTACAAAATGATTGCTGTAGACCATATCTATGTTAAAGCACCCTAGCTAACCTTACCCGTATTTGATTCTGGTGCAGACATCGAATCTTCGATATTATTTTAAATTATACGAGACATTTAATCATTTCACTAAAGTCTGTGACGGAATTATGGTCTCATAGCATTTGGGTGTTTCATTTGGTATAAGTTGGGTGTATTTGGGTATTTCATGATGCCAATATGAATAAATGTATAAAAACGGAAGACAGGTAGTGATCTCATAATGATTTTCTTGCGTAATTATTATTGTTGTCTTTGGTATGAATCAAAATGCATGGAAATACGCAGTTAAATTCAAATACATAAACATAGGCTGAATTCCTGTCCTTTTTATTTCATTTATTTATTTATATCTATTATTATTTATGGATGCAAACACGATTCCAAGCCAGAATTTCACACTTTGCTGCATCAAAATATTCTGACCGTGCTGCGACTATCTTTTCCTTTCTTGCCTTTTTTAAGGTAAGACAAATATCAAAGATCAAACGTGTAAAACTTGCAGCTGACACTGAACTTGATTGCAAACAATCCTGATCTATAAATCGCCTTTTTTAAAACATAGGTAACTAAGGGGGATATTCGTGAGTTCCTTGGACTATTTAGTATTTGTGTACTATGAAATAAATGTAAATATTTATTCCAAGTTACTGTGGGTCAAACCATTTGATTGGTCTTATTTGTTGATTAACAGATAGGTTCGACAGTTAGACTGAAAGAAACGTTCTTTGACTCTGGGCAAACTTACTCTTATGAACTCTGATATGGAACGCACATTGCGCTCACAAGAAAATTATATTCCGGACTTCCAAATGAGAAAAGAATATTATAATCTTAAATGTAGTTAGCACCCCAAATTTCCCCGAGTATCTTAAATACAGGGAGCTTTCTAGAAAAAAATTCTCGAATACTATTCCACCCTCCTTAGAATAATGAACTAGTACAAGTCGTTACTACTGCTTGCAATACACTGTTAGGTAAAGAAAGAGACTCGTTGGTACACCTATCAAAAAATGTGTTTCTTTCAAACTCCGCCTTTTACCTGCCAATAGTGTCATCTAGTGTCATTCTGTGTACGTAATGGAAACGCAGTTAGGGAAAAATATTGACTGAAGATATTCAGCGACATTTACGACATAGCAACCTTGGCGCCGCCCAGACACATTTTCTTTTCTGGCTGCGGGTAGATTGCAAGACGCTGTTTTATTGGCAGGTATACCTGAGAAAACTGATTGGATGATCAGTAAAGTGACGGTCTCAGGTACTGAAGTAAACATTATAACGTCGCTTTTACTGCGTTCCGAATACGGAAACTCTAACCAGTTTTGCTAGCACTATTATTTGGATCAAGTCGAAATCAACAGATAAATGATAAACAAATGTAGATGCTCCCTGTTTACTTTCAGAATAGGTTGACCTGTCTCGGAATATTGTATAACGTCATCAAAGAACATTGCTAATTGTAGCATTTACATGAACGTTGTACATATTTACTGATCAGTGCAAAGTCAATGGCCCTGAAACGCACCTAACTGTGGATATATTTTTTTTTCTTGTTAATCTCTCCTTTATGTACCTAGAAAAAAATGCTGAACATTTTTTTCTTATTTTTATTCATTTATTTTTTTTATATTTTTTTAGAGTTCAAAATTCCGACTTTAAAATAGCTGTAAGAGGCTGCAATACAATATTTTTTACATGAATTTAATACCTAGATGCCGTGAGATCATAACAATATGATATTTTACTTAAAAACTGATTATAAAAGTCAAAATAAAACAAAAAAATATATTCGCTTCAGCCCGATTATAATTCTGGACCCTCATGTTAAGAAGATATTTCTACTGCTTTTACTGTCACCCCTATCGCTGCATGTGAAATCAAAATGATTTACTTTAAATCTTTTATGATATAGTTATATCGTCGCGTTACGGTATAGCAGTATGAAAAGAAAAAAATATAATGTGATTATCAGACTCATTTTTTGTCAGTTACTTACTTTTAAGCATTAGTCATAAATATTACAAGAAATCTATAATACAAAAAAAATCTTCTTTTTTTGTCATCTGGAGGCCAGCCCGTTGAAAACCCTCAACAGTTTTCATGCAAAACTATACCATTTTGATGTAATTCTATCAGCACGCAGACGAGACTTAACCCTTAATGTGCTGGAACCGAAAGTGATTAGCCTTTGCCACCAGTATAGAGCCAGGACAGCCTGCACATCCGTGCAGTCTGCCCAGGCTCTATACTGTTGGTAGCTCCATTTTTATATTTTGATATTGAAATCCCTTAAACTTTGAATGGACTGTTCCAAATTCAAAGCTGGGCAAATCCATTACAAAATTTCAGCATGTTCAGGGTTAAAAAACTACACGGAACTTCACGCCACTTTATTGAAATAAGCCCTTTGTACCTTTACTGATTTTTTTCGTTCACGTTGTTATAGAAGGAATAGAGGTATAACTATTTAGCTCATTTACTTCAATGCAACTAACTAAAATATTTTATGCGCTCTGGGCGTCACAATCAACATTAGCTTGACCATGGTTATTTCCAAATGATGATGTCTTTTTGTTATGTTTTTAAAAGCACTGGTTTGGATATGTCTCTCATTTTCAACATGCATACGCAAACACCCACTCGCTTTTCAGGGATGGAATAGTTAATTGAACATAGTTGAAAGACAGAAAAAAGAGAAAAATAATATGTACCCTAATCATTTGGCCTCGCTGGATAAGCATTTTTACTTTACCTTATAATAAACTAGTATTTTTTTTAATGTTTTGCAAGTTATGTCTCGCAAAAAAAGAAAACAAACAAACAAAAACAACAGCAACAATAAAAGTTTAATAAAAACTTTACTAATTGAGAAAAACATCATCGCATTTTTTAAAAAAAGGAAAGATTTCTACATTCTAAATTGTTAATACAGCTGTATTTTACATATAACAATAGAATATTGACACCATATTAATTTTTTATATGTTAGATCAACATATTAGGCTTGAAAAAGTTTTGCAGAAACTTTCTTCTCTGGTTCATATGCATTCGCACCATAAAGGTTTTAGGTTACTAAAAGAACCCCGTTTTTGAAAGATATTCTATTGCATGAACCATATCTTTCTATTTGATCTCTGAATTTGAAATAAAGTTATCCTTTATGTGCGTAGTAGTTTTACTCTTAAATAACGTTTTTCTACATTATCTAACTTCGTAAAAATTTGTTTACGGCGTTGAAATATAAGAACATTATTAGAAAAAAGTTTCGTTCTTTATCGGATAAAGGACGTTCGAAATTGAATTTAAAGATTTTAACAGAAGTCAAACTTAGCTAAGAAAAATAAAAGATGCTTTATGAATACAGCCTCGGGAGATTTTCTGGCAGATGTCCAATCATTTCAAGATGTATAAATGAGCTATAGTCTTTGTTTTCGTTCTGATGACCAAATATGTTGTAAACAAGCGTTTCGTGTGGTTTAATACAACATGTATAAGGTAAATATAAATTTGCTTTACTCGTTCAACATCATATCGACGGGTGAAAGCGATAATGTTATGACTGCATCTTTTTAATTGCACCGAGAAGAGTTTTGTTTTCACATTTTTATATGTAATTATAGTAAATTCTGACGTATATCAATAAAATTAAATCTAATTAAGTCAAACTGGTTGTCTTTGATGAAATATGTGCACAATATTATCAGCCTTTTTACGCTTATTTTTTTAACATATTTTGTTTTAACAAAACTTGCTTTATATGCTATTGAAAATCGTTTTTAATAATCGTTTTTAAAACTGAAAATAAGTTCTAAATAAAACATTTATATGAAGGTATATTATGATATTGCTTGGATAAGTACGCCAGAGAACATGTTCCAATATCTTGCACTATCTTCTGATAGGACGACGCCAGTACTAGCGAAGAGAATCTTTATCTTGACATTATCACCCACACTGACAACAGACACAGCATCATAACTGTAACATGACTGCCAATATTTTTCTTGTATTCGAGCTGTTTTAAAAGCAACATCATTAGCAACAAAAGCAAAGTCAATATATTTGTCTCCGTGCATACAGAACTGTGCTGTGAAGATATAAATGCCAGACACTGGAACTGTAAACACACCCATTTTCAATGTTGTAAGCATCTCCTTCGTTCAAGAGGACTTCTTTGTAAGTCATCGTTTGGCCTGCCGTAAGCGTGTTGGATTTTATATATCTTGCAGAGAAGACAACTGTGGAACCAGATTTATTTTCTGTAAAATAAACATATGTATACAATCCCGATTAAAACAGTAAAGTCTCGCTAAAAGTGGTCTAAATAACGAACCGGTCTTATTAACGAACCGGTCTTAATAACGAACCGGTCTTAATAACGATCCAGTCTTAATAATCAACCGGTCTTAATAACGATCCAGTCTTAATAATCAACCGGTCTTAATAACGAACAAGTCTTAATAACGAACCGGTCTAAATAACGAACCAGTCTTAATAATCAACCAGTCTTAATAACAAACCGGTCTTAATAACGAACCAGTCTTAATAACGAACCGGTCTTAATAACGAACCAGTCTTAATAATCAACCGGTCTTAATAACGAACCAGTCTTAATAAAGAACCGGTTTAAATAACGAACCAGTCTTAATAATCAACCAGTCTTAATAACAAACCAGTCTCATAAACGAACCGGTCTTAGAAACGAACCTGTCTTATTAACGAACCTGTCTTAATAACGAACGGGTCTCATTAACGAACCGGTCTTAATAACGAACCGGTCTTAATAACGAACCTGTCGCATTAACGAACCGGTCTTAATAACGAACCTGTCTTAATAACGAACCGGTCTCATTAACGAATCGGTTTAAAAAAACGAACCTGTCTCATTTACGAACCGGTCTTAATAACGAACCGGTCTTAATAACGAACCGGTCTCATTAACGAACCGGTCTTATTAACGAACCTGTCTTAATAACGAACGAGTTTTATTAACGAACCTGTCTTAATAACGAACCGGTCTTAATAACGAACCGGTCTCATTAACGAATCGGTTTAAAAAACGAACCTGTCTCATTTACGAACCGGTCTTAATAACGAACCGGTCTTAATAACGAACCGGTCTCATTAACGAACCGGTCTTATTAACGAACCTGTCTTAATAACGAACGAGTTTTATTAACGAACCTGTCTTTATATCGAACCTGTCTTAATAACGAACCTGTCTTAATTACAAACCGGTCTTAATAACAAACCGGTCTAAATAACAAACCGGTCTAAATAACAAACCGGTCTGAATAACGAACCGGTCTTAAAAACGACCCCGTTTGTTCAAATTTAAAGACTTTGATTCATTCAAATTGCTGATTTTTGCATAATTTGCAGGACATACTGCACTTTATGTATTTGTACAACAACTGTCACAACAATATTTAAAACTCTTTATTACATTATCCGCCGAACAATTTTCACGTATGACCGTCTTATTTATTTCCCATTTCTCTCTCTCATCACGCGGGTGTCTTATCCATTTTTGTCTTCATTTTATGAATAAAAAGCTCTAGTCTAATCATTGTCTTTAAGAATTTCTCTTTTAGCATTGAGATACAGTCAGAATGCCTCAGATAACTGGTAAAAACAAAACAAAACAACAACAACAAACAAACAAACAACAAATAACTGAAAGATTGTAAATACACTTCAGATAGATAAAAAGCTTTAATTGGGGGGCTTTCAATCGGTTGCTCCATCAGTGTTTGAAATTACCCTCGCTAGAAGAGACCTGCCACGATCATAGCTGTTGTTGGCTTTTATAGGAAATCTATTAATCAAATTAATCTTCAGATTAGAGAAAGCATTCAAAATAAATCATTAATAAGAAATACATTTGAGATCATCAGATAAAAGCAATAATATGGGCCAAGAGTCTTGCCTAGTTTGATCTTGCCTACTAATGATCAAATGATACTAGCGCGCAAAGTTTGATGTATTTTATATACTGTATACAAAAAATGAATCCTTTGAATTTCAGACATGAAATAAAAAACAATTTTGACTCCATGGCGTTGTAGGAAAGGCGTCTTAGCAATATTAGCAATAAACAATTACTTTCTTATTAGTAAGTGGATTTACTTCATACTTGCACACAACACCCCTTAGGACAACACCTTTCCACTAACCTATATTTATTTGACCTTGACCCTGAATGACCTTTACCTTGAAGATCCAATTGTCCAAAAACTTTAACATTGGCAATAACTTCTTTATTAGTAAGTGGATTTACTTCATAATGAACACAGCACCTCTTTGGACAAGACCTTTCCACTGACCTATATTTGTTTGACCTTGACCCCTGAATGACCTTTACCTTGAATATCCAATTGTCCAAAAACTACAACATTGCCCATAACTTCCTTATTAGTAAGTGAATTTACTTCATACTTGGACACAACACCCCTTTGGGCAAGAGCTTCCCACTGACCTTTAATTATTTGACCTTGACCCTTGAATATCCAATTGTCCAAAAACTAATATTTGGCCATAACTACCGAATTGGTAAGTGGATACACTTCATATTTAAACACAACACCTCTTTGGACAATGCCTTCCCACTGACCTATATTTGTTTGACCTTGACCCTGAAAGACCTTCACCTTGAAGATCCAATTGTCCAAAAACTTTAACGTTGCCCATAACTTCCTTATAAGTAAATTGAATTACTTCATACTTGGACACAACCCCCTTTGGATAAGACCTTCACACTAACCTATATTTATTTGACCTTGACCACTGAATGACTGGTTCTCAGTTCAAAGGTCAAAGCACCACGTTCGGGGGCATTTTCATCTTACAGTGACAGTTCTTGTTCTTGTTTTATTTTGCCTGTTAAACCGGAACGATTATAATACTCATCTACGTTGTTTCATAAAACAATGCAGAGCAAGTCCAAATTTAGATGAAATAAAATGTTTCAATCCTTATCTTCAACGAGACATTTGACAGGAGCAAATTTGATCGCTCAAAGTTTGCATGTTAAATCTATTTTGATAAATAATTGTTTGAATAACTCTATTTACAAAAGCCAAAGTGAACTGAAGATTGCCATTGCTACAAGATGTTGAATTTAATGACTGATTTGAGCATAGAGCATACATGAAGCTGATACATGCAATGGAAGCATAAAAAAAAATCTTTTAAAAACTTCTAGCAGAAAAGTATAGAACCAAAGCACGTAAATAATATAATAAAGATCTCACATAGCTAAAACGAAAAACCTCGTCAAACAAGTTAAAAAGCCTTAGAATTTCCAACATTTGTATACCAAGGGAGGCAACACGTTGGCCAGTTTATGTTTATCTTTCGTTCAAAGTTATCTATGTCCACCTTTTATTACAGTTCTCACGATAACAACATTCAGGACAACGCGTGTTAATAGAACTACAAGAGGGACCAAGCTTATATACAATAAATTAATTAGAAAACATACCACCAGAGTAACGGTCAACATGTTTCAATATGGAGTTTATCATTTACTAGGCGATACCCCGAACCGCTCGCTAACAAGACCACATTGCCAAATGAATCCAAACAGAAATAGCAAAGAATATATGCCAATCTTTGCTTGAAAAACCAAACTCTCCCCATCATGTGTATGAAATTGTGTTAATATAGGTAAAGAAAAATTATCTGAATAATTTGCTGGCTGTGTAAGAAATGATCGTTTTAAAAATACACGTGCTTTATAATTTAATTAAAAGATATTAGAATTTAATGAAGAAGGCTTATTTCCTTGTCAATCGAAGATCAGTAATGTACAACAAACCTGTCAATAGTTTGTCCTTTTCGTCATGCAGTTTTTCAATTTCTTTTCTAATGTTGTCTTTTGCTTCTTGTACAGCTTTGGTTACATTTCGAATGCTCGTTTCTTCCATTTCCTTACTTTTCCCACTTCTGTCTCTCTACTTGTAGATCCGTCAGTGTTTTTATGGTGGATTCTTTTGTGTTCTCCATTTTTGTTTCCATATTATGTACCAGAAATTCCAGTTTTATCATTTTTTCAAGTAATTTCTCTTCATAATGAAACTTTGAGCACTGAGGCTCAGTCAGAATACCATGAATTAGTAGAAGAAGGAAAAATAAAGCTTTGATATTCTCTGCAAAATACATATCTAAATTGTATCAAAACTAGAGAGAGACAAAAAGTTGTTTCAACAAATCGATGGCTAAGGCCTTTTACTCAGTATTTATATGTGTATTTAAAGTAGTCCCCGTAAAAAGAGGTCCGGCGTGGTTAAGTTTGCAGCTGGATCACTTCCAACGATCAGAATGAGTGATTATATTCTATAACTGAATGAAAAAAAAACATGACACCCCAAGGTTTTCTGCTGGTTATATCAATAACACAAGTAAAATACAGAATAAAATGAGACCACACAACGTAAAAAAAACTTAGTTTCTTCTTCAATGCTTGATAGTTATGCTTGATAGTCATTGGGTACGGTTGATAAATGTTTGATTAGCAGGCGTTTGTACTGGTGCACATTATTTGTTATGTGGACGGTTAGTCCTAAATGCAAAGCACTGTCTGAAAGAGTAAACTTTTTTCTCTTTTTTTATGGTGGGTGGGGGGGGGGGCACTGCGATAACTTTAAATTCTAAAACTATTTCGAAAGATACATTCTTCTTAATTTTCATTAATTCAGAAAAAAGAAAAAAACCTTATTTACTTTTTGAGATATTTTTACACTGCTCCTAGACATTTCTTTTCTAGATCTGTTTTTTGGAGTCTTTAAGAATTTGTTATATTCCTGACAGAAATTAGACGAAGTGATGCTGAACAAGATAATGATATGATGATGTTTGCAAACACGTAACAACTTTTTGTGTACTACATACACAAAATCGACAAACAAGCTCAACGTCTTGTAAGAATGGCGAACCTCAATTCGCTTTGGCTTTGTCAATATCATTTATATGAAATCTGAATTATCAAAGTAGATTTTAAAAAAAAATCTAACATCAAGAAAACAAAATTAATGAGCTCCTGCCAAAAGTTCTCTCTTTAATTATACGGGCTAGAAAATTTTAATCTAATTTAAACATTTCAGCTAGCTGTAATTTTTTATGGATAGATCTCTACAAGATAAAATAAATATTGAAGCTTAAAGGGATGCATACTTCATATGTATAATGATTGTTCATTTTCTATAAAAAGAAACTTGATCGTACAGAAGAACATATATATAAAGGCCCATTAAGCCCAAAAAGTGCTACTACTTTTTATTTCTCAAAAGCTTTTTTATTTTTAGTGTACTGTTACAATTTCCAAAATGGTACTCATTAGCCATATAGATAAACCATGTTTTGTTTCTTTTGCTTTTTGGCCACTAGTAAAGCTATAGTGAATTAGTATTTTGTATGGATGTCAAAATACCACTTTGTTTACATTTTGCTACTTTCATAACAAACTTTTTTCTTATTCAGTGCAACTATGTTCAAATGATAAGCGTCTAACATACTCTTAATCCATAATTTAAATATTGTAAAACACATTTTTGCCTTTTTGAGAGAAAAACATGTAGTCATTTCTGAGGATTAATGGACCTTTAAAAAGGTTTTCTTAGGGCATTATCATATACACTAGGAAAGTGTTCGACAGTAATAAATGGCTATCCAACCCAAAATGGTACAAAACAGCTCACTTTATAAGACAAATACTAATGTATTCGGTTCATGTGCTGTGCAGAACCTTTGTCGAGATACCTTGGCATCGGGTAATTATCGCCGTTCCTGGACGGCGATATATACAATTAACAAGATTTGAACAGTTTTGCCTGAACACCGCCTGCCTTTAGCCAATCAAAGCAGAGCATTTCATATCACATGATAACAAAATGGACGTCAAAATTCTTCTGCAAGGGATGCGAAATGGACTCGCCCATGTTTTGTCGGGTTACTTATTCTTACAACTGAAAAATACCATCATGAATGTACGATCTCAGTACCAGTCTTCAGGCTCGTGTAGGATAAAACATAGAATAATCGCAATATTTTATGCTACATGTCATTTTTAACTAGAGAATGTAGTCTAAATAAGAGTATGGTTTGTTTGTTTTTTCCAAAACTTGCACTTAAAGAAAAAATAAATGCTTGCTTCCGGGCGGTTTTAATCAGGATACAAAAACCCCCGCAGGGGTTACTTCCCCTGATTAGTACAGTAAAAGAAGCAAAGCGTGATCTTAACCGGTGCGAGGAGTTTGGTAAGGATTTTTCGTGTTAAATATATGCTTCATTAGGGTTAGGGCGATATCGTATTTTTTATTTAAATTTATTCTGTTTAAATTGTACATATAATATTCTTCTGGTATTGAAGAACTGTATCTAGCTTTTGTTACGTATACATTTTTTAGTAATAATAAAGTTAAAAACTACGCAAAAAGTCAATTAATTATGCGTAGACTGGTTTACAATAAGCAATATTTACAAGGTTTTAATGCAAATTTTAACATGATGTATAAAGATATTGGGATGTTTTTCATTAAGAAAGCAAAATCGTCCGCTTTCAAAAATAGTCCAGCTACAATAAAAATTACAATGTATATTTAATCTACTTTGTAATTTCTGTGTGAAAATTATCAAATATAACTTCGGCTTTTCAGTACAAAGCATACTGTAAGATTATCAAATTAATGAATGAAGAACATGAAATACATTCATCTATGGATAAG
This sequence comes from Cyclina sinensis, assembly GCA_012932295.1. Lineage (NCBI taxonomy): Eukaryota > Metazoa > Mollusca > Bivalvia > Venerida > Veneridae > Cyclina > Cyclina sinensis. The sequence goes on from JAAONU010000010.1 coordinate 14,643,835, forward strand.
ACGAAATGCATGGCTGAACGGCGATTTCAAGCATTTTTGAAATGCTAATACTTGTAATCTTTTAATATCTACTCAAATTTTACATGATTTTGCCTCAAAAATATGAACTATGAAATATTAAGGTATGCCCCTTTATAAATAAAAAAAGTAATTAAAAACTTTCAATTTATAACACAAAACCTCTATCAAGAAAATATTAATAAAATCTCGAACTGTTTTGATCTGACAATTCATAGAGTATTAAGAGGTTTACATACAAAGGAACATGCCAAATGCATTACTACCTTAGGTAATTAATTGGCTGAAATGATAAGTATAAAGACAGCCATGTGTTCTTATCATACGCTGTACTTTATTTTCCCTATGGTCACCGAATTTACAAGACCTACTTTTGCATGTTTTAAAAATGGCCTGTCACTTGAATTGAATCAGACTTTTTATAAATGTATTCAAGTAGCCTGCTCAGGCCGTTATACTAATTCCGTCTTTCTAACTGTATTTTTATAATCTGATTTTTAAGCTGGTCAAAGTTGCTCATATCGAAAAAGGGTACTACATGAAAACTTTTTTTATTCTGCACGCTAGATTTTTGAGTAAATTTACTGGAAAGAAAAACAAAGTAACTTCTAGCCATTCATACAAACCTACACAGGAAGGCAAAAATGCTAAAAACGTGAAACGTGGACCATTGTCTATGTTGTAAGCATCTGAGAAACCGACAACTCAGCATCGTTGAACGAATTACATGCGTTTTAAATCAAAGGGAGATTCTCATAAAATTAACCGATGATGCTCAAAAAGAACGTTCTATATACAAGGAATCATATTAATTCATTCAGGTTACCTGTTGTACTTAGCACGATTGTCTGACACCTAGTTATCTTGTATTGATATCACATTTATAAGATTTGATGGAAGTGGAACGTTTTTCTCTTTATCTAAGACCTGAGATACTCCGATAATGTGAAACGCTTTAGCAGATCCACTGCATGAATGTCTTAAAATATCGTGAATGATATGGTTTTGGAAAGAGACACACACAAATAATAAAGTTTTTTGTATAGGAAGGCAATGGCCGAGAAAAAAGACTGATAAAAAATAAATGATAACATCGTCTAACCTTGGCTTTGAATTGAAAAGCCTTAGCTTACATCATGGAAAGATATGATAATAATGAATGCCAGCTTATGAGACATGGCACTAAATATGAATGATCGTTCATTTCAGAGGGACGACTGTATATGGTGGCTGATTTCTGCCTCTAACGTATCGGTGCGTCGGCGCTAGTGTCGAAGCGAAAAGTCGCCATTCAGTGTGTTTTCGTCTCCTTGTCTTTTCATGCCTTCGCTAGTGCCGAAACAATAACGCAAAATCTGGAAAGGCGCCGATGCGAAAAGACGAAGTTAGAACAGGCAACCAAATGTCCATAAAAGCAATCCCAGTCAAAGGTCTTGTCATAAGCTATCAACTTTCCAAGTTTGGTTAAAATAGAACTGTAATGTAACTTAAGATATTGAAGATATTGAGAGCAATCGAAGTTTTGTTTCGGTAACTGTTAGAGACTGCTTAACCCAGTATCCATAAAAACAATCCCAAGTGAGGTAATGATATATTTGGCCTTATTAGCACGTTTTGATATTAAAGGCTTTTTGCATTAAAAATATTAAGATTTTGAAATCAAACTAGTTTTAGTAATAAGTAGTGACCATTTGACCCCATTGATCAAAAAAGCAATCCAAAGAAAGGTCTTGCTACATGTATTAACAGTTCAATATTTGTAACAAAGGCCAAAACAAAATAGAAAGAGAACACCTAAAATCTATTTTGTTTTGTAACAGAGAGTGAACACCCTCAGCGACATAAAATCCAATCCAGTATGAGGTAATGCTGTATGGTACCTAATGCTGAAGTTTAAATACAATAGGCTCATTTTTGCATAAACCATTGAGTGTGAAGCACAATATATTTTTGTATAATATTGTGTGTCCTTTGACACAGGTGACTCCAAAAGCAATCCCAAGATAAGTCTTTCCATATGTATCAACTTCTTAAGTTAAAATAGGCAAAGTAATTTCTTTTAGTAAAGTGAACTACTCTTGACCCCTGTGCCTCCAGAGAACAAGAGGAATGCTTACTTATCAAATCTTTATTAAAATTTATTCAGACAAGAGTGTATCATTTAGCTTGTCCAAATAAAACTGAAAAGTTAAAGTTAATCTCGTCGGAAAAAACAACAACAACATAATGCATGTAACTAGACACTACTGAATGCGACGGTTATAATCTAAATCACCAATCGTAATAAACATGCAATTTCTACTTTAAATAAGTACCAAATTGTCATCTGAAAATCGGAAAACCAATGAATATTTATGCACTAATGTCCGCGCAGAAAGCTACTGAGACCAGACAAGTACGCCGGAAAACATGTTCCAGTAGTGACCAATATTTTCAGTAAGAATGGTTCCCGCGTTTGTACTGACAGTTTTTATTTTGACATTATCGCCCTTCTTCAAAGGCGACACTGCATCATAACTATAACATGAATCATAGTCTTTTCTATGTATTCGAGATATTTGAACGCAACTTCATTTGCAACAAAGGCAAAGTCAATATGATATCCGACATTCATACAGAATTGTGCTGTGAAGAATATAGATGCCTGAAACAGGAACTGTAACTACACCATTTTCAATGTTGTAAGCATCTCCTTCGTTCACGAAAACTTCTTTGTAAGTCATCGTCTGGCCTGCCGTTAGTGTTAAGTTTTCGCATATCTTGCGGAGAAAACGACAGAGGAACCAGTATATATCTCTGTGAAAACAAGATACCAGTTTTAATTTAATTTCTGCCGCAGTAATGTTTAAAATATACCTTAAATTTTAGTTAGGAATAAACAATTGCAATCTTAAATTATTCAATATCTATATTTCAAGTTGCTTTAAAGATGTAGTGAAAAAAGTATAATACAGAGCAATGATTCATTCAAGGGTGGCTAAATAAGGCTTTGCGATATTTGCCACGAAAATAACAATTGCAACGCTTTTTCTTTGAAAAATATTACATATGTGGTTCAATTCATTAACTGCTATTTGTTAACTCATAGCCATTATTTATCCACCCCCTTAGTATTCCAGACGTCTGACTTAATAAAGCGTGGACTCTCTGAATATCAGGCCAATATCAATAACACTGATCGGCCCCTGACCAGAAGAGTTATAATATAAGCCGTCTTTAGCTCAAGTTGATAGGCTTAAAGATAAGGGCCGAAAAATGATATAGAATTCAATTTTAAACAGTACCAAATTACTTATCCAAGTGATAGCTTCGAGTTTTATGAATTACTGAAATTGTTCTATCGACTTTGACCCTGTTTGTAATACAAAGTGACTACCCTAAAAGATTGCATGTGACCTAAGTACGGTATTCGTGTGAATAGCCGATCCGCTTTTGTTCACAAGCTGTAACTTTCATGAGCACATGCAGACAACAGAAGATGGAGGTTGAGCAAATTGTAATTTAATAATTAAATCTATTTTGAACCTGTTATTTGTCCTCGGGACTGTCGTATTGACATCTGGCATTCGGCCTCGGGTCCAGTTATATTTACTATAGCCCTCAAACAACAACAGAGCCTATATCAAATCAGTTATCAAATGACACATGTATCAATTAACTGTATAATAGTAAGCGAGAATATGGACAATTTGGTCGCTTTATACAATGTAAACCTCGCCAATGAATTTTAAAACTTGGCCAATCCGACAAAACATGGCCAAAATGAAAACACGCCGCCAATACGAGATTCAGCCATTCAGGATTCAGGATTCAGGATTAGCTTGTCCATATATGAGATGAGATTTTGACAAGTTTTTTTGATGCCATTTTAAAAACACTAAGCATATTTTCACTTTGTGTTCTTTATTAACAGTTAAATGTAAAACTACCCGATGTGCCGATACGCGTTTCGGGCAGTTCGTTAAATCTTTTGCGACTTTCACGATTAGCAGATATTATGTGCCGGAAATGGAACTATCAAACTATTTCTATTTATTACAAAGCAACAGTTATAATACTTATAATAATTCTTTTTAAATCTGAAAGTACTGATACTACTTACCGAGTCAGTTAGTAAATTGTCACAAATTCGTTAATTTATTTTGGCCAAAATAAGACATATACAAGTTTAAGCATTTCCAAAAATGCTTGAAATCGCCGTTCAGCCATGCATTTCGTCTTATCCATAGATGAATGTATTTCATGTTCTTCATTCATTAATTTGATAATCTTACAACATGCTTTGCACTGAAAAGCGAAGTTATATTTGATAATTTTCACACAGAAATTATAAGTAGATGAAATATACATTGTAATTTTTATTGTAGCTGTACTATTTTTGAAAGCGGACGATTTGGTTTCTTTATGAAAACATCCCAATATCTTTATACATCATGTTAAAATTTGCAGCATTAAAACCTTGTAAATATTGCTTTGTTGTAAACCAGTCTACGCGTAATTAATTGACTATTTGCTTAGTTTTTTAACTTTATTTATTACTAAAAAATGTATACTTAACAAAAGCTAGATTACAGTTCTTCAATACCATAAGAATATTATATGTACAATTTAAACAGAATAAATTTTAGATAAAAAATACAATATTGCCCCGACCCTAATCAAGCATATATAAAACACGGAAAAATCCTGATCAAACTCCTCGCACCGGTCACGTCACGCTTTGCTACTTTTACTGTACTAATCAGGGGAAGTAACCCCTTTTGGGAGTTTGTATCCTGATTAGAATTGCCTGGAAGCAAGCATTTATTTTTTTCTTTAAGTGCAAGTTTTGGAAAAAAAACAAACAAAAAAACATTCTCTTATTTAGACTACATTCTCTAGTTAAAAATGACATGTAGCAAAAAATATTTCGATTATCCTGTATTTATCCTAGACAAGCCTGAAGACTGGTACTGAGATCGTACATTGATGATGGTATTTTTCAGTTGTAAGAATAAGTAACCCGACAAACATGGCGGTTGGGCGAGTCCATTTACGCATCCCTTGCAGAAGAATTTTGACGTCCATTTTGTTATCATGTGATATGAAATGCTTTGCTTTGATTGGCTAAAGGCAGGCGGTGTACAGGCAAAACTGTTCAAATCTTGTTAATTGTATTATATCGCCGTCCAGGAACGGCGAAAATTATCATCAAATGTAAGGTTAACTTACTAGTAACTAACCAGCAGATAGATCACTCATAATCGTGATTTTTTTTTTCACTTGACGGCCTTTGTCCTTATCATATCAACTGATCAACTGCATTCGTTATTATCAATATTTCTCTATTAAGGGGGGTTGTCATTACCCAAATCCTCAGGACATGTCCTCTTCACTAATAGATAACTTTGCAGAAAACGCAAATTGGAGGCTGTAGTTTGGAATAAATAGAGAGATGGAATACTAAAAATATTACAGTTTTACGAAATAGAAAGCATATCTTCGGCCGATTCAACAAATAACTCATTCAGTCGAACATTTGCACCCTTTCGGAGCAATTTCACGCTGAATAAAGCACTGTTTAAATCAATATTTTGACGGACGGGTCCTTTTATAAAAAGAAAGGAGATCACCTGAAATAAATGTTCATGCAAAGATCTTGCGGGAACATTTAAACATTAGGCAAATACTAACCTGAACCAAAACACGTATACAGTCTGCTGTCGTGTGCGGAACAACGGCAGTTCGCAAAACCAGTTGAACGGTGTGTTGTTACTGGACTTAAAACAGCCGTATTGGATTGAGACTGCAGGCCAAAGTCAAATATGGCTGTCTGAAGCCTAATAACCAGGCGAATATGAGTTCAACTAATTAGTGACAATTTTATCAATTAACTTGATAAAAGTATACAGCATCTTTCAGTTTTAATAGTTGAACATATCATAATATTGTTTTGTTAGATATAGTCTGACAGCTCAATTTCTGGCACATAATTGTGAAAGTCGCAAAAGGTTTTACGCCCTGCCCGACCGCGTCTCAGCAAATCTGGGAGTTTTACATATAAAAACTTTAAGTAACGAATACAAAGTGCAAACTATGCTTAGTGTTTTCAAAATGGCGTCAAAAAATATGAATAAATCTCATCTGCTATTTGTCCGAGCTAATCCTGAGTCCTGATTGGCTGAATCTCGTTTTGGTCACGTTTTTCGATGTTGACTGTGTTTTTCTCGTATTGACCGTGTTTTGAAATTCATTCGCGAGATATACATTGTATAAATCAACCAAATTGTCGAGATTCTCGCTTGATATTATAAAATAATTAATTAATTATATGTGTTATTAGATAATTGATTTGATGTAGGCCCTGTTGTTTGTTCGAGGGCTGTCGTACTGGACCCGAGGCCGAATGCCGAGGGTCAATAGGACTATCACGAAGGACAAATAATAGGGGCTAAATAAATTTAATTTTGTTTTATAATTCCGGAATTCGCTCACCGTCCATCTTCTGTCGTCTGCTTGTCTTCATGGAATTTTCAAGTTGTGATCAAAAGCAATCGTTTTGTTTCACACGAATACCATACTAATGCCATATACAACCTTTTTGTGTCGTCACTTTGTATTATAAAACAGGCTAAATGTCGATAAAACAATTTCAAATATTCCTAAAAACTCAATGCTATCACTTGGATACGAAAATGGCTGCCGTTTAAAATTTTCTTTTCTTTATATGTTTTTTGAAGTCAATTATTATAAGCGAAATAACGTTAAACAAACCCTTGTTTGTTGAAGCAGAGCTTCCTTTTCAACACGAAACTCTTCAAGTTTATTTGTAACATTCTTGTTGGCTTCTCGAATGAAACTGGCTACATTTTCTCTGCTCGTTTCCTTCATATCATTTACCGATTTTTCCCATTTGTCTCTCTCTGCTTGTAGATCCGAGAGTGTTTTCTTTGCACTGTCAGTTAATAGTTCCATGTCTTTTTTTCATATCTTTAACCAGAAACTCCAATCTTATCACTTTCTCTAACAATTTCTCTTCGTAGTGAAATTTTGAGCACTGGGGCTCAGTAAAGATTCCATGAATTTGTAATAAAATCAAAATCAAGGTGTTGACCTTGTGTGAAAGATGCATAGCGGAATATTAATTTCAGAACTGAAGAAGATCCAAATGTCCGTTTATCGGGCGAACTAATGGTTTACACTTTTGTTTTAACTTTTATAGCACACGATCGAACTATCCAGAGTGAAAGAGGCCCGCCATGCTCAAATTTGGTTTAACTCTTACGATTTAATGATAGGAATGCATTCTGACTTACGAGAAATCAACGGATAAAAATACCGGCTAGTATTTTGTCTCTACTACAGCGGTAAATTAATATCATAATTAAAAAACAGTTTCAACAGTTTAATTATTATCTCTTTTTCTGTAGGTTACCAATTAACTGTTCTGGATCAATACAATGACAGCATGCAGATCTTTCAAGAACCGAATAAGTAATAGAATCATAGTAGCATGTGAAGTTACTAGCTAGATATGATATACAATAAACTTAAAAAAGGTAACCGTGCGTTGAATCTACATTCGCGGGAAGCATTTTGACTTAGATGTAAAGAGTCGCGAAAGACCTATTCTTTGCACGCCCAAAATTGACTAGCTACGGTATAAAATGAATTACAAATGTAGGAAAGTTTTTATTCATTTTTTTGTTCATAACAACGCACTATTTTATTTGATTTAAGTCTTTTATTTATAGGCAGATATTTACTTTGCTCCTGTTTTCCAGTATTATGACGATATTTTTTTTGTTTTCCAATTTAAGTTATATAGCATATTTAACGTTTTTATTATCATGCCCAGTCATCCAAACATTTCTCCATTTCTAACACAAACTCGTTCAGGTAAATGCTTTCTGGAATATTAAGATAATATGCAAGATAATAGTCAAAATCTATTGGTCTAAAGCCTAATCTTTCTTTTCCATATTTACAGCCGATTATTAGAGAGTGCATCCGTGTTTTCTTTTTATTCTACGTAAAATGTGTCACCAAGACAACTAAACACGCCAGGGAGAAATCTACAAAATCATGATTATCTAACGATACAACACCTGAAATGTACAATTTGGCTTTGTTTGTGATCGCATACATTGTATGAAGTAAGACAAAAATAGAACGACGATGCATGAATACTTTATACCGGCCAAGTTTCTGTATCAGCTGAAGAAAGGTCGACAGTGAGCAAACTGCATATGCTATTTTGAACATTACAAAAATTATCCAGATTTTATCAGCTGAGACATACTGCACAGAGTTAATGCCACACCTGTATTCCGCTTGACCACCGCAAATCAGCGTCAGAAAATTATTCATATTTGTGAAATAAGCATGTTTTTATATAACGGAAGGAGTTATGTCCCAATCATCCCTCTTTGTATAATTTCAAGAAAGTACAAACTATTTAACTTATTTTTAATAGTCAGCTGAAAAGCAGACAATTATAAACGAATGTAACCACACTTATTGTTTAGAAATAATGGACTCAGGAATTGTTGGTTCCTTGATTTTATTGAGTATAAACTCTATTCCAAAATAAGATATCTTCCACATGTGCACTGACACTCAAAACACCTCGGGCGACTTCAATAAGTCACCTCGGAAATAATGTGGTAGGCGCCATATTGGACTATTTTATAAAACAAATAGTGTCTGCTGAATTGAAAACATTTTTAAAGCCTCTACCTGTTCGTGCTTCAAATTAAAATTCATTTTCATTTTTTGTAATGCATAAACCAATCACTGCTTGAATTCCGCCAAGTTTGTCTATACTTTTATTAAAGCCGGGGAAAATTATCATTTGGTGTATTCATACACTTACATAGAGGTCTTTATACCAAGTTGTCGGAGAAAGCCGAGGTGTTACTATAGGTGAACTGATTTTGCTTAAAGCATTTACTCTTTACTTTAAACTTTTCCCATATTTACTTATTCTAAGTAAAGATCAACTTGACGTAGACAATGAAAGTCGTGTGTGCCATATGCTAAAAATGTAAAGAAGAAATATCATATGCGGTCAGAATTTATTTCCTTCAGTACAGTTTGAAGAGATACTTAGTCTTATACTTTAGCTACATTGGATAATGTAAAAAAATAATAAAATTCTGTTGACTAGCTACAACTTGTCACGATATTGTATCCTTTATATCATAATTTCCGCCGTTTTCTGTTCTTCAGTGCTTTGATATTAGAATTTGTACTCAAACCTTAATGATAGATAAAGTGTTTGTCATAAATCTGCTATCATTATTGTTTCGTACGCTTGAATGTACGCAACTTTCGTCTCTGTTGGCCACACTCAATGTTATAAATTTCTATGAAAGTAAATAGAGTCATACCTGTGTACATACAAAATAAGATCATGGGTGGACTGTTCTGTTTAATTTACAGATTTGAATGTAACATAACCTATTTATCATTACATTTCGTAAGTATCGACTGATTTATTGTTTTTAAGCATAATATAGATCTTGCAAGTCACTTGAACTGGCAAATATCACCGATTTTGACAAAAGCGGATATTTGATAGAAACGTTGTGAATATAGCTCTAGATGTTAAATGTTTACAAAGTCATACACAATCTTGGTATCATACGTGGTATCGTTCAATATTCGTCCTAAATAGATAGCACAATTCTTTACATGAAAATTTACATGTATCTCATTTTGAGATTTTACTTTTGATGCAAGTTCATGTATGACGTGGTTGATCATACCATTTTTCTGTGTATTATTCACATTCGTTGAATTATTTTCATCCGTTTTGGCTTGGTACAATGAATTTTGTGACTCAGCCTGATAACTAGCTGAACTCTATTGATTTTGGGCTCACTATTAAAATCCATGGGGGTCTGTACTTCATAATAACTGTTTTCTGATCAATATCACAAGAGCAACTAAACTCAGTACAGACAATATTTAAAGAATTGTTGGGCATAGTACGAAAAAAAACTTCATTGATATTGAGCCCGTTGGGTGAAAGAGGCGAGGGGAGAACATATATTACATAAACCTCTCGTCTTATTCATTTTGTACTGACACCTATCAACAAACTGACAATTTACGATTTCCAGTGAATAATGATTCTTTGAATTGAGTTGTACGTATCGAAAAGAGGCCCGTCATATTGATGATTTGTGCTTGCTGTACTACATCAACAACGCCTGTAAAATTCTGAATGGCAGAAACATTCTCTAATACTGAATATTTACGATTTTGTTACAGCAGAGAATCGGAACAATATTTTGACTTCTCAACCCAGTTATTTTGTTATGAAAACATTGACTATAAAAGTTGAATGTATCAATATTTTCTTTTTGCTACGACACATTACATTAAAATGGCAATGTTTTGAATCAGTTAAGTGCAAAAAAATTCTGCGCGAAAAATTCGCAAATTTTCTCCATTAAGGAAAATTAATAGAGCATACAATACAAACTAGTATTAATTTCTATGCAGCGTTTTGAAATGATAGAGCCCCCAAAATGTTTATCATAGAAGCTTATGACAACTAGAGCTTAAAATCAAAACTGAACTTACCTCAAGCTGATTAACTGAATAGTGAAACTTATAATGATTATCGCCATCATTATTTCATATTTATTTTTGTAACTGTTGTAAATATCGATATGATATGTAAATTATGCATTAGAGCTTAATTCTTCTGAAGATTTTAATTTATTACGATCATCATTTTTATTGTAAGTTTTATCATTATTACCTTAACATTGTCAGCTAAAACTAAATATGGAATCATAGCCCTATATCGTTTACCTGAGTATAACTGGTGAAAACGGACGGGCAAATGAAGTGATTGAGGTATGTTCATACAATGCTGAAGTTGAAATCTACATACAAAATTGTACATCTGATCTATACTTCAAAATATGTAACTAAGTCAAGGTACGTCGTTAATAAAGATGAGATCTCCATTCAAAAATAAAAATATTATTGAAATTTTCATACTGTAGTTGAAAAATCAAGTAGGTCAGTCAAGATACATGTCAAGGTCACATAAAAGTTAAAGACAAAATAAAATATATAAACACGAACATTAGAGTATTTCTTTATATGTAAGTCTATATAAAATATGAGACACATAAATTTTGACAAGTAAATTATAATCCTAGGGTAAAAAATGGAACAATATTGGTAAATGTTGACTATACAATAATACTAAATATCTAGGTCTAGGGCTTACGCTGCCAAACAAGACATTTTGAAAGATAAGTATTTTACATTAATATGATTCCTGGGATTGGGTTAATTTTGACCATAGGAACATCATTTGATCAAACCGATGGATGTTTATACAAAAAATCTAAGCTCTATGGTATACTTATCCAGAAAAGAAGAATTTCAATTTTTTGTATAACTAATGTGGTTATTAGGTAAGAAAAAAACTTCTCAAGTGACGTAATTGACCAATATTTGTAGAGGTAAACTATATGATACAATATATATTTAGACCCTACGGTTCCTGGCTAGAAGATTTTCTAAGAGCAAACTGTAATAACAGCAATTTTACTAAGTTGATTAAGCACTGAACTAATCCTAATGAAGATTTAGCTGAGCACTTAATTTTCTAACTACAAGAGGTAGAGTTCTGTTTAAGAGATTGTAATTTAAGCTATAAGCGGAAACCTTTGTTTACACAACAGTGGCCTATCCCTGATACCGATGGCCTTTAGGGCAATTTCTAGTGAAGATAATTATACTAATGCTTCCTTATGATGAAACGTTAGTATAATAGACTAGGTGGAACGTAAGATACTTACCAAATGAAGTAGCAGTGGTTGACGTCTGGACCCAAATATACCCAAAGGCATTTCCAGAGGAAGGTCTTTCTGCAAGATCACAACTGTTATAGTTTGGTTACAATAGACCGAGTGACTATTTTGAGGCTCCAGAAGGGTAACCCATTTATTTTTGATACATAAACGATATTTACAATCTTTCAGGGTCTAACACAACAAAAAGCCAATTACGGACTCATTAAAAACCAAAGCAAGCACTATTACATAATAAATCTTATGTATTAACCTTTTTCTTCTCTTTTTTGTGATTTAAATATATTTTTTCCAAATTTTTACATCTTGTTTCAACAAATTTACAATGTTAATCTCACTTATAAAATAAGAGTGATATATGCAGATTCCAGAATTTGCTAAAAGAATTAACTTAAAAATACTTAGCGTGTTAAATAACAATCGTTTTAAGGCATTTTTATCTTTTAATAATGCCAATATGTGATAAAATTGGCTTTAAAAATCCTAACAACTTTAACCGCTTGACATGAAACGAAAAAAAACTTCTTCGTATGTTTCTAGCTCATCACATAAACCGCATTGAATTCGTTTAAAAATAAATTAGGAAATACCTTTTTCATTTTAAGATTTTTTTTTTCAATACAAAAGTATTTTAAAAGATGTATAGGCACAAAAAAGTGGGAAACAAGCATATTAGGAAAAAACACAGTAAAAAAAGAACGGAAAAAAACACATCTCTGTACACAGTGGAAATATAGAGCTAAATAGAGAATAAATTCATTTATAGATAAATTTTAATAATCCAAGATCGTGTAACATTAATATGCAAAATGAACTATAAAATCTAAGTTCATCTCACCGGAAAAAAAACAACAAAAAAGGAATAACACAACATAATACATGTAGCTAAACCATACTGAATGATCAATATTACAAATGTCAACAATTGATGCCATTATTCAATCGTTTGCTTTGAATGTGTACCGAAGTGTAATAAGAAAACTAGAATAACATATTCAGAGAAAGTTACCGAGACCTGATAAAAACGCCAGAAAACATGTTCCAGTAGCAACAGGTAGTATCACCCAAAACATCTCCCGAGCTGGTGTTGACAATTTTTATTTTGACATTGTCGCCTGTCTTCAAAGACGACACTGCATCATAACTATAACATGAAAACCTCTCTTTTCTCTGTATTCGAGATATTTTGATTGCAACTTCATTTGCTACTAAGGCAAAGTCAACATATTTTCCAGGATGCATACAGAACTGTGCTGAGAAGCTATAGATACCTGAAACAGGAACTGTAAAAACACCATTTTCAATGTTGTAAGCATCTCCTTCGTTCACAGAAACTTCTTTGTAAGTCATCGTCTGGCCACGCGTAAGTGAGGTAGATTTCGCATATCTTGCCGAAAAAACGATAATGGAACGTTCATGTATTTCTGTCAAAACAAGATATTAGTTTATATTTCTGTTTCAGCAATGTAAAACAGGTCACATTTGAATGAGACCCAAACTATTTCATTTTTAAATACATCGATTTTATTTTCCATGTAATTTTAAACATTTTGTGAAACAAAGTGCAATAAATGCAAAGATAATAATTATAAGATTCATGATTTATTTTTTACAGATGTACCATAAACTCTTGTTAGTCACCTTATCACTACTTCGTTTTTTCACTTTATTTTAAAGGCAATGCTTTTGATTAAAGTAATGTAAAACAAACCCTTCATCTCTTGAAGCAGAGTTTCCTTTGCTTCATGAAGCTCTTCAAGTTTATTTGTAACATTCTTGTTGGCTTCTCCAATGAAACTGGCTACCTTTTCCCTGCTCGTTTCCTTTATATCTTTTATCGACTTTTCCCATTTTTCTCTTTCTGCTTGTAGATCTGAGAGTGTTTTCTTTGCACTGTCAGTAAGGATTTCTATTTCTGTCTTCATATTTTGAACCAGAAACTCCATTTTTATCATTTTTTCTAATAATTTCTCCTCGTAGTGAAACTTTGAGCACTGAGGCTCAGTCAAGATTCCATGAATTTGTAATAAAAATATCAATGTGTTGACCTTGCGTGAAGGATGCATAGTAGAATATTATTCCAGAACTGAAGACATATCTAAATGTCGTTTATCGGGCGAACTAATGGTTAACATGGTTTTTCAAGTATTTGTAGCACGCAAGCAAGCTATCTGGAGTGTTAAGAGGCCCGTCATCTCATCTGATGATAGCAACTCATTTTGAATTATGAGTTATCAATCTGAATCAAAATAGTACCTCGTTATTGTTATATATTTTTCATCTGTACTACTGAGATAAATTACAGGGAAGTATCCTTGAGGACATATGTGTCTTCTTTCTCATTTTCGCCATCTGTGTCATCAAAACGACTAATAATTAAAGAAATAATCTACGTTAACCTTCTTCTTGAATTTTTGTACCCGTTGCTATTATTATTATCTTGCAAAACAAAACCTGACCCGAACAATTTGGCTGTATTTCTATTTTTGGTGTGAAGCCAGAAGGAAAAATATGTGCACTATGGGTTTATTGCGGCTTAA